>CM042252.1:42269961-42637461 GCA_023566225.1 Romanogobio albipinnatus | reverse complement strand
TGCGGTAATTAGTAGAATTAACGTTATGTGCAACCTCACGCAAAATTCAGACCGGTCACACCAAAAACAAAAATCCAGTAGAACACCCATTTGCAATGTTCAGAGGATTAAACAGACTTAATGAGAGGAGACGGGTGCATTTCACCTCGCTGTCGGTCGGTCGGAGAGGAGAGCGCAGCTGATATCGATACTGTAGAAAATGAGTATCGTATCGTTTCAGATATTTCAGTATCGATACATAGCAAAATATCAATATTTTTGACAATACTAGTAGGCATACACACAGGTTCAAAGACTCGTTCTCTCGCCCCTACAGTGCAATTCGGCTAGGTATACATCCGTGCTAAAATATTAAGGTGAAAGTCATCATAGCTTGCGTAGTATAGACCCATCTCCCAACCCAACTTTGAGAATAGATTAACTATTAAGCGATATATATTAAGCAATCTTTTTTTTATTGCCCGATAAGAGTCTCACGTTAACGCAGCACGATAACGCCGATAACGGCCCACCACTAATATATATATATATCCTGGGTGAGAGCCACGAGATCGGAGTCGATACAATCAATGAGCTCCGATCTACAGCTGATCTCGCTCTCCGGGCCACCAAGGAGACGGCCAGAACGTCGGACGTTCTATGGCAGCCCTGGTGGCCACGGAGAGACATTTGTGGCTCAATCTTATGGAGATTAAGAAATGGGACAAAAGCTTTTTGCTTGATGCACATAAATTGCCTGGAAATGTTGGCGGTGTTTCAGGCCCTGAAACACTTCCTGCCACATCTCAGGGGCCATCATGTGCTTGTACGCACAGACAGCACATTGGTGGTCTCCTACATCAACCATCAGGAGGGTTTAAGGTCCCGTCGCTTATACAAGTTGGCGCGTCTATATCTGGGCTCAGGGGAAATTGCTGTCAGTCAGGGCAATGTACATCCCAGGGAGCCAGAATGTGGAAGCAGACATCCTGTCGAAGCAGGGGCCGAGGCCCGGGGAGTGGAGACTCCACACCGAGGTGGTGGAGCTCCTTTGGGAGAAATTCGGCAGGGCCCAAGAGGACCTGTTCGCCACTCACGAGAATGTGCATTGTCGTCTGTGGTTCTCCCTGTCGCCTCCAGCTCCTCTCGGACTGGACGCAATGGTACAGGAGTGGCCGAGGCTGCCCCTGTACGCTTTTCCCCCGATTGCTCTGCTTCCGGGAGTTCTAAAGAGAGTGCGTCGGGACAGGGTCCGTCTTCTGCTAGTAGCCCCGTTCTGGCCGGGCCGGGTATGGTTCTCGGACCTGGTGTCTCTCCTCGATGGCTCTCCCCTGGAGATTCCGATCAGGAGGGACCTTCTCTCTCAGGCGGGCGGAGTCTTCGTACACCCCCGCCCGGAGCTGTGGAAACTGTGGGCTTGGCCTCTGAGGGGGTCCAGCTCATAAGTTCCGGTCTCTCAACCGAGGTTGTTGAGACCATTCTACACTCCAGAGCTCCCTCTACGAGGAAACTTTACTATCTAAAGTGGAGACTCTTCACCTTATGGTGTCGAGATCGCCTGCGGGATCCAGTTAACTGCCCTGCGAGCGTGGTGCTGGAGTTCCTGCAGGAGAGATTCTCTGCTGGGTTAGCCCCCTCCACACTAAAGGTGTACGTGGCAGCCATAGCAGATTACCACACTCCTTTGAGTGGAGTTCCTTTAGGGTGACACCCGCTAGTAACCCGTTTCCTCCGTGGAACCTTGAGGCTGAGACCTGTGACACGCACCAGGATGCCGGCCTGGGACTTATCCATTGTCCTTCAAGGCCTTTCCGAGGCTCCCTTAGAGACGCTCGAGGAAGTCTCTGAGAAGTTTCTCACTCTAAAAACGATGTTTCTTCTTGCTATATCTTCCCTTAAAAGAATAGGGGACTTGCAAGCCCTCTCTGTTGCACCCTCGTGCTTGGAATTTGCCCCGGGTATGGCTAAGGCCTTTCTCTCTCCGAGGCCCGGGTATATTCCTAATGTCCTCACTAATCCTGTGAGACCTATTGCGCTCCAGGCTTTTTGTCCTCCTCCTTTTATGACGTCAGACCAGGAAAAATGAAATCTGCTTTGTCCCGTTCGCGCACTAGACGTCTATGTCCACAGAGCTGCTCTGTGGAGGAAAACTGATCAGTTGTTTGTTTGTTAAGGACCTCCCTCGAGAGGGGTCCAGTCTCAAAGCAGAGAATGAGCAAGTGGGTGGTCGAGGCCATCTCACTTGCTTATGTGGCGGCCGGACAGCCCTCCCCTTTAGCTGTTCGGTCGTACTCCACTAGGAGTATGGCTGCCTCTCAGGCCCTTTTAGCAGGGGCCTCCCTGCAAGATGTTTGTGATGCGGGGTGGTCCTCGCCTCATACTTTCATCAGGTTCTACGAACTGGATGTAAACGCTACTCCGGGGTCTCGGGTGCTCGTCTCTTAGCTCATGCCACAGGTGGGCATCCATTTTTTTTTTTTCAGACATAAATTGACCCAATGTGAGATATTTTGAGCTGGTTATTTCATGTATTGGAGCTATTTTTATTAAAGTTGAAAGAATGTGCTTAAAATATATTTTTTTATTGATCAAATATAGTAATTTAAAGGTAAAATAAAAAAATGCATTCAATTTTTTTAAAAATATTATAAAAATGAAATGAAAGTTTTCTGGACAAAAAAAAGTATAATTTTAGGACTTCAGGTCATTTTGACCCGCAAGGGAAGGATTTGTTACAGGATGCGAGGTGTAAAAACAAGCGCTGTTGCTAGATATGTTTTCCCTATCCTAGGAAAAGTGGGTGTAACATGGGAGGGGGGGGGTGAATTTTTGATATTGGTCTGTAAACGATGCACTAGCAACAACATCAGAACACCATGGCAATGCCCTGGCAACCACCCTAGCATGTTGACATGCAAGCAGATGCTGTGAGGACAGGTTAAAGTGAGGCATGGCAGAAAAGAGCAACATTTACATGAGATGTTTGCAAGCAGATGCTCTTATTTGGTTGTGTTTCCAGGCTGTGTGTTTGTTTGAAGTGAAGTGAGCACTCCAGGACACACTTTAAGCTGAGCGGTGGCCACGATAATCCCACTTGATCAGAAAAAGTGGATTTACAGAGTTTTAACCGCAGTGTCCCAGTTAGCCCTGCTGATGAAAGCCAACCCCCTGTCCTCCGCCAGCTTTTATCTTTCTGTTCATTCATTCATCCATCCATCCATCCATCCGTTTATCTCTGCGTCTCTCCCTTTCAGTGCATCTAAAGCTCATCAGAACTATTTAGCCTCTGGCCTATAGGCTAAATTTGCAATGATATATTTGGTTTCTGACACACACGGTTACATAATGGAGTGCATATCATGCACCCTTGTAAAAATATACAGTGCAGATGCACTATATATTTTGAAAATGGCAAATCAGAGATGTTTAAATGAATCTATAGGCTCATCAGTATGGCAAAAGCTCCTAATAAATGAGATTAATGTTGCCTAATCCATAAATGCATGTTTTAAGTTTCTTCATTAATAAGCTTTATGCCCAAAACAAAATGCATCACCGGTATTTTGGAAATATTTCGGAATCAATAGATGTCATTGGCCTTGCTTGCACTGTTGACAGATGTAACACCCAATGCACACAGCAAGCAAGTGATGTGACAAAACTGAAAACCCATTATAGTCAACAAGGCGTAGACATGGTGTAAATAAGAGATTTATTGTGCAGTATAGACGGGTTTCGTTGATTAATAATAGGAGAATTCATAAGTGAACTGCAGGAATCAAACAGTCATATGAGTGACAGATTCAGTGATTATAATGGGACAGTTCTAATACTGCTGTGCTGCTTGCTTTCTGTGAAATGTATTCCGAATTTGAATTACAAATCTTGTTTTTCATTCTGTTGTCATTTTCTCCCAATATATTTTACACACAAAATAAATGTTTTTTTTTTTCCTTTCACACTTGGTTTTTATGTTGTTGTTTTGTTCTCTTATAATATTAATAAAACATTATATATTTTTATAAGTATATATTAGATTTTATTTAGGTCTCATTTGACACTTGATTGCATTTGTTTAAATATTTTTAGCAAATAATTGTAAATGGTCTCACAGCATTGCGCAATTCCTTCAATCATTCCTTCAACATTATCTGCTTTTAATTTACACTAGTTTATGATGTGCTTCTCTATGACACTGCATGCATGAGAAAAAATATGTTTGTTAATTGGATATTTAAAATAGTTTTTTCAACGATTACTTAATTCAATGCAAAAGGCCAGCAAACATGACTTGACAAACAGTCAAAACATCTGCCAGTCAAACGCTGAAGTGCCAGTGCACAGTTAGTTAGTACTGGCTTTAAACATTTATTTTAGCATTTATAAGCTAAAGTAAAACTCCAGTTGTTAATTTTAGTTTTGTTAGGTAAATTTGTATTATTTATTATTTGATAGCTGGCAGTTTAGCTCATTTGGCAGCTAATTTATTAACTCCATTAATCTGAATGCGTGTGTGTGAGTTTGTTTCTATTGTTGTGTCCGAAATCGCCCCTATACCCTTTGACCCTCTGGAGTCTGAGCTGTTTTGGGGCCCTTTAGAAGTTTTGACATGCACTATCTGAGGGGACAGCCATCATGATGCCTGAAACCATAGTAATATCGAGTGCACTAATTCAATCCCACAATGCACCACAATAACGAGTGTACAACCAATGGCTGTGTCCGAAAACCTAGGCAGCTGACTCATTGCCTCGCTGCCTTATCAGACAATGGTTTGTAAGGCAGCGTTTGTGCACGAAGGCACCTCACGAAACTAATTTCGGACAGACCTCTTAGGCAGTGTAACCGTTTAATAATCTACAGCAAAATAGAGAGAGCTTTGGTGAGAACTAAACAAATTTTTAATTACTACATTAGTAATTTCTCGCTAGAAATGTCATCAGAAGTAGAAAATGTTGGTAAAAAACGTACATTTTACTTTCGGACGGCATCTTTTTTTTCAGCTCAACTGTCACAGAATGGAAAGCACAGGATTGTGGGATATCAAAGGCAGCGAAGGATACAAATATGCTGCCTTCAAAAATCGATTAGATGAAGGTATCTCAGGAGACAGGAAGTGAAGCTAACATTTGATTCGGACGTGCCTTGGTGCCTTCCTGCCTTGAAATGTGTCCTCCGAAGGCAGCATTTTCCAGGTTTCGGACGCAGCCAATGTATGCTCAACGACTAGAGAATACCTATAATGCACTTTGACGGTTGTGCCGAATGAATTCCTGTTTATCGCCAGAAGATTCATTGGTAACACTTAACATTAGTTAATGCATTAGTCAACATGAACTAACCCTGAACAACACTATAACAACAGCATTAGTTCATCTTTGTTAACGTTAGTTCATAAAAATACAGCTGTTCATGTTAGTTCATAGTGGATTAACTAACGATAATAAGATTTTAATAATGCATTAGTAAATGTTGCTTTAAAAGTGCAGTTCATTATTAGTTCATGTTAACTAATGTAGTTAACTGATGTTAACTAATGAACCTTATTGTAAAGTGTTACCGAAACATCCATCCATCCATTTTCCAAACCGCTGGTCCAATGTGGGTACAGTGTAATATCATACAGGTATAAATTCATTTTTGTATTTTAAATTAAATTGTTTAATTAAGGTGTATACATGCATGACAGCTCAAGATAAATCTTTTCATTAATGCTTGAACTGCCAGTTTGCAACGTTTCAAATGATTAAACAGCAAGCACAAACTATGCAAAAGCGGCAGCCCTTCTGACGCACTCCGTGTCGAATTCACTCACTCGTACTATATAAGTGGAGTAATGTAGGGAATAGGTGAACACATCCTATGTGTTACTCACTGCAGGAAAGGTCAAGAGTGTAACAGCTGTGCCACCTAGTCGTCTGTCTGCACAGAAAGCGGTGTGATTCATAAAGGTGTAACGCCAGTGTGCTGCAATGCAGCATGCATAAACAGTGGGGAAAAAAATGCATTTAAGAATCTGTGTGCAGTGGGATCATGTTGCAATGCAGCCTCAGTCTGTCAAATTTAAACATGTTCAGCATTTCATTTGTGGTTCACTCAAGAGATTGCTTTCTCTCGGGAGAGATCCTCTCATTAAGCCGCCATTGTAATTTTCACAGGCTTGCGAATGTATTTATGTAATGAGGTGGGATCTGTTTATTAGTATGAAACTAAAGCAGGGGAACCAAATATCATACTCAGCATTCATACATTTTGTAGACACCTGTAATGTTTGTCTTCATAGATAAAGTTTTCTGCAGAGAAACCATTCTTCCTCCTCTTTTAATCCTCTTTTAAATCTCTTGAATCTTTTATACACCCGTTCAGCCTTTAATATGACTTAAATATATATTTAAAATTAAACTTGAGAAAAGCAGATTGTGCTTTGCATTGACTAGTTTAAAAGGAATATTTAGCATTGAGGAACATTTCAATCTTCAAGCTGCCTGATAGTTGAGGATTTGCTGTAATTGAGACAAAAATATGTAGTAAAAATTAACCAAATGAAATGCTTTGTGATGATTAGATGTTCATGTTTTCTCAGTGTTTCTGCCAATACTTTGATTGGAGGCTCATTGTATTGAATAACGTGTATCTTTTTATATCAGGGTTTGTGTTGTGATTGACACTCGTGCAAATGTCCTGCAAATGTTCGGCAGCATGTTTGTCAGACCAGTAGCACGATATACAACAAAAAGTGTGTTTATACATACTTTAAAAGTTAATTTCTTATTTGTTTTAATGTCACCTAATCTGTACCAAATTGGACTAAAGGATCTAGTCAATTATAGTTGGACTTTTATTGTTCCTCCAAAAACATTGTATGTTCCTGAATGTGTGGGGTCGTCACCTTAACAAACAGCCCAAGTGTTATGGTTAATACTGATACTGTATTACTGCCATAATCTCTGACCCATGCAGGCCAGATAAAAACCCAGAAATGTTGCAATAGTTTGTAAATCAGAACTAGTGTCAGCTATGTAATCCTTGCTTGGTGCTGCTCGCCCAGACACACGGACATTGCTTCTGGATTCATCTTGCACGTTGACCGATAATATATACCTCTTACTGCTTTGGCTGGTCAGCCATGTGGTCGTAAGTTTACCAGTGGCTTAAGAAAGAAGGGCTGTTACATGACAGAAAAAGCCCCTTAGAGCTGCTGTCTAGGAGGTCACTGAAGCCAGATTGCTACCAGTGTGTCTCACAAACCGAAGATCTCTGACTCTTCTATTCAGACAGGGGAGCCCGAATTTAGTAATTCAGGTAGTCAGGAGTAGTCTTATGTACATGTTGTGATTATTTTATCATTATTATATATGTGTGTGTGTGTGTGTGTGTGTGTGTGTGTGTGTGTGTGTGTGTGTGTGTGTGTGTGTGTGTGTGTGTGTGTGTGTGTGTGTGTGTGTGTGTGTGTGTGTGTGTGTGTGTGTGTGTGTGTGTGTGTGTGTGTGTGTGTGTGTGTGTGTGTGTGTATACAGTGAGGAAAATAAGTATTTGAACACCCTGCTATTTTGCAAGTTCTCCCACTTGGAAATCATGGAGGGGTCTGAAATTGTCATTGTAGGTGCATGTCCACTGTGAGAGACATAATCTAAAAAAAAAATCCAGAAATCTTTTTAAACTATTTATTTGTATGATACAGCTGCAAATAAGTATTTGAACACCTGTCTATCAGCTAGAATTCTGACCCTCAAAGACCTGTTAGTCTGCCTTTAAAATGTCCACCTCCACTCCATTTATTATCCTAAAAAGACACCTGTCCACCCCATACAAACAGTAAGAATCCAACTACTAACATGGCCAAGACCAAAGAGCTGTCCAAAGACACTAGAGACAAAATTGTACACCTCCACAAGGCTGGAAAGTGCTACGGGGAAATTTCCAAGCAGCTTGGTGAAAAAAGGACCACTGTTAGAGCAATCATTAGAAAATGGAAGAAGCTAAACATGACTGTCAATCTTTCTCGGACTGGGGCTCCATGCAAGATCTCACCTCGTGGGGTCTCAATGATCCCAAGAAAGGTGAGCAATCAGCCCAGAACTACACGGGAAGAGCTGGTCAATGACCTGAAAAGAGCTGGGACCACCGTTTCCAAGGTTACTGTTGGTAATACACTAAGACTTAAGTCTTAAGTTTGCCAATGACCATTTGGATGATCCAGAGGAGTCATGGGAGAAATTCATGTGGTCAGATGAGACCAAAATAGAACTTTTTGGTCATAATTCCACTAAACGTGTTTGGAGGAAGAAGAATGATAAGTACCATCCCAAGAACACCATCCCTACTGTGTAGCATGGGTAGCATCATGCTTTGGGGGTGTTTTTCTGCACATGGCACAGGGCGACTGCACTGTATTAAGGCGAGGATGACCGGGGCCATGTATTGCGAGATTTTGGGGAACAACCTCCTTCCCTCAGTCAGAGCATTGAAGATGGGTCAAGGCTGGGTCTTCCAACATGACAATGACCCGAAGCACACAGCCAGGATAACCAAGGAGTGGCTCTGTAAGAAGCATATCAAGGTTCTGGCGTGGCCTAGCCAGTCTCCAGACCTAAACCCAATAGAGAATCTTTGGAGAGAGCTCAAACTCCATGTTTCTCAGCGACAGGCCAGAAACCTGACTGATCTAGAGAAGATCTGTGTGGAGGAGTGGGCCAAAATCCCTCCTGCAGTGTGTGCAAACCTGGTGAAAAACTACAGGAAACGTTTGACCTCTGTAATTGCAAACAAAGGCTACTGTACCAAATATTAACATTGATTTTCTCAGGTGTTCAAATACTTATTTGCAGCTGTATCATACAAATAAATAGTTAAAAAAACATACATTGTGATTTCTGGATTTTTTTTTATTTTTTAGATTATGTCTCTCACAGTGGACATGCACCTACGATGACAATTTCAGACCCCTCCATGATTTCCAAGTGGGAGAACTTGCAAAATAGCAGGGTGTTCAAATACTTATTTTCCTCACAGTATGTATGTATGTATGTATATGTGTATGCATGGATAAATGTATGTACTGTATGTACGTATGTATGTATGTACAGTTTGTATGTATGTGTGTGTGTATATATATATATATATATATATATATATATATATATATATATATATGGATGGGTGGATTTTTGTTTGTGTTGAAAATGGACCAAAGTGAAATGGACTTTGGATAATGTCAGAGCTTAGACTTCACCTTAGACAGTGAAATTGAGAAGATGGCTTGTAAACTGCCCCATCTTGTGTTCCTCCACCATCTGTTGTGTCCAGATGGAGGAAGACAGTGATGGTGAAAGGGTGAAGGCCAACTCAGAACTCTTATGATAGATAGATGGATGGATGGATGGATTTACAGTACACAACACAGAATACTATATTTATTGCACACAATATACAGCATGGATAGTATTTAATTTACATATAGGATTGAATTGCACACATATGATCATAAAAGTTGAAAACCAAAAGAAGAGTTGGGGATTGTGAACAGAGTTTGCGCCTGACACATCTGCACCTAGTGGTTGAGTTGATCGGACTGCAGGCAGGAGGCTGGAAATAAAAGACTGATTCAGAAAGTGATTCGTTCTACCTGAGTGCTGCTCACTCTCACTCTCTCTCTCTCATTCTGTGGCCTGTTATTTCTGATAATCATAAGCTTTCAAAGCAGAACAATGTTCATCATTCCATCTCTCTTCAGCAGCAGTACATGATTGCAACTGTCATACAACGTGACGCGTTCCAATAGGAGTAATTTAAAGGCGCCGAGTCGTAGACAATGGACTACACTATACCATGAAAGTCCAGAACCATCAGCAACAATTCTATCAAATGAAGCTTCCACAGATCCCTCCTTATCGAAATCAACACTCAAGGCTGTTTCTTAGGATTGACGGCTGTTCTTAGAAAGTTTTGTAGAGATGAGTGCTATTATGCTCATTGTGATGAATGCTATTATGATCAGGACTGAAATGGAGATGTGCACCTGCAGAATGAGTGGAATGACACCAAGTCAGCTGAAAGTCATCTACGTTTTAAATCTCAAGCCCCCTGTAGCAATGTACATTATACCATACTACTACAATTACCTCCTATTATTTTTGCTCTTTGTATATAATTTCTTAAATATTTTTTTTTCTGTATGCATAAAATATATAGATAGTCAACTACATTAACGTGTTGAATTACTGCACATAGTAATACAGTCAGAACACACTGCACGGAATACTGCATCTCATAGTGCAGTGTGTGCACTTATAATTCATTCTAATACATTTTTTAATCAGTGTTTTTGTCTCGTTTTACAGTAGAAATATATTACACTTTCTTTAATATTTTTAAAACTGCATAAATGTATACCATAGTTTGTTTCTTTATTTATTTTTATGCATGCAATTGGCAAATAGTTTTTCTTGTTTTATGTTTTCTTAAATACATAAATATTGATATCATGATGACTTTAAAGGTGAAATCAATCAATTTGGATGCGATTAATCGATTCGGCAGTCTTAAAATAATCTCCTATGAATTATAGTTTGTAACATTTTTGCAAAAACCACTGGAGCAATGTAATATATTTTGTTGACTTGTGTACTTACATTATCCCAACTGTTTCCAAGAATGTTTCAATCCAGAGAAATTGGCCATTTTAACCAGGACACGGACTGTGTCCGTGCGTCACTTATCAATGACATCATGTCCTCGATTTCTGGTTTTATTTTATAGAAACCATGGAAACACCAAAAATGCTTTAATATGTTATGTGTTTTATCAGACAAGTGAGCAAATGTTTGGATACATTCATCAACAGAAAATGGATCATTGTTATATAGCTCAACACAGTTAGTCTTATTGTTTAAATCTGGTTTTCTTGATTTACCGTGAGCATCATGTTTTACCATGCCTAATTTTGATCTAGCTTACTGCAGTGTGCAACAAACGTGTCATAGTAGCCACCGAGCAAATGCACTTAAAATGGAGTAGCATTATAACATAACTTTCAACAAACTGAAATGTATCTAATATGATAAAACAGCGCTGTGTTACCTCACATATGCATGAGCAGAAGAACCGAAAGCGGCGTCTGTGGCATAATAAAAGCTTCGCGTGCTTGTCTCTCATTAGCAATCGCTCCAGCGGCCTCGTTCCGCTCCAGTGGCTTTCTGCCCCACCCTGCTTTAATACATTAGCTCATCCATGAATATGATTTCTGCCCGAGTCCCTTCTGATTCTTTTCCACCGGCTGTAGAGGTGAAGACAACTCCCATGATTTCGCGAAATCAAGGCGTCATCAAGTTACAACTTTATTTTTAACAAGCGACCTCTAGCTGCGAAAATTACATATTGTGCCTCATGAACTGGCTTAAAAATTTTTATACTGTTGTCTGAGGTCAACTTATGACGTTTACGTGGTTTTAACATTCAAAAACATCATAATGAATAAGTAATAGGCTATTTTCTGCCTTGGTTTTGAGGCTCTCTGAAAAACGGCCGGTTTTGATGAGCGTGCCGCACTGAAGACTTGGAAGTAAATGCCCACGTTGATTAAATTAGCATATTTAATGAGCTTCTGCTCCCCTGTCAGTACACGTGAGTAATTGTTTTGAAAGCCTGTGGGAAAACGGCAACTGGAATTAATCGCTCACAGGGCTCGCAAAAAGTTTTTTATCAAACAAACACAATGATTCATCTCTCATCCACCCGCGATTGATTGGAATGTTATTTCTGTATCATTCCGCCCGATCATCAGTGAATATAACCACAAACCGCACACACACACACACACACACACACGTGCGTGCGTAAGAAAGGAATGTTATTTTACTACAGCCCGTCGGCAGGCCGGTGATAGCCCGTCTGAAAAACACATTTGCCAGCTGGCGTTACAAGTCCGAGTCTGATCCCGAATGAACCAATAACACCTTCTCCAGCCTGTGACAGCATGCTAAGGTATTTAATCAATAGATATCAAACGATCTGTAACAATGCAATACTAACACATATTAAAAAACATGTTTTACTCACATTGTGTGTTGCACCGTTCCTGTCGGATCCAATATAGAAGGCACAGCATTGTGTTTTAATCTCAATATATCTGCAAATCCAGTCTCGACCTCTATCTTGTTTACAATCGATTCCTCTGTGAAATGAAGTGAACAAACTCAATGTCTTACACACGTGAGCTGGAACCGGCATCGTTTAGCTCCACGAGTCGGCTTGAGGCGGTGCTTCTGCGTCCTATTACGTCAGTGGTCAACATATTATGAGATCTCTCGTTTTCTGGGCCTGGTGTCTATAAAAGCTCTTTTCTCCTAACAAGGACGTTTTCAGCTCTGAAACTTACAGGATATTCTTATATCATGATGAACTTTTATATACCAAAGGCTCAAAGGAAAGTTGATATCTCAATTCATCACCCCTTTAAGACAAATGGATGAAGCCCTATACAAACAATTCAGGGTAAAATAGCTCCTGTTCTGAAACTAATTAATATGAGGCAGTCATCTGCAGCACTTTCCTCTCCGGTACTGTATGCTTGGATAGTTTTATCCTGGCTCACTTTCTGGAAGCAAACAGATGTCCCACCTGAGCCTGAACATGACTGGAATTTTTAATGGACATGTGGATAACGGCTCAGGTCAAACATCGGTCTTCTCTGCACTTTTGAAGGAATGAACTACTGAACTGAATCTTAATGCTCCTCCTGCTGAGCTGTGCCATTCTGATTCTGCAAATAATCACGTCTCTGTTGAATAAATCCACGATGAACAAGATTAGTTCGTTTTTATGCGTTTTATGACTTATGCGTTTTTTTTTTGGTATTACAAGAACAAACTAGTCTAGTTTTCCTTTCCATCTTTTTCAATCTTGATTGCTCCCAGCCCAGATTGTGCACAGTCATGCCAGCATGATGCCTGCTGACTCTGTGTGGCAGCTGATGGGATGTGAGGGTGACGTTTTCACGCCAGATGCCCTGTGCCAGCGCAGACCGACTGGTGGATGGGAGGTGTTGGAGTGGAACGTGTGAAAATCCACGGGTCAATCCAGAAAAAAAGCGCCAAGAGCCCAGACCACCATCTGAACCAAGAGTCCACCCATATGAGCCATTAAAGGCCATGCTGTAAATCTCTTCTGAACTGGTCATGTTGCCCGTAGCTCACAGCTTTTAAGCAGCAAATGATTCATAAACACGTGCTCCCCTGTGACCTCACCCCTCAGTGCTGGCGGTGTAAGTCTGCACAGATGTGCCCTGTTTCTGTCCACTGGTCCCTGCCAGCAGCAGCAGATGTCTTGTGAGGGTAGAATTGGTCACAGCACAGTGAGATGACCCCTATCAACACACATACTAGTGCTAAATATAAAGTGGTGTCCAAAAGTTTGCTTTTGGTTATATTGGAAACGCTTTTTAATCAAATTCTTTATACACATTGCTATCAGCATAGCATCAGCGTTTACACTAATATACTTTTAATTGATTATATGGGTTTTAAAAACAGAAATATGAAGCTCATGCACTTTTTATTAATCTTATATTAATTTTGACTTTAATTATTTTGCACAAAAATGGCTGACATTATGCGTTTGGAATTTGTTCAATGTACACTACCATTCAAAAGTTTGAGGTCGGAATTTCTTATGCTCACCAAGGATGCATTTGTTTGTTCAAAATGCAGTAAAAACAATAATGTTATGAAATATTATTCCAATTTAAAATATCAGTTTTGCATTTGAATATATTTTAAAATTTAATTTATTTCTCTGATGCAAAGCTGAATTTTCAGCATCATTACTCCAGTCTTCAGGGCCACATGGTCCTTCAGAAATCATTCTAATATGCTGATTTTCTTATTATTTTCAATGTTGAAAACATTTAATATTTTTGTGGAAACCGTTATGCTTATTTTAAGGATTATTTGTTGAATAGAAAGTTCAAAAGAACAGCATTTAATTGAAATGAAAATCTTTTGTATCATTATCAATAATTTTGATTAATTGAATGCATTCTTGCTGAATAAAGAAAAATAAGATAAAAGGGGCTCATAATAGAGCAGTAGATAATGGGAAAATCAATAGACAAATTGTAAAAATAATATATTTATTAATCCTTTGTAGTCACATAATAACATTGTGGCTTTGATTCGGTATATCAAAAACTGTTTTCTTATGTTTTGATGGATGACTGCTTGATTTATTGTATTGCTTTTTTGTTTTTAATTCATTCAGTTGAAACTGATTTCTCAAATTGTCCTTGAGTGTCACATCACAGGGCTAAATATATTCCTTGTTTTTGTGTGTGTTTGTTGATAATGAGATCTCAAGGTCAGTGAGGGTTGTTCTGCTGACCTCCGACTCATTAATATATAATTCACATTAAATGTGTATTAAAAACAAATGAGTCTGACCTGATTCTGCTGTGGCTCGACCCCTTACAGAATATCAGCGCTCTCACTTCACCACAAACTCTTCTTCTTTCCTCCCATTCTCTCTCCTCCGTGTTGTAATTCAGTTCAGTTTCCTGCTGAAATCATCAATGTTCTCCTCCAATCATATTCGCTCTCGGCTCACCGTCTCCACCAATGAGAGAGCAGGAGAGCAGGAGTGTGGCTAGCAACTGGAGAGTTATTGAGAGACTGCGGTTAACTCAAGGCCTCAGGAACTCTGTGTGTGTATGTGTGTGTGTGACTAACACGCAGCTTGAGAGATGTGCGCTGATTCAGCGAGGGAGAAGTCTGTTTCGGCATCACATTTAGCTCAGTAATGAAACAGACGTATTCCTTCGGGGTCTTCATAACTCCTCTGAGTTATCAGCTCTTGTCTGCCGGCCGCGTCTCGGTAATATTGATGTATGTTGTGAAATGAATAGCAGCACCTCTGCTTGTTGTAGATTTACAGAGGCGCTCAACTGTCCCGCTCCACCCGCACATGCTGGTAAACGCCGTACGAATCGTTAAATCCCAGCGAGAATCATAAAGTGTTTGTGTCTGCTGTGTGCATTATTTTCTTTGTTTTATAGTCAATTCAGTTAGAAAAATAAAGGCAGTGTCAAGAGAGATGTAGCCGTAAAGTAATGTTTGCTGCTCAGTCATAGACTTCTGCTTTTCATTGCATTTTTTAGTTTGCTAAAATAAAAAACCATTGCAGTGCAAACATTTTTTTTTGTAATAACATGAGGCCTCCAGTTATCATATTGGAAATAAATATGTAATTATAATAGTTAAGTTAAAATGAGTTCAGTGTGCTTGATCTTCTTGTAAATGAAAGGTCAAGCCAAGCGCATTGGGTCATACTTAATCTTAATGTGACGTAGTTACACGTTACTTCATGTACTATAGTAATAACAGTAAATTATGCATAATTACAAGTAACTAACCCTAAACCCTAACCTAACTCTATAGAACATTCTAACTATATGAGGTTCATTCTTGTGTTACGCATCATATTTGAGCTTCCGCAAGAACCAATGAGGTTCATTCTTGTGTTACGCATCACGTTTGAACTTCTGTAAGGACCAATGAGGTTCATTCTTGTGTTACGCATCATGTTTGAGCTTCCGCAAGAACCAATGAGGTTCATTCTCGTGTTACGAATCACGTTTGAGCTTCCGCAAGAACCAATGAGGTTCATTCTTGTGTTACGCATCACGTTTGAGCTTCCGCAAGAACCAATGAGGTTCATTCTCGTGTTACACATCGTTTGAGCTTCTTCAAGAACCAATGAGGTTAATTCTCGTGTTACACATCGTTTGAGCTTCCGTAAGAACCAATGAGGTTAATTCTCATGTTACGCATCACGTTTGAGCTTCCGCAAGAACCAATGAGGTTCATTCTCGTGTTACGCATCACGTTTGAGCTTCTTCAAGAACCAATGAGGTTCATTCTCGTGTTACTCATCACGTTTGAGCTTCCGCAAGAGCCAATGAGATTCATTCTCGTGTTACACATCACGTTTGAGCTTCTTCAAGAACCAATGAGGTTCATTCTCGTGTTACGCATCACGTTTGAGCTTCCGCAAGAACCAATGAGGTTCATTCTCGTGTTACGCATCACGTTTGAGCTTCCGCAAGAACCAATGAGGTTCATTCTCGTGTTACGCATCACGTTTGAGCTTCAGCAAGAACCAATGAGGTTCATTATCGTGTTACGCATCACGTTTGAGCTTCAGCAAGAACCAATGAGGTACATTCTCATGTTACTCAGCACGTTTGAGCTTCCGCAAGACCCAATGAGGTTCATTCTTGTGTTATGCATCATGTTTGAGCTTCCGCAAGGACCAATGAGACCAATGTTTTTTCTCAAGCATCAAGCAAGTACAGTTGAGCTTTTGTTTATATTTGCTGATCAATGTTTATACATGAATACAAGGCTAAATTAAATTAGTTCATCATATAAAGCAATCGTGTCTCTTCAGAAAATTTGGACTAAACTGCTCAATTCATATAGAATAGTTTTACAATCTCTTTATGAACTTTTTGAAGCTGTGGTAGTTAATGTTTTGTTTTTTCAAATTTTATTTCATGGTGACTTTAAGAATATACTTTTTGCTTCTGCACAGCAGTTTGTGAGACTCTGTATCCCTAAGATGTCACAGTTTTACCTCTCTCTCTCTCACACTCTCTCTCTCTCTCTCTCTCTCTCTCTCTCTCTCTCTCTCTCTCTCTCTCTCTCTCTCTCTCTCTCTCTCTCTCTCTCTCTCTCTCTCTCTCTCTCTCTCTCTCTCTCTCTCTCTCTCTCTGAGCTGATGCTGAGAAATCAGAGCGAAAGAGAAAAGAAGCCGTGGAGAATAAAAAAGATGTCTCATCAGAAAATTTTGGCAGAAATAAAGCCTGCAAGCAAAGTGCTGTACAAAATGACAGTCAGTTTATAGAAAGCTGACAGTTGTGCATCAGTGTGTTATGTAACAGAGGGACTTTCGGGGGAAGTAAGCTCATGCGATCTGGTCTCACATGAACTCCAGTTCTTCTGTTTACACTGAAGGTGATCAAACAGATCAATATGATGTTTCTCTGGTCTGTTTTATTGAAAGTGATCATCACATGCATATATGTGAATGTGATGCTTTACTAGAAAGAGCAGTGATGCTTTCGCTAAGTTTAGGAATCTTTATCAGGTCACTTCCTGTTTAAAATGCTGTTTAGAGCATTTGTGTTTTCCTGAGGTTGAACATAGCGGCTATTATAAACCAAATAAATCTAATAAAAACAAACAAAACATAAAAAAGAGCCTGCAGTCTCTGGTATTAAACTTCAACACGCTGAATTTTAATGCAACTCTGGCCAGACATTTGTTCAAGCCTGGAGCTGTTTACTCCAGTGCAGACACAGTTTATTTCACAGCACTGTTGGGAAGCTGCTTTATCACTTTACCTGCTTTATGCAACACAGTTTCATTTTACACAATATGGTTCAGAGATATTTTATTTTGATTCTTAAATGCTGTATGTGTGGTCTTGGTAAACACTATTATTGGGACAAAATGTCCTTATGACAATTTCTGAACAAGGATGGCAATTTCTGAAATCCTTGTGGGGACAGTTTTTGGCCCCCATGAGGAAAACCGCTTGTACACATATCATACTATGTAATGTTTTTTGAAAATATAAAAATACAGAAAGTTTTCTGTGTAGGTTTAGGGGTATAGGGTTAGGGGATAGAATATACAGTATGTATAGTATAACCATTACGTCTATGGAGAGCTTCACGTTAATTTCAAGTGAGTGAGATAAAATATTTCAACTCAAAACAACATTTTGTGTCCAATTATTTCCCAGATGTAGTTTTGGTTTTGAGGTTAAAGTGAACTTGCCTTGCATTCCCTATACAACAGTGGGTGAAGAAGACGGCTCAGATTTGAAGAGTCTCCCCATATTGCAGCGTTTTTGCATGTTCTGCAGACAGGGTGACCATCCTCGATTAAGTTTCCCTCAGGACTTAAAATATGACCACACAAAATATGTCCACACCAGATTTGGTACTTTTGGTAAATCTCGCTGGAACGCCAGTCTCTCGTGAATGTGTGTACGACAGTTAGTGGACATTAGAGATTACAGTAGCTTGTAAAGTTTTAAAAATTGATATTTTTCTTACACAAACACACTCGCTTCGCTTCAGAAGGCTTTTATTAAACCCCCGGAGCCGTGTGGAGCACTTTTATGATGGATAGATGCACTTTTACGGACTAAACAGAAACAGCCGTTCAGTGCCATCATAAAGCTTGGAAGAGCCAGGACATTTTTTAATATAACTCTGATTGTGTTCGTCTGAAAGAAGAATGTCCACTTAGTATGACTTGAGGGTGAGTAAATAATGGGGTAATTTTCCTTTTTGGGTGAACTGATTTATCACATGAACAAGTTATATAGCTAGTTTTTGTTACTACTAAATTTGTTACGCGTTATACCTTTAAAAAGGCTAGCTTCACTAATGTAATTGAGTAGCATGAAGCACTACAAATGCTTCACCTCACATGTTGATCTCTATTAATGTAAAATATGAGTAAATATGATTTTCTTCAGATGTCTCGTTCTGTATTACATCCCCCTCCTCCTTCGCTGACTCGATTAAGCTGTCAGCCGTTTGAAAAGCAGAGAACTGTCAAGGCCAGTGTCCCATAACTCTCTTATAAGAGCCATGTGTAAACGACCAAGAGTACCCACAGGAGCTGCTTGTCTCCTCTAAATGACATGTCTTTCTCGTGTCCTCATTGAGTTTCATTGCATGAAGTCCGGTCATGGTAATGGCACCCGAGAGTATCTGTCGTATTTGCTTTAGAGGAGCATTGCAGCGAGCGGCCACAGCACTGACGTCAACCCTTCACGCTGAGATGTTTGGTTCCCTGTGCACACCAGATCTGAGTTTAGCACTGGCTCAAATCCATCTTTCTGCACGAGATAAGCATGCTTTGGCTTTGCCCAAATTCCCTGTTGTTTATGCATCGTTTGCCAAAGCATGTGACTACTACGCTTATCTCCAAATGTCTGGCAATGCAACTCTCTCTATATGGAGCAGGAGGAAGAAGAGAACAAAATGCCAGCTCTTCCTCTCTCTCTCTCTCCCTCCTTTACACATTAGTTGAAAGATAAGTATCGGAGGTACTGTAACACACACACAAACAGATCTCCTTCTCCTCCCCTCCCACCATGTCCCCGTCGTACTCTGTTGGCCACGATAAAGAGCAGCCACGCTCACAGCCGCCATCAGCCGCCTGCCAAAGCGTTTAATCTCTCTGCAATTTCGCACCGCTCTGTTTTCCCGCTGATCCGTCCTACGTCCTGTGAGTGGGGGGATTTGGGACAGTTCTAGGGGTTCGACAAAACAGTCAGCGAGAGAAAAAGGTGTGGGTGAATCTCATGAAGCCTGACCAGGTCATATATCACCCCAAACCAAAAGAAAGATATATTTTTTTAAAGTAGTTCAACTAAAATTAAGTCTGTTTTTAGAACCATTGTGTGCATTGTGACATTGTGTTCATGACAGCTGAGCATTTTTATCTGCGGTTCTCATTACTGTCGTGCAGAAAATCTCATTAAAGCCCAAAAATATTTTAATTGCCTTATTACAGAATTTGTGAATGGGTCAAGGGACTAAATTATTTAAAATGTCTTTATCTAGTTATTTTTTTAATAATCACGTTCTAGCTGATTTAAATGTAATATTAATTCATTTCATATATAGATTATAACTATTATAATTATATGTATGAAAAAGGTAAGATGAGACCGTATGCATTATTGTCATGTAAATGAAGTCACAGTGCAAAACCCATGCTTCCAAAAATATACTTCATTTTTCAAGTTTAAAGTGAAATATGAAGCCTTCCACTGAGATAAAATAACATTGTAGGATATGAAGTCATATTGTGATATTTAACCCTTGCATGGCCTTTGGGGTCTGTTCGGATCCTATTTGATGTTTCCCTCATTAAAAAAAGATATTCCCTTCATCTCAGTTCATCTCACATTATCTATCTAAACACACACACAAAAACTGGGCTTGATTTGGTTTTTCTGAAGGTAAAAAAAAAAAAAGTCACACTCAGGTCTTCGGGGTCAGAAAGGAAACCACATTTAAAAATAAATGGGAAAGGCGAAAAATTATTATTATTATTTTTCTTCAATAAAATCAATTAGTCTGAACATTTTCACACAGAAATTAAGGCCTGGTACTAAAGCACAAATGCAGTGTGGAACAAACATGCTCACTCTCTCTCTCACACACACACACACACACACACACACACACACACACACACACACACACACACACACACACACACACACACAGGGGTGTTTTTGTGAAATGTGGGGACATTCCATAGGCGTAATGGTTTTTATACCGTACAAACCGGATTTTCTATCCCCTTACACTGCCCCTATCCCTAAACTTAACCCTGTTTACTTTCTGTGAAAAAAAACTCATTCTGTGTGAAATATAAGCATTTTGAAAAGTGAGGACATGGGGAACGTCCTCATATTTCACCCTCTTTTTGTAATACCTATGTCATACCCATGTCATTATACACATTTGTGTCCTGATATTTCACAAAAACATGCCCACACAAACACACACACACACACACACACACACACACACACACACACACACACACACACACACACACACACACACACACACACACACACACACAAACACACACACACACACACACACACACACACACACAACACACACACACACACTCACAAACGCACGCACAGACACACACACACACACACACAGCTCCTGTTCATTTCTGCTTATTGCTATTGGTTTTATTTTCATATATGTTTTATAATTTTTATTCTAAAGTTTTTTTTACATTTTGGTTTATTGAAATAAATAATTTGTGAATACAATCTGACTCTTAAGGGGGTTTTTTTTGTGGCATTTTAGTTATATTTTTGTACATTTAAGTGGAATTATTGCACTTTAAACTTCAACTCTTCAAACAACTCTTTTTTTTTAACCTTTGACCCTGAGTAAAAAGGGGAAATGAGGACTGTATGAGGGCTAAATTATATAATGAAATGTACAGTCTGCTGTTGTAACTCTGAAGCGCAAATATGATCCAGACGTGTTTTCCTGATATTCGTCTGTCTTCCGATGACTTTGCATAACCTCTACCATCTTTTGCTCAGCAGCTTAGGAGGGTTTCCCGGTTCTGATTATTCTGACTTAGAAAACTGATTTTCTAATTATAGCTGGAGCAGTAAGCAATGGTTTACGGCAGATGTTCTGTACCGATTCAGTGCAGCCTCTGCGTCTGTGAATCACATAATCTTCCCCTTAATTGAAGGAGAACGTTGTTTACATAAACACTCGAGAAGAGACGGCCGGTGCTGACGGTTAAAATACAGCTTCGGCATGAATACGTTCTCCTAATCAGAGCAGAAGTCATGTGACGAGGCGGCTGTGGTTATTACTGTTTGAAAGGAGGCTGGTGCTTTGTTTACATCTGGTGTTACGGAGGCTGAAAGCTGGCCAGACCCTCCTCTCCCCCTCACTGTCTTTCTGAGCTGTGAATAATAGTAAAGCCACGGTGATGATTGGCACCACATCTCTTCTGTATGGAGGAATGAAAGAGCGCCATGCCAGCTAGTTAATACGCACCCCGCATCACAACGAGAGCAGGACCTCTACGACGACTCGCCATTCGGCCCTCATTTTCAATTCAAAAGCGCCTGTTTTGCATTTACAATAACAACAGGAGCATCTAAATGGTGGAATGAAGAGTGTCTCAATACAGGTGCATACACAGTCTGTCTGACTGAATAAAACCCAAACTAACTGCATGATTTTATCTACTAGTGTCATTGATTCTTCATTGATCTACATTGTCCCACAAAAACTCACAATTACAAAATCACTCACTTTGAATGAACTTAATTTGTTTATAATCTGCTACTTCTCGTTTGAAATCACCCATTATACAATAAAGCAACAAAATCCTTCTCTGCATCGCTGTATTTTAAACTTCAAAAATATTAACAGTTTAACGGTACACGTATTCACCCCGAACCGTCCCATTACGGACATCACGGTACAGTGCATAGTCAGACGACGAATACAGTCAGTCAGAGGCAATCCACACTCCAATCCAGTAGGGGGCACACGGTAATGCAACGCTGTTTGCTAACCCCCACAACAAAAAAGAGACTATTTGTGCACCAACCCAAAACAAGGCTCTGTGGCACCCTAAACACTGGTGGTCTTCTTACAAGTCCACACTTATGTGACATAAAGCCGCTTTGACTGTCGGGAAGAAGTCCGCTGTGGAGCTCGCACTAGTGCAGGCTCGGCAAAAGTGCACATCGAGAGAGCATATGGACCGCAAAGGGGGCGCTCGCGATCACCCTTCTGAATCCTAAAATGACAAAAGGACGCCCTACAGTCTCATGGATTCATGGACAGTCATTTTAAGTCCACAAGACTGAGAGTGCATATGAAGTGTGCCATTTGGGACAGGGCCCAAGAGTTCAAATGGCACGCAAATTTTTTTTGTGACGGCAGAAAGCGGCATCCTGTTTGTGTTCTTTATTTTACAAAAGCACATAGTGTACACAAATAAATACAGTAGACTCTTTAGACCATTTCGAATGATGTCTTGCTCTTATCTGTATGACCAGAATTTATGCCATAAATGATGGAGTATTTTAAGTTGTTTCCGCTTCTATAATGAGACAAAATCATTTGTCATTGTGCCGATTTGTGTTGTGGAAGTCTCATTACAGTCCATTGATGAAATATGTGTGTCCTGGAAATAGGAAGTCACAGGTGCCGCTTCACTCGCTGACTTCTCATGTAAAGGTGAAGTAGACTTGTATGTAGGGTATGTTTACACGACACCGTTTTCAACTGAAATCTGAAAACTTTTTATACATTTTGGCCGTTCATTTACACAACAACTGCGTTATAGGGGGCCTGAAAACGGGATTCAAAGTGCAAGGTTTTGAAAATGATTACTTTACCGTCTCCCTGTGAATAACAAAAATGTGAAAGCAGTGACGTCATGCGTATTACATGTTCACGCATGTGTATTACGTGTCCGCGGGCTGTTGACAAAGTGATATCTCCAACTACTGGGCTGGCATGCATAATACAATCGTTTTAGTCATTTCTACAGATACGTGTGAACGGGGATCATTTTGACAACGTTCTCGTCTGTTTTTAGTACATCAATGTCATGCTAACATACCCGTGGATGGCACTTTTTCTCCTTCTCGCTCATCTTTCCGTGATTTCTTTAAAAAAGCATAATATTGAACCATGTGCACTGCATGTTAATGAACTGTCACGCTAAGAAAACTAATATCTGCACGTTTTATTGTTCATTATTCAATTTATTTTGTACTTTTATAACACAAGAGATGCTTTTCATTTTTGTTGCTGATTGTGACCAAATACCTTTTTTTTATCAGCCCTATAAAAAAATATGACCTATGCAAGAGTGCATTCTGTTTACTGCTTAGTACTTGATACACTAAAGGAGGCTGTACTGAACTAGGGGACTAAATGCCGCTAGTTGGAACAGACTGTAATTTGCACAACTATGCTGTAAATGAATACATATCATTCTCTCTGCATTGTAAATATATAAATAGTAATTATAGAAGTAAATATTAACTATAATAGTAATGGTGTGACAGATAAATATTGACATTTGTTTGCTAAGCTAACAATGCAAAAAAATTATTAACACTTAGGATTTGGATAACAGTATTTGTTTAACAATTGTTTTAGTTGGATTTAACTATTTATATTAATACTTTTTGGTATAAAATTATATTTATAGTCAACATCCTTCTCACTTTTACATTTTAAAGTTAATCACTGTACATTCAACCTACGGTTTGACTGTTTTGTTGGATGGATATTCTAAATGTTTTTGAGCTGGTTAAGATGAACCCTTAGTTAAAGACTTGCTTCAATTTTCTGGTTGACTTACCAACTAGTTCTTGTTTTTGTTGGGCTTCCTTAACCGTATAATCTTGCCGGCCGGTGTTTGTCTTTTGGCTGATTACACGTATTAAGCAATGGTGGGTTGGTTAGAGAGAGAGACCGAGAGAGGGAGGGAACCACACCTGGGGTCTGCCATCAACATGCAGTCAGACATGCTGTAGGCTCTATTGTGAGCTGTTTATTTAGACAGGTGTCTAAATGACATGCCCGCACACATCTCTGTTTGGAGAAAGAATAATTTCATGTTGTCTACATTAAATTTCTCCGCTTTTTAACTGATTATTAAGCAGTTTTAAATGCATGATACAAATGCATGATAATCATTTCTGGCACATGGGAAAACTGTTTTTCTCAACTTATTCTCATACAAGCAGCTACTGTACCATATGCTTATGAAATTATCACATTGAGCTTTGTTGCTTATGCAGGAAACAACTCTTTAAATTTAAATTTAGATTAAATTTTATCCCATTCTTGACAGTTTTTTTTCTTTCCTAATAACTTGTCCTCTTTCTATGGGCTCTGTCAATACAAATCGACTAAAATAAATGTAGTTTTTTAAACACATTTTTGGTTTGAGTGGTGCGATGGCACCTATTGTATCCATTCGTTTTCTTCTTCTTCCACCATGGGAGTCTATGGCAGCCCATAGAACCATATTGTAAAAGGTTGTGAAATTTGGCACACAGATAGAGAACAGTCCAAACATTCACCACAGCAAATTTGGAGTCTCTAATTCAATCCCTCTCGTGCCTCTAGTGAAAACAATCCTCAGTACCTCCGATACTTCACAATCCTCTCCAGGGTGCGGTTATCCCTATTGCTTGTACACTTTTTTTCTACCACATCTTTTCCTTTCCTTCGCCTCTCTATTAATGTGCTTGGACACAGAGCTCTATGAACAGCCAGTCTCTTTTGCAATGACCTTTTGTGTCTTGCCCTCCTTGTGCAAGGTGTCAATGGTCGTCTTTTGGACAACTGTCAAGTCAACAATCTTCCCCATGATTGTGTAGCCTACAGAAATAGACTGAGAGACCATTAAAGGCCTTTGCAGGTGTTTTGAGTTAATTAGCTGATTAGAGTGTGGCACCAGGTGTCTTCAATATTGAACCTTTTCACAATATTCTAATTTTCTGAGATACTGAATTTGGGATTTTCCTTAGTTGTCAGTTATAATCATCAAAATTAAAAGAAATAAACATTTGACATATATCAGTCTGTGTGTAATGAATGAATATAATATACAAGTTTCACTTTTTGAATGGAATTAGTTAAATAAACTTTTTGATGATATTCTAATTATATGACCAGCACCTGTATGTGTGTGTGTGTGTGTGTGTATATATATATATATATATATATATATATATATATATATATATATATATATATATATATATATATATATATATATATATATATACACAGGTCCTTCTCAAAAAATTAGCATATTGTGATAAAGTTCCTTTTTTTCCATAATGTAATGATAAAAATTAAACTTTCTTATATTTTAGATTCATTGCACACCAACTGAAATATTTCAGGTCTTTTATTGTTTTAATACTGATGATTTTGGCATACAGCTCATGAAAACCCAAAATTCCTATCTCAAAAAATTAGCATTTTTCATCCGACCAATAAAAGAAAAGTGTTTTTAATACAAAAAAATTCAACCTTCAAATAATTATGTTCAGTTATGCACTCAATACTTAGTATTAGTATTAGAATCCTTTTGCAGAAATGACTGCTTCAATGCGGCGTGGCATGGAGGCAAACAGCCTGTGGCACTGCTGAGGTGTTATGGAGACCCAGGATGCTTCGATAGCGCCTTAAGCTCATCCAGAGTGTTGGGTCTTGCGTCTCTCAACTTTCTCTTCACAATATCCCACAGATTCTCTATGGGGTTCAGGTCAGGAGAGTTGGCAGGCCAATTGAGCACAGTAATACCATGGTCAGTAAACCATTTACCAGTGGTTTTGGCATTGTGAGCAGGTGCCAGGTCGTGCTGAAAAATGAAATCTTCATCTCCATAAAGCTTTTCAGCAGATGGAAGCATGAAGTGCTCCAAAATCTCCTGATAGCTAGCTGCATTGACCCTGCCCTTGATAAAACAGTGGACCAACACCAGCAGCTGACATGGCACCCCAGACCATCACTGACTGTGGGTACTTGACACTGGACTTCAGGCATTTTGGCATTTCCTTCTCCCCAGTCTTCCTCCAGACTCTGACACCTTGATTTCCGAATGACATGCAAAATTTGCTTTCATCCGAAATTTTTTTTACTTTGGACCACTGAGCAACAGTCCAGTGCTGCTTCTCTGTAGCCCAGGTCAGGCGCTTCTGCCGCTGTTTCTGGGTCAAAAGTGGCTTGACCTGGGGAATGCGGCACCTGTAGCCCATTTCCTTCACACACCTGTGCACGGTGGCTCTGGATGTTTCTACTCCAGACTCCGCAGGTCCCCCAAGGTCTGGAATCGGTCCTTCTCCACAATCTTCCTCAGGGTCCGGTCACCTCTTCTCGTTGTGCAGCGTTTTTTGCCACACTTTTTCCTTCCCACAGACTTCCCACTGAGGTGCCTTGATACAGCACTCTGGGAACAGCCTATTCGTTCAGAAATTTCTTTCTGTGTCTTACCCTCTTGCTTGAGGGTGTCAATGATGGCCTTCTGGACAGCAGTCAGGTCGGCAGTCTTACCCATGATTGCGGTTTTGAGTAATGAACCAGGTTGGGAGTTTTTAAAGCCTGAGGAATCTTTTGCAGGTGTAATTAGTTGATTCAGATGATTAGGTTAATAGCTCGTTTAGAGAACCTTTTCATGATATGCTAATTTATTGAGATTTGGGTTTATTGGATTTATTGATTTTGGATTTTCATGAGCTGTATGCCAAAATCTTCAGTATTAAAATAATAAAAGACCTGAAATATTTCAGTTGGTGTGCAATGAATCTAAAATATATGAAAGTTTAATTTTTATCATTACATTATGGAAAATAATGAACTTTATCACAATATGCAAATTTTTTGAGAAGGACCTGTATATATATATATATATATATATATATATATATATATATATATATATATATATATATATATATATATATATATATATATATATATATATATATATATTTATATATATATTTTACAATTTATAACCAGTAGGTGGCGCAGTTTTAAAGCTTTACACTTTTTATGGTGCTTAGATCACCTGCCAAACTGGAATTTTAATGAACGTCTAGGCACCCTGCATTTTTTATTTATTTTGTTCAGCAAATTTCATGATGCATACAGTTATCAATAAAAGTGTAGTATTCTCATTTTACCATGTTTAAATATATTCCACAGAAACATAATACATAAAAAAGTAATGCAGAAATGTGGAAACTCTTATTATCTGCCCTCTGAGTCGTCATGCTGGCAGCATTTCAGGATTGACCAGAAGATGATGGGCAGGATTCCTGGGAATGTGCTTTCAGGCATTTGTCTCAATTATAGGTTGAGATAAAAGGTGAAGACGATTGACTGTGAGGTCGAACAATGAACTGATCTTGACTCTCCTTCTTTAGGTTCACTACCTGTTTTAAAGCAAATCACTTTAAAGATGAAACATTTGCCCTGAGCTAAAGAATCAAACTCTTTTTGTTCAGTGGTGTTTGAAATCCAAAACGACTCTTGAATAATGCAGCATTTTTATAGCTGTTGAGAACCTGAAGGCAAATTTAGTGCACCATGTTGCAAGAATTAGAAGAATTCGAAGAAGCCGTGTTTCTGAAGAACAGACATTTACGTCTAATAACTCATTAGAAGGAAACAGTTTCACAGTGTCACCCGTTGCCTCCATCTGTTGGCTTTTTAACGGATGCGTGATACTACAATAATAGACTGGCAAAAAAAGTTCTTCTCACGAAGATCTAATTGTCATAGACCATTGTTTTTAGGTGGAGTCAATAATGACAGGCCTTTAGCAGCACGAAAACATCTGCAGTCGCACACACGTTCTCCAATGGTCCATAAAGGCCAATTCACACTGCAACAGACACTCCGTCGGGTTTTGTCGGGTCGATTGAAGATGGCAAATCAGAACTAGAATGTCTGAGAAGTGATGTGCTGTAAGTGTTCAAATACTGCTTGATGTGGTTTGAAGGATCAGTTCTACATGTCTCCTGTTGTTTCCTCTCAGACTAAAGAAGAAGTCCCAGTCGGTGGATATCGGCTCTCAAAGTTTTCCAGCACGGCTCATCCCAAGTCTGTCCTTAAACAGATCTCCACCTGTTGCCAAGACAACCACATCTGAGGTGCAAGAAAACAACACCACCAATTTCCAGCGCTATGGTCCGCGTTGCAGTGACCTGAAACGAGGATACACCATAGGTAAATGAGCATCCGGCTCTCTTCAGTATTCACGATTGTGTGTGTGTGTGTGTGTTTCTCCATCTCATAAGTTTCATTTTGCACTTTATCTCTGTGTAAATGTATGTGTGCATGAAGATGAGTGAAAGTAAGTTCTGATAGTCTCTTCTCTGCCTCCTCTTGTTCTCTTCTGGTTCTCGGCTATTTTCACCTCATTCTCAAATCTGTCTTTTTCTCCTCATAATCTCATGTCAACTCTCATCTCTTTCTCCTCTCATTCTCATTCTCATAATCATTTTCCTCTCATTCTCTCCTCTCTCTCTTTCTCACCTTGCTCTAATCTCTGTATGCTCTCTTTCTCCGTCTTCTATTTTTCCTCTCCTTCTCCTCTTTTTCTTCTTGATCTCACCTCATGTATATCTTCATTCTATCTCCTCTCATTCTCCACTCTTTCATTTTGCTCTCATCTCTGTCTCTTCTCTTTCTTCCCTTTCTCGTCTTTTTTCTCTCTCATCTATCTAATCTCTTTCTCCAGATCTCACCTTTTTCATCTCCTTAGTTTTTCATCTCATCTTTCTCCACTTTCTCTCCTTGCTCTCTTCTCTTCTCTTTTTCCCGTCTCCTATTTTTCCTCTTTCTCATCTCCTCCTCTTTTTCGCCTATATCTCACCTCTTTTTCATGCCGCTATAGTTTCTCGTCTCCATCTCTTTTCCCTCTCATTGATCTAATCTTTTGTTCCTCTCATTCTCTCCTCTCTCCCTCACACATCTTGCTCTAATCTCTGTATCCTCTCTTTATTCCTGTCTTCTGTTTTTCCTCTCCTTCTCATTTTTTCTCCTCTCATTCTCCACTCTATCTTTTTGCTCTCACCTCTGTCTCTTTCTTCCCTTTCTCATTTATCTGATCTTTCTCCAGATCTCACCTCTTTTTCATATCTGTGTCCATAATTTTTCATCTCCATCTGTTTTTGCCCTCATCCGTCTCCTCTCTTTCTCCTCTCATTCTCCACTCTCTCACCTTGCTCTATACCCTCTTTCTCCCTGTCTTCTATTTTTCCTCTCCTTCTCCTCTTTTTCTCCTTGATCTCACCTCATGTATATCTTCATTCTATCTCCTCTCATTCTCCACTATTTCATTTTTCTCTCATCTCTGTCTATTCTCTTTCTCCCGTCTCATCTTTTTCCACCCTTTCTCATCTAGCTCATCTCGTTCTCCTCTTTTTCTCCTAGATCTCACCTCTTTTTCATCCCGCCATAGGTTCTCATCTCCATCTGTTTTTACTCTCATCTGTCTCTTCTCTCTCCTCTCTTTCTCCACTTTCTCCTTGCTCTCACCTGTATTTTCTCTTTCTCCTATGTCTCCTATTTTTCCTCTCTTTCTCCTAGATTTCAACTCTTTTTGTTTCTCCTCTCATTCTCCACTCACACATTTTGCTCTCTTGTCTTTTCTCTTTCTCCCGTCTCATCTTTTTCCTCTCTTTCTCATCTATCTCACTTCGTTCTCCTAGATCTCACTTCTTTTTCATGCCTCCATAGTCTCTCGTCTCCATCTCTTTTTGCTCTCATCGATCTAATCTATTTCTCCGCTCATTCTCCTCTCTCTCCCATTGCTCTCATCTCTGTCTCTTCTCTTTATGCACTGTCTCCTCTTTTTTCTAATACAGTATATCTCTTCCAAATCTTCCGCATCTTTTCCATATGTCTTCATAGTTTCCCCTTTCATTCTCCACCATCTCTTTTTGCTCTCTTCCTAGATCTCGCCTCTTTTTCATATCCGTCTCCATAGTTTCTCTTCTTGTTCTCCACCATCTCTTTCTGCTTTCATCCATCTCATCTCATAAGTCCAATTGCTAGTGTGGATTTGTTGGGTTTGAAGGGATTGTGAAGAGAGGTCAGAGGCTTTAGAGCGAGAGCAGGAGGCGGCTTTCCTTTCATCTCGGCCTGTTTGATAGTGCTGGTGATTTGACTGCACAGTTTAAGAGACGATTGAAAGAGACATTTCCACAAATCAAGAGGATCCTTTAGTGCCTCTCACAGAACATGGGTTAGCAAATAGACCTGCTTTGTGTTCACTGTAAAGCTGCTTTGCCGAATGTTTGTGTATCAAACTTTTCTGATCTGTACAGCACATTAAAACTACAAAACCATTAGTTGTCTTTATTAGTATTGTTATTTAATAGTAGGGATTTGAACAAACTCCTGTGGTAATAAACTTAGCTACGTAACTTATAGCTACCTTGTCCCACAATGACCAGTGTTATTTTAGTATTATTTATATAATATGATAGTATTTATTCATATTTTGAATGAGTTTTTATTTAATATGTTCAGTTTTCATTTTAATATTACTTTAAGGTTTAGTATTTTTTTTATATATATATTTCAAAATATTTTAGTTCTTAAACATTTTTCATCTAATATTTAAATTTATTTTATTTCAGATTTATTTCAGGTAACAAAGGGATTTTTCTAAGCTCTTAGACGTGTCATTTTAGCCTAGTGGATGATAAACCAGGAAATATCCCACTGATTTAGATTGCAGAAGTGAAGCGAACAGGTCTTGTATTAACCTGAAAGGGTTTATTTTGCTATAATGATCGGTTGACTGCACATTATGCCTTGCTTCTTGAATAAATGGGCATGAAATATTGATCTACGGTTGAAATGTGATTTTATTAAGTGAGAAGAAAGAGACCGTGGAGTCATACAAGAGACATTATGCCAGCACAGCTATGTAGAAAATTTGTCGCCTGGAATAGCAGTCGATTATTTCTGTCATGACCACTTTCGTCAAAGATGATTGATTTACTATTAGCGTATAGTTTGGATTGGCGGTATGGTTCTGTTCTGGGCAAAAACTCCCTGCGCATCCATGCAGCCTAGCATGGATAAGAGCAGGGAGAGCAACAACCCCCCCCCCCCCCCCCCATGCTAAATATCTGGACCTGTCGGCGTTTCAAACTCCTGCTGTGTGAAGTGTGTTCTGACTGAAAATAACACAGACAATGACCTACAGCCAATGATAGAGCAAGATACAGGCCCAGAAAACGAGAGCTCTCAGAATATGTTGACCCTTGACGTAATAGGATGCAGAAACGCCGCCTCTACAGATAAATATGTACGCCTGATTCTGTAGCCCCGCCCACCGACTCGTGGAGCTAAACGGATCGCGCTATCAAGCTAAAAACATGCCAAAGAGAGTAATACATTGCACTGTGCCTGGTTGTGGAAGAACACAATCTCTGCATAAGCTTCCTTTGGATTATAATATTAGGAATGAGTGGTTGGCTTTATTTTTTATGAAGTTCCAGCTCACGTGGGGAAGACATTGCACGTATTTTCATTTCACTGGATTCGTTTGTAAATAAGAGACTGGATTTGCAGACAGGATGATATTACATGAATGCATGAAGCTAATCACTAATGTGAGTAAAAATGTTTTATATGTGATAGTATTGCATTGTTACAGATCAAATACAAAGTTACATTGTGTACATGTCTAAACATAACTTACCACTGTCACAGGGCAGCCCAACGTCCCGGGGCTGTGGGTTTTCCAGACGGGCTACCAATACATATCATCATAAATAGTGAAATAACATTCCTTTCTTGATGTGCGTTCATTCTCTTGACTTTATGTTTGAAGGAAAAATAAGTTTTGACCATGCTGTCTGCAACGTTGGCGCACACACATATATACACTGATCGGGTGGGCCAAGTAATATAAAATTACATATTAATTGCAGGTAGATGAGAGATAAATCATTGCGTTTGTTCCGGTGTTCCGGTTACCGTTTGTCACACACTTTCAAAACAATGCCTCACGCGTACTCATGAGGGAGCTAAAGCTCATTATATATGCAAAGCTTATCCAATCCTAGCCGTGGGCGTTTACTTCCAAGTCTTCAGTGCGGCACGCCCGTCAAAACCGACCGTGCTTTAAGAGAGCCTCAAAACCATGGCAGAAAATAGCCTATTACTTATTCATTATGACGTTTTTTAATGTAAAAACCACGCAAACGTCACAAGTAGACCTCAGACAACAGTATAAAAAAAAAAATAAGCCAGTTCATGCCACATTTAATAGTTATATTTACAATTCTATCAAACAGAAACAAAGCACAAACATTTGCTCGACCAGCCGCAGCAGAAGCACATTGCAAAATGATTTATTTACCTCCAACTCTCTTTGCAGAACACAACCCTTGCTCCCTGTGTCTCCCCAACCATTTCCTCAGCCATAATCTTTTTATTTTTCTCCTTTTTCGCTGCAAATCAGTGCACAGACAATTTGGATCGCAAACTTTCTGCAGTTTATCATTTTAATAACAATTCTAGTCTCGCGCTAGAACTCCGCTCTGACGCAGGCGTGATTTCGCATTGTTTACTTGTCACATCTCACGTGTGTTTGGTTGTGAAATGTAGTTTGTGCACCGGAGAGAGTTGTCGGTGACTCTTCCTATTGTAAAGTCATGGCATGCAGTGTGAAACTACCTGTCGCCGATCCATCGTGCAGTGTGAACACAGCAGTGACTGAATGCTACCCCGGATAGTCATGAAGTGTGAAAAGAGCAGTGATCCGACGAGTTTGAAAATCGTGCAGTCTGAACTCGGCATAACTGACACTACGCTTGATATAGTTTAACAGTCGTATATTGACTGCAAGAATGTTGCAATTTCACCAATCAGAATCAAGTATTCCTGAGAGCCGTGTCATAATGAGCGGTATTTTATTATCATTTCCCACTCTTTAAGGTTATTGGTGATTTTGCTGTTCTCAATGTTTGACTTTCTCCTGTCTTTTAGAGGCCGTGCCCTCAGGCAATCACTGCAAATCACGGCACAGTTTGCCTCCTCATAGTGCCTCTAATTGGTGGAGAGGACCGCGGGAGAGAGAAGTGTTATCGATGGCGGCACGCTGGGCATCTTTTCATCCTGTGTCAGAACCGCCATTAAAACTGTACCACATATCCTGCTACATTTTAATAACATACCCTCATGTATCCCACCAAATTATACTGTCATTTCCAGCTCGATGTGAGCGATGGTTAGAGTGTTTTAATGTTTTTAAATGAAAATGACCCTGACAGACCATTCGGTCTCCTTAAATGAGAGTGGTTTTATAGCAGGCAAGTGCATATGCCGCAATAAGTGCATTTGGTTTGTGCAAATGGGTCAGGGAGAGCGGGGTATAAATTTGTCCGTGTGGACATAAGCCTGCAATAATGAAATAAGTGCAGATCTAGGGGTTATGTGGGAAATGCGCTTCAGGTAATCAGCAGAGATGAGTCAGGTCCACAACGGTCCCATAGGGTCCTGTTCTAGCCTTAATACCTAACTCACCTAATTCTGTTAACAAGATACTGGATAGGCTCTTATATAAGCCTCCTTTATCTGATGTTTATCCTGTAGTTCTTCAGGATGGCTTTATCTAGCCAGAGCCTCGTACCGGTTCTGGTGGTATACGTGTAAACTTAAGTGGAGATCAATGAGGAATTATGTGTGGTTTCTCAAAGCTACATGACTTGGTGATTCGCCAAAAGCAAAAAACGTGCCTAAAATACTGTTCATTTAAAGTGGTCACATACTACTGTTCAAAAGTTTGGCCCTTTCAGTTTTGAAAGAATTTAATACTTTTATTCAGCAAGGATGCATAAAAAATTTCAAATTAAGCTTAATATTAAAATATTAAGCAACACAACTGTTTTAACATTGATAATAATAAGAAATGTTTAATGAAGGATGTTTCTGGATCATGTGACACTAAAGACTGGAGTAATGATGCTGGAAATTCAGGTTTGCAATCACAGGAATAAATTATATTTTAAAATATATTCAAATAGAAAACAGTTATTTTAAATGTTAATAATATTTTACATAATTTGGCAAACTTTTGAACAGTAATAAATTTATATAAGAAAGTTGACAGAGTTGCAGTTCAACTTGATTTGATAAACCTCTCGTTTGAGTTTTTCTAAATTTGCTTCCCTTCAGTCGCTGTTTAATGTCATCCTCCAGCCGTTAAATGTAAGCGTCTTCCTCCACATCCGAGCTAATGCGCCGTCATGCTTAATGCCTCTGTATTTCCGTTCTCATTAGGTGGCTGAGTATGATTTGCTGTCTGTGTGTTAGGGTGAACTGTCAGACCGCACAAGACTGATCGCAGCATTAATGCTTGTGGAAAGGTAGAATGTTTGTTGTGTTCCTCGGTCTCCTCTCTTCCCATCAGCTTTGCCTCGTTATGCTGAAATGTATTCTGAAGGTGCTGACCTGTGGGGTCAGGAGAGATGCTGTACGGGATGAAGGTCTGTTCTACAGGGAAGCAACAGACGAGGGTGCAGCATGCTAACAAACAAATGTCATCCTGATGAAGAACGGTCAGGCTGTTGGGAACTCTGAGCTGGGTTTCTAATTACCCATTGTCTGCTGCCCTTACAGACCTCTTACTGCCGTCTACTGGGTATAAATGCATTCACATATTCCAGAACTTGAAAATAGCAGAAACAATGTCAATGTGTTTTTCTGTGAAAATAACAGAACTTTTTGAAGGTAATGTTAGCTGATATTAAGACCTGAAAAGTTTATTGTTTTGCTTTTCACTTGTTGTAAGCATAACCAAACCAAACCACGCTTATTGTTATCATTGGAAAATACAATTAATTATTTTTAAATAGAAAATTAAATATATTAATACAGATATAAATATATTTATAATATTTTAAAATCTGTCTAAACAATATATATTTATACTTCATAAGATGTATTTAATATTTTGTAATGATTTAATATTTTATAATAAATTAAATATATGAATACAAATATAAATATATTAATACTATTATACATTTATTAAAACATTATTTATTAAATACATCTTATGTAATAAAAACACTATGTATAAATATATATATATATATATATATATATATATATATATATATATATATATATATATATATATATATATATATATATTCGTATTTTTATTTCATAAGATGTATTTAACAAATCCCATCATCACCACATGTTTATTTTGGTCAATCAATCTATCTTTCCCCCTAAATATTAAGTATTTAAAATAAATACAAATACAAATATTTTTTAATCATGTTTTTTATAATGTTTTATAAATTTTAATGCATATGTAAATTATTTTCTTAATCTATTTATAATCTATTTAAATTTTAGATTTATAGTCATATATTTATTTATTTTAACACAAAATATCTATATCTGACTGGCATCTTTTACGGTTTGTAAGAATGAAAGCATGAAAATCACAAAAACACTCATATATCATGTTTGTTTGCTCACAGCGGTGTCCTGCTATTACCCATGTTATTTACGCACTTGAATTAGATGGGTTTGGGTGTTGATGGCAGTGCAGAGATGGTTACTGTAACCAGCCTGCGGCTTCCACCTGCACGCTCCATCAGCGCCCGACCTGCTGACTTCAATTCAATTAGCAGCAGTTCAATAGATTGAGCAAGTGTTGAGCTCAAGCGTGGCTACCGCAGGCTTCTCTCAGCCTGCAAAAGGAGCCGCATATATTATCCAGGAGAAAACGTCTGTGACATTTACTCTCTTGTGCTATAAAATACAGAAGGCCGCTATGGCAGGCCTATTTAGAGTTTATGGCTGGTCTGTTAGGCCTAAAGGAGAACTTGACAGTTTCTAGCACTCTGCTTTATATAGTGGTAAAGTTTATTTGCTCAGATTGATGCTGACTTGCATGTACCTGATCTCCAGCAGTGCCTGTGTATCCTTCTGTTTACAGAGGCACTGCAAATGGAGACACCACTTTTGAGCAGAAAAATAACCCCAGATTTGTTGCAGACAGGATTGACAGACACCCCCGGAGGCTTGTGTGTGGGTAACACACATTATCGACAAGTCTGCGACTGTTAAACGGCAGAATTATGTGAACCCATGTCGCATTCGGATCAATCATGTCCCATTTGGGTCAGCCTTAGCTGTGGTGCAATGGCACTTCATGATGTCATTACTAACTCTGCCCTAGTTCAAGCTGACCTTTGTGCTTCAACTGATTGACCTGCCTTGAACCAAGTAATCATAGTTAATGCTGCTCACGGCCTGGGCTTCTGGGCCATGCAGAGTTTAGACGTAAAGAGAGGGATCCAGGACCACTTGCTGAAAAGGTCAGGTAGGGTGGATTACCTGAGGCGAGTCCTGTGGCTGTTTGTCACGTTTTATAGTTTTATGTAAGGGGTTATTTACTATTTAATATAGTCAGTTTCCAGAAGTCAGTGTGCAGTTTTTATTGGTCCACTGTGAAGCAAAAACAAGCTGATCTTGCATTATTTTGTGCCCTTTTCACTTTTATGCAAATCAGGTAATAGCGTGAATATTCCTCGCAAAATTGTGGCTTTTAGCATCCCTTTTGTTTATTTAATAAACAACGCTCATGGCACTGTGCTATTCCAGTGCATTTAACACCTGCATAAAATGGGTTACGAGTGCTTTGTGAAAGAGATTTTGGGCTAAATACTGCATGCTAATGTGGTGCAACTATTTAGTAAATCTGCCACCTCAGAGTTTGGTTTGAGGCAACTTTGGCATGTAAAATTATATATCCGGGGTTAGAACTGTATATTCAGCTTTGTTTTATGAGTTATGTCTCATAACTTCACTTTATGAAACAAAAAAATATAAAAGATACTTTTTTAAATTCTTATAATACATTTCTGTTCAATGATTTTCAATAGCTGCTACTATAATTTTGACTGAATAATAGTAATAATTCTAATAATACATTTAATTTATATAATGCTTTTCCAAAGCACAATGACACTTTACAGTTAAAGGAACACGCCAACTTTTTGGGACTTTAGCTTATTCACCGTATCCCCCAGAGTTAGATAAGTCCATACGTACCTTTCTCATCTCTGTGCGTGCCATAACTCTGTCTGACACACTCACTGCTAGCCTAGCTTAGCACAAAGACTGGAGGTAAATGGCTCCAGCTAGCCTACTGCTCAATAAGTGACAAAATAACACCAACATTTTCCTATTTACATGTTGTGATGTGTATAGTTACATCATGTACTAAGACCGGCAGGAAATGAAAAGTTACGATTTTCTAGACTGATATGGCTAGGAACTATACTCTCATTCCTGTGTAATGATGAAGGAACTTTGAGCCGTACCATGAGTGCAGGGGCACAATGATATTATGCAGCACCTGATAATAGTCCCCAGCGCTCTCTGTGCAAGCAGATTGTCACGTTGTGTAGTGGGACCCTGTCCGAATGATGGCCAGACTTTATTGATGTTTCATGGAGTTTATTGAAACCGTTTGATCTCTCTCACTGTAAGAGCTGAACAAATAAAGCAAAGAAGTGCGCATTAACACCTCGTACACAAACTCTCTCTCTTCATAGCATTATCATTAACATACAGCGAAATACACAAAAATACTCATTACAGATGACAGTAAACAAGAACATACACACCTTATGCCTTTTCGGGGGGTGCTTAACAAACTGCAAACTTTAAATCATAAATCACAATGAAGTCTGTTACACGTTGGTTATGTTGATGGAAGTTAGCCTATTTTCAGGTGCTGCATAATATTGCGCCGCTGCACTCATGGTATGGCAGTAAAATTCCTTGATCATTACGCAGGAATGATAGTATAGTTCCTAGTCATATCGGTCTAGAAAATAAGATAAAGTCCCAAAAAGTTGTCGTGTTCCTTTAATCTAATAAAACTTTCTGCTCGTATAAAATCCACAATTGTCTAAAATTCTAATTTATCTTCAGCATGCCCCTAAATGACATTTTTAAAAAAAAATTTAAAAAAAGGAAGAATAAGAATGTGTTATGGTTTACAAAAGTGCTCTGTCCCTCTGCTCTTCACTCACTGAAAGAAATTAGTTGTAGGACTAACTTGATAAAATCCTTGTAACAATTTGCACTAACACATTTTAAGTACATTTCAACTCTCGCACTCTCAAGGCTGTTGGACATAGTGGTATATTAGAGGTAAAAAATTATATAAATCATATTATAAATCATTATATAAAATAATTCTCGCACAAACCGATCGTTTCGTGTCTTAAGACATCAATGTGTTGTCACGAGCCGCAGGGTTTATTTTGGATTTGTCTGTGCATGTTTTTTTGTTACCATTCACATGCAATATACGACTGACAGACTGCAACGGTTGGAGTTAAAAATCTTCATTTGAGTTCTACTGAAGAATCAAAGTCACCTATATCTTGGATGCCCTGGGGTTAAGCAGATAAACATTTTTTAATGTTTTTTAAAACAAATTTAAATTTTTGGGTAAACTATCCCTTTAACTAAGTTAAGTAACTAAGTAACTTTCTACTCAAACAATATAGCACTAAATTAAACCACACTTTTAAAGTGTAGGCTATGTTTTACTTAGAAACATCTAAGTAAATAATGAAATAGATATTGTGTAGACATCATATCTACATAATATAAGTAATGTGGCACTCACCTGAACACAGACATTTCAATACTTGGTATACACAATGCCTAGCCTGACAAGCCAGACCCACATCAAGATGTTGGGTCTGGGAACTCACCATTGGCAGGGCTCAATCTGAGGGGCGGAATAAACGGTTTTCTTTCAAATTCCCTCTGCACTAGGGATGTAAAATTTGCTCAAAAATGACGAATATTCCCTCTAAAATAAACACGAATATTCGAACTATTCTACATCTGGTTGCGCATTTTGTCAATGACACGCATTACGTCAATAACAGGACAAATTAATACAAAGAGACATAACTACTTGTATAGGTAGTCTATTTAAGTTTAAACATATTTGACAACGTATTACCTACACAAAAACAAGTAAATCAACTAATGGCCAAGACCGCAGACCTCACTCTCTCTCGCCCTCATCCTCACGCTCTCTGCGCATAATGGTTTAAATGAACAAACACATTTTGAGTGCTGATCAAGAGTTTTTTGCAAGCAATTTAAGGTTGCGACTCTTGTCCCAAATATAGCAGGCTTCATTCAGTGATTGAAACAAATATTAATTGAAGTTTTACAGCATATTGAACGCTCCGAGCGAGCTGTGCTGTGGTAAACATGGAACTTTTCCTTGACATGAAACGGTAAATAATCAAACCAGTGGAAGAAGTGCATTTATCCTTTATTCATGCAATATCTATTCAGCCAGTACCACGGTTCCATTACTTGACAGAACTCCCTGAAGCCTGCCCCATCCACGACACTGATCGGTCTCATGTCCTTACAAATGAACGAAATTAATTTCTCCGTTATGGCCTCTTGTTGTGTTGCAGACAAAAAGCTTGTGGCAGGCGATGCAAAGTAAGGGTGGTCCAGTTTGCACATACAAATTAGTAGCTTATATTTACAAAATGAGCCTACAAAAGCATAAACAAGCCCGTTTAATAAAGAAAAGTTCACGAAACTAAGTGAAAACTCACGAAAGTGTTTCGTGAAATTAGGAAACATTTAAGAGATCATAAATTGAGTTGTATAAGTTAATGTTACATTTCTACATACATTTTGTTCTCATGTCACAAAAGTAATATCAAGGTTTATTTTGATGTTTTACATGATTCTTTTGTAGTGTGGTTTTCGGTGAAGTGTACTAAAATAAATATCGTCACCTGTGTATATTTGCCCACTTCTTCTCAATGCTTTTCCCTGATGGTTTATAGAACAATTACTCCGAGTTGCCCTCTGTCGCTTCAAAGAATAATCAGCGGGGGCTCGTGCTGTGGAGCCAGGCGAAAGTATAAACAAGGCTTCAGGCGCGCTAGCGCGCCCACTCACAAAGCAGACAGCCACGCCTCTACTACCGCGGGGGTGTTTTTTTTCACTTTTTTTTTTTTTTTTGAATATTAATTTTCACCTTCAAAATTCGTTGGAATATTCATTGACAGCCCTACTCTGCACGCAATAGGATCTCGCCGTATCTGGTCAGGAAAAACTCAGAACACATCTTCCTTTCTTAAGAATGACTTCAGTGCCGTTCTTTGTTCTTTTCTCAAAGAAAAGCTTAACAACAAGTCCTCCAGAGTTGCGGCCAAAGCCGATTTGAAAGACCGCTGTTCGCCAGCTTCTTTGTTTACAAGTAGCACGCGAAACCGCTGCAACTCTGCCGTCATTATGTTAAGCCCGTCCACTGACTCTATACACGATGTGATTGGCCTGACCAGAATTTGGTTTTTCCAGCTCGCAAGCCAACGGAGAGTTGCTTGACTACCTTGGCTGCAAATTAGATTCGATTTCTAGGCTACACAATGACGATAACATTCGATAGATCATTTTTTTGAGTAATAATGTGACATTTTGAGTAGAAAATAAACTCAGAAAAATCTGAAAGTTACTAAACCTAACAACAAAAGCAATGATAAAACAGTATAAATACAGCTGGAAAATAGCAAAAAAAATACATAATTAATAATTCATGCCTAAGTTTATGATAGGAACACCAGAATCAGAAAAGTTGAGAAAATGTTACTTAATTTTATATCGTTGATATTTATGCTTTAATTTCTACAAGCTTGAATTGAGTACTAATATACAATTTTCTTTTTTATATTTTTTTATATTTTATGTTTGTTTGTTTTTTGCAATTCTTGCCTGAGCTAACTTTTTCATGTAGAAATTACTTTTGTTTTTTCTGTAGTATACTTCACCACAGAATAATTTTTATCAGTGCTGTTTGGAAAACAGTTCTGTAGAAATATCCTTAAATTTTTCTGTTTGCATCAGCTACAATACAGTAGCTGTGCTTGAACTTTTGATTCTTAGATAAGGTATCAAGGAAGAAGGTATATATTACAGGAAATTAGCATGCAAACATGTCTGATGCACCATATGTTACATGAGAGCAGTGTGAAATACAGCAACAATCTAATCAGAAACCAAACCATAAGCCGTGAGTGTATTTATAAGTAAAATATGGTCTATAAAAGCATTCTTTGCTCAATATATAAACAATAGAAGTCAATGACAAGATCCTACTAAATGAGAGAGATGCTGTGTCCTTTTTGTTGATGTATACCGACTGAAATGTATCTCATATGTCTGAATAGTCAGTGTTCATTAACTGTTTCTCAAACAGCAAGAGAAAAAAACAACATCTTGGTCAAAGGTTAATTGTTTTCTTTAACCTTCCCTTTACGGCAGATTTGCGGTGTTGTTTATTACTGACACAAAATATCACCTATTTGTCAGGGTTCTGACTTTTCTGTGCATGTTATTATCATGCCACAATGTTCCCAGCATGTCTTCCACAGATTTACCCTACTGGAACCAAAAGATCTGTTCCTTGAGTTGGTCTGTGAGTCAAAAGATTCAGTGAAATCACAAAGCGGACTGAGTTACAATGTGGCAACAAATTCTTGACAGGTGGCCTATTAATATGGTCAATAACTGACACAGAATGAGCAGAATTATATGGCGGTGTCCCTTCAATGTCATGTGGAGGAGGATATGAGCTGCATCACAGTAGCTCTAGAAAGGTTAAGTCAAGCATTAAAGCAACAGGGTGAAACTGATTGTAAATCAACATCCTAACAGCTCAGACACGCTTTACGCACATGTTGGTAGGATATTTGCATTTGCCATTAATGGTCAAACGGATTAAATCTAGAGAACGTCTAGATGTCATAGATGTCAGCAAGGACACTGATTTGATCAAAAGGGACAGTAAATATATGCATAATGTTGCAAAAAAAATTTTTTTTTTAAATAAATGCTGTTCTTTCAAACTATCTTTGGTATTCATCAAAGAATCCTGAAAAAATGTATCACAGTTTCCACAAAAATATTGAGCACAGTGATAATAATAAGAAATGTTTCTTATAAGAAATGCAAATCAGCATATTAGAATGATATCTGAAGGATCATGTGACACTGAAGACTGGAGTAATGATTAAAATATATTCAAATATCAACGGTTATTTTAATTAGTAATAATATTTTATAATATTGCTTTTTATTGTATTTTTCATCAAATAAATGCAGCCTTGGTGAGCATAAGACAGATCTTTCAACATTGAAAAAAATATACCGAATTCAAACATTTGAATGGTAGTGTGCATGCTATAAGGACTTGGTGAAAAGTTGTGTTGAGCTAGTTCACTCAAATCTGAATGAACTGAATCACTAAAATGCATAAGTGGATATTTTAGGACAGCATGTTTGAATATTCCCTCTGTTTGCTTGACTGTTAAAGGTGCACTGTGTAAATTTTAGCGGCATCTGGTGGTGAGGTTGCGAATTACAACCATCCACCGCTCACCCCTCCCTTTTGAAGCACATAGAGAAACTACGGTGGCCAACACAGGACAAAGATGTCGTTGTCTGAGACAGCAGAGAGTAGCTAGCGCTCTGTAGAGCAGTTTGTCTGTTTAGGCCTACTGTAGAAACATGGCGGCATAAAATGGTGACTTCACTGTAAGAGGACCCGCGGTGTATGTAGATAGAAATGGCTGATTCTAAGGTAATAAAAACATAACTGTTCATTATTTAAGGACTTAATTCTCCACTGAAAACATAGTTATGTATATTAAATTGCCTTTCTGTCAATAGATCCTCATAAATACACTGCACCTGTAAGCTACACGTGGGTCGGTATTCATAGTTTTCAGTCACATGACTGTCGCGGAGCCCTGGAGGGCAAAACAGCCATAGAACTGCAGCACAAGCCTGTCAATTTTCCATCTTAAAAACAAAAATATGTGACCAAGATGCAAGTTTTGGGCACTTGTGATCCATATACAGCACCTAATGCAGTATTTCAATCACTAAAAACAGGGGGACGTTCTAAAATGCTTAACGTGAAAAACGTTTATGAAAAAAACATGTTATGGTAGGGTTTAGTGTTGCACCAATAGGATTAAATTAAGCAAACTTTAATGCTAATCAATTTGTTGAAATGTTTTTTATTTTAAATTGATTTGTTGCACCTCTTCATTTTAAACTCAGATTAAATACTTATAAAGACCTTTAGAATTAAAGGGCTGATCATGCAGCATAGGCGGAGGGTGAACTGACGCCAGACTAAAGATGATAATCCTTATTTGTGCAAGCCACCCTTTAACAGTGATATTAAAAGATCAAATTAATTTCTGCATACTATATACAGGCAAGCAGATGAGCCCAGAATAGGAACGCAACGCATTTTCTTTATAATGGCTTTCAATGGAAAAAAAAAAAAAACGCTTAACAAGAAACCTTCTGTTGCATTTATATTCTGTGTTCAAAATCCTGTACAAAGTATGCATCATCAATATACACTCACCTAAAGGACTATTAGGAACACCTGTTCAATTTCTCATTAATGCAATTATCTAATCAACCAATCACATGGCAGTTGCTTCAATGCATTTAGGGGTGTGGTCCTGGTCAAGACAATCTCCTGAACTCCAAACTGAATGTCAGAATTGGAAAGAAAGGTGATTTAAGCAATTTTGAGCGTGGCATGGTTGTTGGTGCCAGGCGGGCCGGTCTGAGTATTTCACAATCTGCTCAGTTACTGGGATTTTCACACACAACCATTTCTAGGGTTTACAAAGAATGGTGTGAAAAGGGAAAAACATCCAGTATGCGGCAGTCCTGTGGGCGAAAATGCCTTGTTGATGCTAGAGGTCAGAGGAGAATGGGCCGACTGATTCAAGCTGATAGACGAGCAACTTTGACTGAAATAACCACTCGTTACAACTGAGGTATGCAGCAAAGCATTTGTGAAGCCACAACACGCACAACCTTGAGGCGGATGGGCTACAACAGCAGAAGACCCCACCGGGTACAACTCATCTCCACTACAAATAGGAAAAAGAGGCTACAATTTGCACAAGCTCACCAAAATTGGACTGTTGAAGACTGGAAAAATGTTTCCTGGTCTGATGAGTCTCGATTTCTGTTGAGATTTGGCGTAAACAGAATGAGAACATGGATCCATCATGCCTTGTTACCACTGTGCAGGCTGGTGGTGGTGGTGTAATGGTGTGGGGGATGTTTTCTTGGCACACTTTAGGCCCCTTAGTGCCAATTGGGCATCATTTAAATGCCACGGCCTACCTGAGCATTGTTTCTGACCATGTCCATCCCTTTATAACCACCATGTACCCATCCTCTGATGGCTACTTCCAGCAGGATAATGCACCATGTCACAAAGCGCGAATCATTTCAAATTGGTTTCTTGAACATGACAATGAGTTCACTGTCCTAAAATGGTCCCCACAGTCACCAGATCTCAACCCAATAGAGCATCTTTGGGATGTGGTGGAACGGGAGCTTCGTGCCCTGGATGTGCATCCCACAAATCTCCATCAACTGCAAGATGCTATCCAATCAATATGGGCCAACATTTCTAAAGAATGCTTTCAGCACCTTGTTGAATCAATGCCACGTAGAATTAAGGCAGTTCTGAAGGCGAAAGGGGGTCAAACACAGTATTAGTATTCCTAATAATCCTTTAGGTGAGTGTATATAGTGTATATTGAATTTGGTCTTTTAATATCGCTGTCTTACTACATTAATACTTACTACAAACCTGGTAAAAAAATGGAGGGCAATGGAGGAAAGCCTTGTTTTGCCCTCCAGGTGGGCGTTTCTATAAGGGTGTGATGTCACGTGAAAACAATGAATCGGAAAAGATGCTCAGTTTTGAAAAGTGTAGTTATAAGCATCACTACGTTTTGTTAGTTACTGCCCTGCTCTAACTGCTCTGCACGTCTAACTTTGGCAGTCACAGTACCTCTCCAGATGACGGCCCAGAGATTCATGGATTAGGCCGTGGGGTGGAATGAAAACAGTTTGCTTTCCTGGAGGTGGTTCTGCATCCAGGGCTGAATTTACTGCTGCATTCCCCTCGGAAGGATTGGTGCCGCTGGATTTATAACCCGGCCTGTATAATTACGCCTCACTCTCTCGCTCTCTGTAGGGCCTCCCCCTCTTGATTTGAGCAATTTATCTATCAGAGTCTGATTTCTTCCTCTATTCCTCCTCAAAGTGCAGTGTGCTGACCAGGGATATATTTTTATTGATTATTATTGATCGAGGGGATATTAATTTAGGGGTAAGCAGTTTTCCCTCCTGTCGTTCTGCCATCCTATCGATTGAACCCCTCGCTCCCTGTGTAAAATAAGTTCTTCCAGTTCTCATAAAGGTTGATATTTGTTTTATTTTCCTCATGCGTTTACTGTGCAGTCACGTCAGGCAGAATACTTGTATGCATGTTACAGAACTGAAACTTGAATTTCTTGATTATTGTTTTCTCTGTCTTTTCATTATTGGCAAAAGAGCATGCAGTGTTGTAAATCAAGCTTTAAGCATTAAATTCGCTCATTGTCACCACCCCAAACCCCTGCGCAAATACTTCAAAAATGATCTGTTTGGTTTCAGTGTTGAGTGCATTTTTGGCTTGAGTCCATTTATAATGTTATTCAAGGCACCAAGGAAAGTTTTATGACTTCCACTGCAGTCATTTACATGGATTTTACATAATTTTTTGGATTACTTAAAAAAATTATAATAATAATCTTACCCTGTCATGAAGAGACAATTTATGTTATAAGAACTAAATCAACAAATGTTTTCAGTTTTCAGTTGTATTTAATGTAATATACTACATACACTATATTGCCAAACGTTTTGGGACGCCTGCCTTTACATGCACATGAACTTTAATGACATCCCATTTTTAATCCGTAGGGTGTAATATGGGGTTGGCCCACCCTTCGCAGCTATAACAGCTTCAACTCTTCTGGAAACTTGAAGGTTTAGGAGTGTGTTTATGACTTATGTAATTTTGGACCATTCTTCTAGAAGCGCATTTGTGAGGTCAGGCACTGATGTTGGACGAGAAGGCCTGGCTCGCAGTCTCCACTCTAATTCATCCCAAAGGTGTTATATCGAGTCAGGACTCTGTGCAGGCCAGTCAAGTTCCTCCACACCAAACTCGCTCATCCATGTCTTTATGGACCTTGCTTGTTGGAACAGGAAGGGGCCATCCCCAAACTGTTCCCACAAAGTTGGGAGCATGAAATTGTCCAAAATGTCTTGGTATGCTGAAGCATTAAGTAAATTGAGTTCCTTTCACTGGAACTAAGGGGCCAAGCCCAACCCCGGAAAAACAACCCCACACCCTAATCCCCCCTCCACCAAACATTACACTTGGCATAATGCAGTCAGGTAAGTACCATTCTCCTGGCAACCGCCAAACCCAGACTCGTCCATCGGCTAGACAGAGAAACATGATTTGTCACTCCAGAGAACACGTCTCCACTGCTCTAGAGTTCAGTGGCGGCGTACTTTACACCACTGCATCCGATGCTTTGCATTGCACTTGTTGATGTAAGGCTTGGAAGCAGCTGCTTGGCTATGAAGCTCTTTACGCACTGTTCTTGAGCTAATCTGCAGGCCACACAAAGTTTGGAGGTCTGTAGCTATTAACTCTGCAGAAAGCTGGCAACTTCTGCGCACTGTGCGCCTCAGCATGCGCTGACCCCACTCTGTGATTTTATGTGGCCTTCCACTTCGTGGCTGAGTTGCTGTTTTTCCCAATTGCTTCCACTTTGTTATAATAGTAGTGAGGAAATTTCACGAATGGACTTATTGCACAGGTGGTAACCGATCGCGGTACGACGCTTGAATTCACTGAGCTCATGAGAGCAACCCATGCGTCTGCATGCATAGGTGCTTGATTTTAATCATGGAAGTGATTGGAACACCTGAATTCAATGATTCGGAGGGGTGTCCCAATACTATAGGCAATAGGCTATGTATATATAACTTATATGTAATATATAGGATGATGCATCATCATCATGCATTATGTAGATGCGAAATCAAATGCTTATATTTCAAAAGAGAACTATATTTTTCATATGAGCTTTTTTAAAGCAGTGGAAGAACGTCTAGAGCAAATCAGCTGAAGGGTAGGTCATCATACTTCGTCTTTCTGGTCCTGCTTTGCCTGTGAAATGAGATTCAAATGTTTCTCTGCTCACAGTGCCAATCACACTGGCACGTTTTACTTTGTGATTGTGGCCTCATTGTCTTGATTACCCTCTGCCACCCTGAGCCTCTCACCAGCAACATCCACCTCCATCCTCTTTATCACAAGCACTTGTCTGTTTCTTTTCTCTTAATCAGCACAAGAATGAAAGGAGACAGGCGTTAGGCCATTATAATTCATGCACCAGCGCTTAACATAATGATGAAAAATATGAGCACGTCCTTCTGAAAGGGAAAGCAATTAATTCCCCCTGCAGAGTTCAGGAGAAGATATTGACACAGCGGTTAGCATAAGATTGAACGTGTTTTGTTTACATCAGCCTGATCTCTGTGTTTCTCCCACAACATCCTGCTGGGTTATTACTTGACCACCCAACTGAGTGTAGCTTAGGCTTTATTGTTTTAATAAATTGGCCGTATAAAGAAGCTAGTGTATTTCCTACGGTTTCCTCTCTTCTTTTCTGCTACACTACTGAGGTCATAATTTCAAATAGATTATTTTAGATATATTTTTATATATATTTTAAAATATACAAAAAATGTCAAATATTCCAAATATAGATTTTAAAATATATTAACATGAATATACTTTCAATATGTTTTAGTTACTTATTTCCCTATACAGTTTTGGACATTTTTTATGTTTCCAATATTGTCCTATATATATATATATATATATATATATATATATATATATATATATATATATATATATATATATATATATATATATATATATATATATATATATATATATATATACGGATTTATATTTCAAAATATACAAACAATTGGCAAAATGTTGCAAATATCGATTTTTAAATATATATACATTTCCTCATATCTTTTTGGATATTTTTTTTTTAATATACTTTTGTGTCCATAAAAATATATATTTATAATAACATATTTTTAGATATATTTTGCATTTATCCAAAATATATTTTATTATTGGAAATGTATTGTCTTGCCCCTAAATGTTGTAATATATTTTGCCATTTAAGTTAAAGTATAAACAACATATATTTTCATTTAAAAATTGTTTTATAAAGATACACTTTGAAATGTATATATATTTTTGGAATTGTGAAAAATGATTTCATTATTGTTCAAAATATACAAAACATTGCCAAACCTTTGTTGCAAATATAGATTTTAAAGTATATTTACGTTATTATTATTTCCTCATTATATTGAACATATATTATTCAATAATGTCCATAAAATATATATTTATAATAACTTTTTTTTTTATATATTTTGCATTTATCAAACATGTATTTTATGATTGGATATGTATTTTCTTGCCTTTTGAAGTACATTTTGTAATGTATTTAAAGTTTTAAAATATTTTCTTTTAACAATAATTAATTAAGCTACATGTTGAAATATATTTTGGACAGTAGGTAAATGTTTTTTTTTTTTTTTTTTTTTTTTGAAGAATTGGAACGCTAATGGTGAGCTTTCTTTTGGGTGTAATAGATCTGGTCCCAGTCAAATTTCCTGGCAATTTTTAGAGTCGTGGGATGTGGGATGACACCTTAATTAAGACTTTGCAAAGCTTCCTAAACTTTAAACCTTATGTCTGAGGAGGCCGTAGTCCTCTAGTGGCTGCACACTAGGGCATACCCCATGCAGTGGGCAGTTGAGGCAGGCATACACTGTGCAAGTTCGGATACTCAGTAGGTCATGAGCCATGCACATGTTAACCTGATAATCTTGTCAAACCAGCTAGTACACGACATGACTGTACCAGCGGCAAATATGTGAGCTTTCACGATAAACACGGAGACAGGAGCTTTCAATATTGCTGTTAAAGCTTTGGATAAAAAAGAAAGAAAGAAAGAAAACAAAAAGATGAGTGTGCAAATTATTTGGTGAAAAGCAGAGAACAGCACAGCCATTCCTTGCAACAAAAAACAACTAGAGAGTGTATTTGTGTATGAGTGTGCATGTGTGTGTCAGTGTATGCGGACCACTGTAGGGTTGCAGCCACTGGGCTATAATAATATTCTTATATCTAGTCTATGTGACGTGATTGTGTATAGCCCCTTTCACACAGTGATTCCGGAAAATACAATGATAATGTGTTCCCGGATTTGTCCCAGAATCGTTGAATTGGATTCATTTGATTCATTCACACTACCAGTGAGTTTCTGGAATCTGTGTGTGCATTCACACACATCCCGGAAAAATCCTATAAAGACGTGTAAAGACATCAGGATGTCACGTGTAATGTCTCCGCAGAGTTCTCTCTCTCTAAAAAACACGCTTGTGCATTTTTTTCCTGATTCGATCATTCCACTAAGCTGGCAAATTATCTCAGCTTCAGCGTCCTCACTGCGACACACCCCTTACAGCATTGATCCTGCCTTTTCTTCACACAGGGCACGTTCTGGGACTGATCCCGGCAATGTTACTAGGTCCCCATCCCGGGATCAATCTCGGAACGTGTTTGCATTCACACAGAAGGCACTCTAGTAATTTTATGGGGTGTGAAAGGGGCTTATGATTTGCCAATAGAGGACAACCTTTAGCCTACACTGGTCAAAATCGGGCCGACTCCCCAAATTATTTTTAGCCGCGCACAGCCAGGTTTTGCTGTTGTATGAGCTCACAGGCATTTTTTTCTCAGGAGAAATCCCATGGAAATCGTGATGCTCGTATGGTCATGAATCGCATTATGTGAGAGGATGGGTATCGTGTCGAGCAGAGTACCTAACGAGCACTTCCCGAATTATCCAAGATAATTTTTTTACATGTTTTTAAATTTTGACCAAGGAGGCTGTCCCCTGTTGCCAAATCATACACAACCATGTCATATAGGGTAGATAGATCTATAAATATTATTATGGCCCAGTGGCTGCAACCCTACAGCATATGTACACACATACAGTTGTTTTGTTGAAGAGAATGGCTATGCTGTTCTCTGCTTTTCACCATTTGCAAACCAGTCTTTTTATTTTCTTTCTTTTTTCTATCCGAGCCTATAGCAGCAACATTGAAAGCTCCTCTGTGTTTACCCCGAAAGCTTATGTGATTGTTGCCAGCTCGCCGTGCAGTACAGTTGTGCCATGTACCAGCTGCTTCGACGTGATTATCAGGTTAACTGACTCGTAACATGTGCAATGGCTCACAGCCTCCCAAATGTCCGAACTCGCACAATGTACACCGCCTTTTAAAAAAAAAAAAAGCAGGAGGTGCTTGTAACGTACCCGGCTTGGCTAGTAGCCTTATTCCTCTCCCACAATGCGAGCCTTGACCAAATGAACATCAACGATTTCCACATGATTTTCCTGAGAGACCAAAAAACGCCTGCAGGCTCGTACGACAGCAAAAATCCTAAAGTGTATACGCCCAGCTTTAGGCTGTGATGTGGATCAGATCAGGGAAGTTGTGTGTTATAAATAAAGGCCTCGGCTCTCCTGTATATTTTCGGGAACAGCAAGTAAATGATGCGGAGACCATTTTCAAATCAAGATTTCATGCATATTACCATGATAAAGGCTCGGGTTATGTCCATAACCCTTGTTCCTCGAGAAAGGGAACGAGCACTGCGTCGGAACGACGAATTTGGGGATGCTCCCTAAGCAACAGCGTATCTGAAGTCTGAATGAAACTATTCCAATCCTGATTGGTATTGCGTCATGACGTAGCTGTGACGGCATACCCGGAAGATACATAAGGGGGGCCGGCGCATAGAAACTGCAATTAAAGCGATGAAGCATGCGCTCCAGGCGTGACGAGGTGTGGCGACGAGACGCAGTGCTCGTTCCCTTTCTCAGGGAACAAGGGTTATAGACATAACCCGAGCCGTTCCCTTTCGAGGGAACTCGCACTGCGTCGGAACGACGAATTTGGGGAACGAGTACCCACTAGGCACAACTAGGACTGGAGCACCCTAGCGCCGGGCGTCGTAGGGAGGTGCAAGCTATAAAACCTTATAAAAGTGTGTGGAGTAGCCCACCCAGCCGCCTCGCAGATATCCTGCATAGAGACTCCAGAAAGGAGGGCCACCGAAGAGGCCATTCCTCTGGTGGAGTGAGCCCTCACGGCCATAGGTGAAGGCAAATTGCGCACCTGATAGGCCGTGGCTATTGCTTGGACAATCCGGTTGCTGATTGTCTGAGTGGACGCAGGCAGCCCTTTCTTGGGTGAACCAAAGCACACTAACAGCTGTTGTGATTTCCTCCACTGCGCAGACTTCTCCAAATATATTTTAAGAGCTCTGACCGGGCAGAGCAGGTGAAGTCTCCCTTCTTCCGCCGTCACGTGAGGCGGAGGATGGAATGCCTGAAGAACCAAAGACCTGGCCACACTAGATGGCACCTTGGGCACGTAGCCCGGCCTAGGATGTAAGATGGCCCTAACTCCACCAGGGGCAAACTCCAGGCAAGTCGGCGTTACCGCCAAGGCCTGGAGGTCCCCCACTCTCCTCAGAGAAGTGATAGCCAGGAGAAAAGCCACCTTAAGGGTCAGGTTCTTTGCTTCAGCTGACTCCAGTGGCTCAAAGGGGGCCTCAGCCAACCCTTGAAGTACCACCGCCAGATCCCACGTTGGAACTCTGGAATGAGCCGCAGGCCTCATCCTCCGAGCCCCACAGAGGAACTGTACAACCAAATGGTGCCTACCCCAAGGCCTATCACTTACAGGAGCGTGGAAAGCCCCAATGGCAGCCACGTACACCTTGAGTGTGGACGGGGTAAGACCCGCAGAGAAGCAATTTTGGAGAAACTCCAACACTGAAGCCACTGGGCAGTTAACTGGGGCCACCTCATGCTCCCTGCACCAAGTGGCAAACACATTCCACTTGAGGCTGTACAGTCTCCTCGTAGACGGAGCCCTGGAACTGAGCAAGGTCTCAATCACATCTGCCAGCAGGCCGGCCTCTAGGTACCTGACCCCCTCAGGGGCCAGACCCAAAGGTTCCAAATTTCCGGCCGGGGGTGTAATATTGTGCCCCCCGCCTGAGACAGAAGATCCCTCCTCAGATGGACCTGCCACGGAGGACCCGCCAGTAGAGCTATGATATCTGAGAACCAAACTCGAGTCGGCCACCGAGGTGCCACCAGAAGCAGGCTGACACCTCGTCGACGGACCCTCTCCAGGACTACTGGGAGCAGAGAAATCGGGGGAAACGCGTACAGACGCAGCCTCGGCCACGTCTGAACCATGGCATCCAACCCCAGCGGGGCTGGATGCGTGAGAGAAAACCACAGTGGACAGTGGGACGTCTCTCGAGACGCAAACAGATCCACTTCCACTGGGCCGAACCTCTCGCACACAGCCTCCACCACCTCTGGGTGGAGCTGCCACTCCCCGGGCCTCAGCCCCTGCCTCGACAGGATGTCTGCTTCCTGATTTTGGACCCCCGGGACATACATTGCCCTGATTAACAACAGTTTCCCTTGGGACCACAGGAGGATGTGATGGGCCAGTCTGCACAGAGGGCGTGACCTCAGACCCCCCTGACGATTGAGGTACGATACGACAGCTGTGTTGTCCGTTCGTACCAGGACATGTTGACCGCGGAGGTCCGGGAAGAAGCTCCTGAGAGCTTTGTAGACCGCCATCATCCCAAGGCAGTTTATGTGCCAGGAGGAATGACGGCCCTCCCACGGGCCCCTCGCAAAGCGGCCTTCCATGACCACGCCCCAACCAGTGAGGGAGGCGTCTGTTGAAACGGATTTCCGGCAACAGGACGCTCCCAACACTGGCCCGGGGACAGAAACCAAGGTTTCCTCGATATGACTAGGGAACGAAGGCATCTGCGCGTTACCCTGATCATACGGAATGGATTCCCTCTGGGGGAAAACCCCTTGGTCTTCAGCCACCACTGTAGGGGTCTCATGTGCAGCAGGCCAAAAGGTATCACGTTGGACGCTGCCGCCATGTGCCCCAGCAACCTCTGAAAGTGCTTCACAGTGATGCTGTGGCCTAGCCTTATTCCTGAGACCATCGCCAGCATGGACTCGACTCGCGTGGGAGACATTTGTGCCCGCATCGTTGTCGAGTCCCATACAATCCCCAGGAACGTGGTCCTCTGGGAAGGCGTCAACACACTCTTTTTCATGTTGAGTCTCAGCCCCAAGCACTATATATGGGCCAGAATGACATCTCGTTGCCGAACTGCCATCTCGTATGACTGGGCCAATATGAGCCAGTCTACTTCTTGTTCCATTACCCGAACCCACTCTGGTACCACTGCAGTCCAAGTCACCCCGTTGAATTTTGGAGGAGGGTGGCCGAACTGCAGTCTGTAACCTTTCTCTACAGTACGCAGGACCCATGTAGAAATACTCGAAAGGCACTCCCATGCGCCGAGATAATCTACTAAGGGAACCAGCCTCTCGAGGCTGGCCTCGGGTGTTACACGAGCCTCGTTCCCAACCCCCTGAAGCGGCTGACCGAAGTAGTTGGGAACGATTTTCAGTGTGCGGACGCACAAGCTGCCCAGCCGCAGGTCTTTCCAGAGGCGGCTGGAGCAGCGTGTGCGTTCGCAGGAAATCGATGTGGACCGAAACGTCTGTGATGGCGGGATTACCACATCGATTTCCCCAGAGCACTGCGGAGGAAGCAACCTCGGTTGCCCCTGCGCAGGGGGGACCGCTCTTAGAAGCCCAGCCGAGGCTAGGACTTCTTCCCAGCAGCCTTCCTGCCTTAAGGACGTTCCTCAGATCGCCCCTGGGCGCGGAAGACTGCTGGTGAAAACCCCGCCTCTGTTGCCAAGCTCCCGGAGGAGGGGCTCTAGAGGCGACACTCTCTTTCTGCACCTGCCGGTGCAAGGAGCTGGTGGACGGCTTCCCAGGCTTTGAGCGGATACTGGCGGAAGGCTGCTGACTGTTTTTTCGCCTCCTGAAATCGCCGAACAGACCAGAAAGCGAAATCGGGGAGTCTAGGAGGAAGGTTTTATCCTCGCCCTCATCACTGGCCACTCGATATTTAATTTGGCCACCGCACGGGTCAATACCTCTACCAGCTCCTCTTGAGCGGGTGGATGAAGTGACGACACACTTAGTGCTTCACCACCCGCCTCGATGTCAAACTCATCCGGTTCCTCGGAACCAGAGAGCGCAAACATCGGATTCTCCACCACGGGGGAAGAAGCCGCAGCGCGGGCTTCCACGCGGGGAGGGAGAATATCTGAACTGTCAGACGAGGAGTGGGAAAGTGCCTCGGCAGTCCCAAACCTCGCTGACACGTCCATTTGTGAGCCTCATGATCTGCGACCGCGGGTCCAGAACCACGGGGCTCACGAGGCTGGCCGGCCTCATCGAACACGGCCAGCCGCGAGCGAAGCAGCCTGAGTGTAAGCTTCTTACACGGCTCCCTTGAGAGCCGCCCTAGCATGCTGAACACCCAGGCACTCCACACAAAGCGAGTGTGTGTCCGAGTCCGACATGAAACAGGGACACGGATGCACACACTGCTTAAACTCTCTCTGAGTCGCCATTCACACACTTTGTTTTACTTTTCACTTTTTCTGACAGACAACAATAAATAGACAGACAGTATGACAGAGAGCGCTATGCTGAAGAGCGATAACTGCCATTTCTATGCGCCGGCCCCCCTTATGTATCTTCCGGGTATGCCGTCACAGCTACGTCATGACGCAACACCAATCAGAATTGGAATAGTTTCATTCAGACTTCAGATACGCTGTTGCTTAGGGAGCATCCCCGAATTCGTCGTTCCGATGCAGTGCGAGTTCCCTCGAAAGGGAACTGCGTATTTCCAGGTTGATGAGCCAAGAACCCCACTTTTCAGAATCACAATGCTTTTCCCAGGGGGTTGGTTGCTTGTTCAGGTGTCCCACAATTCTAATGCCTCCTGTGGATTCTGAAGCTAAACCCTTTGTGCTCTGTAACCAGGACAGATATGACATAACCATATCAACTACAGAAAAAAAACAGAGCAGGATGGAAAAGAAATCCTGATGCCAAAATGAACACAATTCAGTATGACGGGAGGCTTATCCGCTAAAAATAGCTTTGTCTTCCTGATGCGATTTTCTTTCTTTGTACAGGGATTTTTCCCTCACAAATGCCATCAGGAAATGCCTGCCGTTAAAGCTGCCTGCCACCCCCTTGTGTACAGGACTGAATGCATGTGTTTGCCTTCATTTTGTTGAGTCTGGTGGTGACGTTGACATGATGAGGTTCTCAACCGTGGGTCACCAGAGACACAGGTGGTGTTGTGGGAGATTTTGTGAACGGAATCTAATTTTAGTTTATTTTGTTTTCACAGTGTGATTAAATCACGTATTGTGTTGCAGAACAACTGGTGAGCGAATTAGACCCATACGCATAGATTTAGTTGACACTTTTGAGTAATGATGCAAACTAATCACTGTATCAGTGAACTGATTAATTGAAATGGAGGATTGAAGAACTGTTTTAGCATTTTTGCAATGAAATTTAAAACCTAAACCATATTTTATTGATTTATTGTTATTTGATTTGATTATTTTTGCAATTATGTTTGTAAAGCTAATGTGGTACACTACAATTCAAAGGTTTGGGGTTTTTGAAAGATGCTCGTCAAGGCTGCATTTATCTGATGAAAAATGCAGTAAAAACAGTAACATAAAATATAATTACAATGTAAAATAACTGTTTTCTATTTTAATATTAAAATGTAATCTTTTTTCCTGTGATGACTCTAATAGGCAGATTTCTTTGCTCAATAAACATTTCTTATTATTATCAATGTTAAAAAACTTTTTTTTTGCAGGATTCCTTGAGGAAGAAAAATAGATTAATAGAAAGCATTTATTTGAAACAGAATTTGAAATAGATTTTTTTTAACAGTCTAAAAGTCTTTACTGATCCTTTTGATAAATTGTATGCGTCTTTGTCAAATAAAAGTATTATTATTATTTTTTTTAATTTTTTTTTAAAGAACAGCAAAAAGTCCAGCGATTTGTTACTGTGATGACAGTTTACCAGATGATTGGTTGGTGTCTAGAAGTTGATTGGTTGCCATGGCAAGAGTCTAGCTGATGATTGGTTTCTGTGTCTAGCAGTTGATTGGTTCCCGTGCGTGTCTATGCAGTCACTTGTGTCTGATGAATGCAGTGTGTAATTGCAGTCCCTGATTCTCACTGCAATGGCTGAGCAACTGCTGAGGTCAATTGAGCAGAAAAGGTAAAATAGCCTCATTAAAAACAATTCTGTCTGCTCCCACATGAGGTTGATGGGAAGATCTGACTGAGGCCTCTCATGACTGCACATATTCAAACTAATAGACCTTTCTGAGCTTAGAAAAGTGAGTAGGTGGGTTTTGGTTGAGGTTTAATGCCTCAGTTGAGGGACCGTTATACATTCGTGTCTTTAGTGACATGATTAATTCTCTTGATATTTTACTAAGATGCCATTCGAGGAGGCCAGACTGAGTCATTTGCATTTGTCTTGTGAATATTCATTTGTTTCTGTGCAGTTTGGACAGCATAATCATCTGTTAGAAGGTGTTGTCATCTGAGAGAGGAAAAGCAGTACTCATACACCTGATCAGCAGCACATTATCCACCTGCATGTAAGCGTTCCACCGGTTCCACCTGTATGCTCTGCCTCAGGTGAAGTGTGTGATTTCTACGCCTTTGACAGTAATAAACTGTAGGCCATGGCAGTATTGCTATTTTTCAGCCTTATAGTAATATTCAATATGTATGCATTTGTGGTAAAAATTAACAAAATTATTTTTCCATCCTCTCAATTAGAGGAAACAAATTTAGCCAAATGGATATTATTGCATGTAAAATGCAATAAAATTGTGTTAAAAATAGTTGAGGCATGTTTTATAAAAAAAATTTCACAAAATGAACACAATATAGATTGATATTTAATCATTTTCATTTATGTGCACCATTTTTTTTTAAAAATCTTTATATATATATATATATATATATACCGATCAGGCATAACATTATGACAGTTGAAGTGAATAACACTGATTATATCTTCATTACGGCACCTGTTAGTGGGTGGGATATGTTAGGCAGCAAGTGAACATTTTGTCCTCAAAGTTGATGTGTTAGAAGCAGGAAAAATGGGCAAGCGTAAGGATTTGAGCGAGTTTGACAAGGGCCAAATTGTGATGGCTAGATGACTGGGTCTGAGCATCTCCAAAATTGCAGCTCTTGTGGGGTGTTCCTGGTCTGTTATGTTTCATTTTAACAGTTCTGATTTGATTTAAAACATTTTGAAAAAAAAAAAAAAACGAATTTAATCTGGACCATTTTTTAGATTAAAACTGAGACCTATTATAATATCTCTATCATAGTGCTCTCATATACACCAAGGAGCTGCATCTGGGATAGGAAAATGCGATTTAACATCCAGAAAATCCCACTCAAGGAAAATGGAAGGAAATTACAAATGTTTCAGGCATTGAACGTCATACATCCATATTCTGTATTTCATCTTCACATTCACAATCTCTAAACGATTCCTTCCTGTGCTCCACATTTTGTGTCATAAATAACATTTCACTTTATCTTTTATCACAAATGCAGCTGTCGTACGGGAGACGGTCTGTCTGCCGTAATCTGATTGTATTTAGTGCTCGTTCATTACAGCAGCAGAGCTTCACTGCCTTCTCTATTAGCTGCATCTGCCCAGCCAGAGTGAGTTTTTGCTCCATTTGTGTCTGTCTAATTGGGCCTGTAAACTGTGAGGCTCAGGGTAATGTGCAGATGTTCGTCCTCGTGTTGATGTGCTCTGTGTGTGTGGTGTCTGGACACATTCAGTGTGGAGATGGCAGTTGTGGTAGTGGTTTAGTAATGAGATCCACCTTGACTACAGGAAAAAAAGATTTTCATCTCTTCCAACCTAATCTCAAAGGAAAATGTTGCGAGGGAGTGATTTTGTATGAATTCGTACAATGTGAATTGTAAAAATGTATGATTATTACAAAAATTGCAAAATAAGAATTTTTACAGGCGAAATGTCATCTGAACAAGTAACATGTCTGCCATGTTCTGACCAACTGAGAAAAAAAAGCATTACAAAAAATTGCGCTACCAACAGTGATTTAAATCTAATGATCGCTTAGCTCATTATCACATCAAACCATGCATATTATTGTTATACTTTGTTCTCAAATTGTTAATGTTAACAACATCAGCACTGTGTGACTGTGTATTTAGTGTGTATTAGCCTTAACTGTAGATTTTAATTTCTGTACATTCTAATCTCTTAATTGTCATACGGGTGAATCTCCAGTTGTCACTGATGTCGTTTGAACCTTTCTAGATTACAATCCACCATCAAAATGATACATTTAATTATTCCAGCTGCTGTGAGAAAAGGCTATAAATGATCCACACCTGCAGCATCCTCACATGTGATAGCCTACTAGAAGGACTCCTTCTTTATGTATACAGATGTGATGTAATGACGCAAAGACGAACGGCGGCATCCCGCGGGAAGCGACAGTACCACTCAAATTATAACACATTATTATAAGTTGTAAATCGGGCTAAGGTAAGGAGATAGTTTTGAACACTGGCTATTTATGTACTTGCTCAAATTGATTTCGAAGTATTTTTAACCCAAAAAACTGGCAGCAGCTTTAGAAATGTACTATTATACTTCTCAAATGGTGTTACATTGATCATTACATTTGTATTGGAAATGCAAAATAGAAGCATTTCCTAGAAATTTAAATTTCCACAACTTTATTACAGACTTTGTTTACTTTTTTGGTCACAAATATGTGAAGAAAATGTGTAATTTTGTGCTGCATATTTTGTTTTGGTGGGTTAATTTAGGAGGTATTCCACATACGTGATATTCCACAAATTTTTGTTGGTGGGCTCCTGCTCCCAAAGGCCTAAATAAGTAGGCTATACCATAGAGGACCATAGAAGGCTCCCTGACAAAATCAGTTTGAAGATGTTTGTTTCTTGAATGTTTGTCTTTGCACGTCTCTTACATCAGCGAGGGTCCGACTGTTCTTACAATTTAATTTAAGCCTTATGTTACAGTTCCTAATGAAGTTACTGGCAGATTGGCAAGTATCTCCATTTAATTTACTCATCAAAAGCAATTTTGTTTGCATTTGGGGCTGGGTGAGTGTTCATTTTAGACCCTTGATGACTGCATGCAATAATTAGGGACCTATAAAGCGCTACTGGTTACAGTGATATTGTGTGTATTTATTAGGTACACCTTGCTAGTACCGGGTTGGACCATTTTGGTCCATACTGACATTATAGCATGCATCATGAGGTTGCTGCAAATGTTTTGGCTGCACATCCATTATGCGAATCTCCCATTCCACCACTTCCCAAAGGCTCAATTGGATTGAGATCTGGTGACTGTGGAGGCCATTTGAGCAGTGAACACATAGTCATGTTCAAGAAACCAGTTTGATATGATTTGAGCTTTGTGACATGGTGCATTATCCTGCTGGAAGTAGACATCAGAAGATGAGTCCACTGTGGTCTTTAAGGGGTCAGCAACAATACTCAGGTGTGGTGTTTAAACTATGTGTTAAAGTGTGCCAAGAAAATATCCCTCACACCATTGCACCACCAGCATGACCCTTTGATACAAGGCAGGATGGATCCATGTATATGGAAAAATCCTGCTCTATTCTTGTTTAGAACATTTGATGAATCACTATAAATATCTAATGGAGAACAAATGAACTAATTCAGTGTGCTCCTTATTATTTCCCCAGACTCTCTTCCATTCTGGAAATTGAAATAGAAGGTGTCCAATGAACACCGTGCGCAGTGAGAGGAGAGAGGAATATTGGATGGGAGGGAAGCCCTGCTTTAATCTCCCTCAACTAATAGGGCTTTTTTTTTTCTCGTCTGTGAAATGAGAATGATAGATCTTTCATAAGGCCAATCAAATTAAACTGTTCTTTAATTACAGCTGAGCTTGTGGAGAACATCGAGTCAATAGGCTGTTTCTGTATCTGTGTTGAGTCCAGCACAGAAAGATTTGGAAAACCCTTAACCTCTCATTATTTGAGAAATAATTGAATGACATGCTGGTTTTTGAACTGCCATGCAATTACAGCATAACAAGGGATGTCTTTTAGCTTCTGTGTGGGATAATTCAACTACAGATGAAATAAACTCCAAACCTGTAGGCTGTATATTTTCAGTGGAGTACAAACTGAATTTTAGGGAGATTTTTTTTGTTTCTGTATAACATCATCACATTATAGAAGCTTCAGAATAAAACATTTTAAAAGATAATTGCGACTTTTTATCTCACAATTGCGAGTTTACATTTCTGGCTTTTTTTTCTCACAATTGCAAGTTTATATCACAATTCTGACTTTATAACACGATTGCCAGTTTATATCTCGCTATTCTTATTTTCTTCGAATTGTGATAGAAATTCGCAATTGTGAGTTATAAAGTCTAATTCTGAGAAAAAAAAACCGACTTTTTTCTCAGAATTGAGTTTATATCTCTCAATTCTTATTTTCTTAGAATTGTGAGAAATTCGCAATTGTGAGTTATAAAGTCCAATTCTGAGGAAAAAAAGACAACTTTTTAATCTCGCAATTCTGACTTTATAACACACAATTGCGAGTTTATATATCGCAATTCTTATTTTCTTAGAATTGTGAGGGGAAACTCGCAATTGTGAGTTATAAAGTCCAATTCTGAGGAAAAAAAGACAACTTTTTTCTCAGAATTGAGTTTATATCTCGCAATTCTGACTTTAAATCTCGCAATTCTTATTTTCTTGAATTGTGAGAGAAATTCGCAATTGTGAGTTACTAAGTCAAATTCTGAGGGAAAAAACTTTTCTCAGAATTTAGTTTATATCTCGCAATTTTTGTTTTCCTAAAATTATGAGAGAAATTTGCAATTGTGAGTTACTAAGTCCAATTCTGAGGAAAATTTCCTCAGAATTGAGTTTATACAGGGAGTGCAGAATTATTAGGCAAATTGTATTTTTGAGGATTAATTTTACAACATTAATAATTAAAAAACAACCATGTTGTCAATGAACACAAAAAACTCATTGATATCAAAGCTGAATATTTTTGGAAGTGTTTTTTAGTTTTAGCTATTTTAGGGGGATATCTGTGTGTGCAGGTGACTATTACTGTGCATAATTATTAGGCAACTTAACAAAAAACAAATTTATACCCATTTCAATTATTTATTTTTACCAGTGAAACCAATATAACATCTCAACATTCACAAATATACATTTCTGACATTCAAAAACCAAACAAAAACAAATCAGTGACCAATATAGCCACCTTTCTTTGCAAGGACACTCAAAAGCCTGCCATCCATGGATTCTGTCAGTGGTTTGATCTATTCACCATCAACATTGCGTGCAGCAGCAACCACAGCCTCCCAGACACTGTTCAGAGAGGTGTACTGTTTTCCCTCCTTGTAAATCGCACATTTGATGATGGACCACAGGTTCTCAATGGGGTTCAGATCAGGTGAACAAGGAGGCCATATCATTAGATTTTCTTCTTTTATACCCTTTCTTGCCAGCCACGCTGTGGAGTACTTGGACGCGTGTGATGGAGCATTGTCCTGCATGAAAATCATGTTTTTCTTGAAGGATGCAGACTTCTTCCTGTACCACTGCTTGAAGAAGGTGTCTTCCAGAAACTGGCAGTAGGACTGGGAGTTGAGCTTGACTCCATCCTCAACCCGAAAAGGCCCCACAAGCTCATCTTTGATGATACCAGCCCAAACCAGTACTCCACCTCCACCTTGCTGGCGTCTGAGTCGGACTGGAGCTCTCTGCCCTTTACCAATCCAGCCACGGGCCCATCCATCTGGCCCATCAAGACTCACTCTCATTTCATCAGTCCATAAAACCTTAGAAAAATCAGTCTTGAGATATTTCTTGGCCCAGTCTTGACGTTTCAGCTTGTGTGTCTTGTTCAGTGGTGGTCGACTTTCTGCCTTTCTTACCTTGGCCATGTCTCTGAGTATTGCACACCTTGTGCTTTTGGGCACTCCAGTGATGTTGCAGCTCTGAAATATGGCCAAACTGGTGGCAAGTGGCATCTTGGCAGCTGCACGCTTGACTTTTCTCAGTTCACGGGCAGTTATTTTGCGCCTTGGTTTTTCCACACGCTTCTTGCGACCCTGTTGACTATTTTGAATGAAACGCTTGATTGTTCGAGGATCACGCTTTTCAGAAGCTTGGCTATTTTAAGACTGCTGCATCCCTCTGCAATATATCTCGCTATTTTTGACTTTTCTGAGCCTGTCAAGTCCTTCTTTTGACCCATTTTGCCAAAGGAAAGGAAGTTGCCTAATAATTATGCACACCTGATACGGTGTTGATGTCATTAGACCACACCCCTTCTCATTACAGAGATGCACATCACCTAATATGCTTAATTGGTAGTAGGCTTTCCAGCCTATACAGCTTGGAGTAAGACAACATGCATAACGAGGATGATGTGGTCAAAATACTCATTTGCCTAATAATTCTGCACTCCCTGTATCTCGCAATTCTGACTTTTTAAAACGCAATTGCGAGTTTATATCTCGCAATTCTGACTTTATATCATGCAATTCTGATGTAAACTCGCAATTGTGAGAAAAAAAAGTGAGAATTGGAAGATAAAAAACAATTACCTTTTTTATTTTTTATTCTGTGGTGGAAAACAGGCTTCATATAGTGACCAAAACAAATTAAACAAAGTAGCCCTACAAATAGAGCACTATATCCTAAGTGTTCTGAAGCCATACAACAGCTTTGTGTGGGAACAGAAAGAAATTTAGATTCTTACTCATGGAATAACATTCAAATTTCTCTTTTTGACATCCACAGGGGAAAAAAGTAACAGAATGACATGAGGTTAAGTAAATAGAGAATTTCCATTTTGGGTTGTTATTGTTCACTAAAACTGTTAACAAACTGTTTTCAGTAATTAAAGCTAAAATAAAATATAAATATTACATGAAAAACTTCAAAAAAAATAGCTTTTGGCAACTGAAAAAAGTTGGAGTTGAAATTAAAGTCATAAAATTACTAAAACTAAAATCGAAATGAAAATCAACTAAAGCTATTTAGAAGCTAAAAAACTAATAAAAATGACATAAGCAAATACTAAATCTGAACATTTAAAAATAAAAGGTAGTTCAAAATATTAATACATATTACTAAAATAAAATTGATAGGTTGAATTACTCCACATTTCCTGCACTAAAATGACCAATAAGAGGAATGATAAAATACCAGGTGGAGGAAGTTCCATCCATCGGATGCGCCTTCATTGTGCTGTTATCCTCTAAACACAGTTGTTTTTGGCTGGGCGTCAGAACTGTCTGGCTTCAGTGTTTCTCAGATAATAACTTTAAGCTGTTTCCACAATAATGGACTTTCGGGAAGTGTTTTATCAGCAGTGGTTTTTATGTATGTTGTCTATGTTGCTAACTCAGCTGGGCTAAACATGGCACAAATCTAGCAGTGTGTAACATTATGGCTGACCAGCAGATGGAGTTTCACTCGTGTACTTTTTGGGGATTTTGGGATCCGTGTAAACTTGGCCTGAGAGGCACATTTCATTTGTCACCCTTTGGGATGTAATTAACTTGATGAATTAAAAAGACACTGAACAATCTTTGCAATTAGCAGTGGCGCTCATATCATCAGATGAGCTGTTTAGATGTTGTTGGGGAGGTGGAGATACTGATCGGTTTCCCTGCAAGCTGTTTTCATCAAGTTAAAATATAATTGTGACTCTCTGCATTATTACAGCATGTTTACCTAAATTTACCCCCTCTGAATTCAAGGTTTACTGTTCTGTTGTCATACTAAGATAGGCGATCATATGATAGCAGTGTGTCATGCAGATCTAAAGTGTGCCTGAGGCATGGTAAAATCATATAGCATGCCATGGTCATCTCACACAAAAATAGATTTAAGTGGGGCTACGGGACAACCTTTTTCACAATATATTGCTTCAAAACAGCATTTAAATGAAAGTATATATATATATATATATATATATATATATATATATATATATATATATATATATATATATATATATATATATATATATATATATATATATATATATATATATATATATATATATACACACACAGTACTGTGCAAAAGTCTTAGGCACGTTAGTATTTTCACCCCCAAAAATGGTTTTAAGCCAGTTATTTATAACTTTTGTAATAGTGTGTCAGTAGGTTATATCAGTTTACATTTTCAAACATTAATTTTGCCATTAATTGTAATAATCCATTCCAGTGAGATTTTTGTATGCAGAAGGAGTCTGACAACAGAGCTATGATCCACACAGGGATCTGATCTCACCATCATCGAGTCCGTCTGGGATTACATGAAGAAACAGAAAAAACTGAGACTAAATCCAGAAGAACTGTGGCAGCGTCTCCAAGACGCTTGAAGAAACCTTCCTGCAAAGCTCCCTAAAAAACTATGAGCAAGTGTCCCAAAACAAAAGCTGTTTTCAACGCAAAGGGTGGTCACACAAACTGATTTGATTTAGTTAATAGAAGTTAATTGATCAAAAAAATTAACAGTCTACTTATGACATTATTTTTGAATGTCATAAGTAGACTTGACTTTACAGCATTTTTACCCAAGTGTCTAAGTACTGTAGCTTTACAGGAAGGTTTCTTCAAGCGTCTTGGAGACGCTGCCACAGTTCTTCTGGATTTAGTCTCAGTTTTTTCTGTTTCTTCATGTAATCCCAGACGGACTCGATGATGGTGAGATCAGATCTCTGTGTGGATCATAGCTCTGTTGTCAGACTCCTTCTGCATACAAAAATCTCACTGGAATGGATTATTACAAATAATGGCTAAATGAATGTTTGAAAATGTAAACTGATATAACCTACTGACACACTATTACAAAATGTATAAATAACTGGCTTAACCATTTTTGGGGGTGTAAATACTAACGTGCCTAAGACTTTTGCACAGTACCGTATATATATATATATATATATATAGATGATAATCTCATAAAAAAAAACTCACTTACTAAAGGCTGAATGGTGGTAGTAGCTACTCGTTTTGCATGCATTTAAATTTATTTTACATGGTAGGCCAACTCCAAGTAACTTCAGAGACTACAATATTAGTGTCCAATGTAGTAAAATATTAGCAGGTCAACCATGCACAATTGGATAGCCTATATTATGTTGTTTTCGTACGTAGTTTATATTATATTGCGTTGTGTTTGTTGTTTAAGACCAATTTACGAACACACAACTCCAATAAACATAATTGGACATAAACTCAAAACACGAATTTGGTATTAATTGTGCGATAGTTTTGCAAATAATTGTTGTTTCGTTCATTTCCCCACAGTATATATAGCCTACTGTTACCGACGCGACGCGACGCGTCTATCACGCTTAAAACCCTGACGTCGCAGTCAGTCGCCCAATCAAAGTCTTTGTTTACGTCAGCATTCCATCACTTGCAGTGTAGAGAATGAGCGTTCTGGAAGCGTCGCGTTACGTTGCTCAGAAAAAGTTGAGCAGCTGCTGTCAGTTTCAGTTCCTGATTCTGCACTCGTGTTTCCACTGTTAACCCTGGGCAGATAACTCGTCGTTGTTGCGTTGTTTTTATTGCTTTTTTAATGTTTTAAATACTTCGGGGAAGATCTGAATATGGACTATATTCAGTCGTTCAGAGACGCGATCGCTGGTAAAATCTGGCCTGTTACCGTGAGAGAAGTTCAGTTTATAGACTATTCGGAAGCAGAAATGCCTCTGGAGAACGCGCCTGAAACACACTCTGCAGGTATTAAGTTTTGTATTCTTCTCAAAAGTTTTACTAACGGGGTGAAACGCAGTTATTATGCGTCTGTAAACATTGACAGCGCAACATGGCTGCAGTTCAGTGAGTTATTTATTAAGGGAGTTTTACATGTCAGCTGCCCTCCTGTGCATTTGCATTGGATTTGACTGTTGAACGTTTGCAGGGAAGAGTTAAGAGTTTATGTCCCGACCTTGCAATGTACATAAATGCATTTGGGATTGTAATGTAAAGGTTTGATTGCTGCATTGTTGTTTGCTCATACTCTGACATATTCAGCCTCAGGGTTTCTGTGGTCATATAAAGCTTAACTGACATTTCTCTAATATGAATGTTTGTCTTAGTTAACATGATCTAACAACTAGCAATGCTTGTACAACATTTATTAATATTTATGGATGTTATGGAGTAGTTCACTTTAAAATGAAAATTACCCCGTGGTTTACTCACCCTCAAGCCATTCTAGCGTGTATGGCTTTCTTCTTTCTGATGAACACAATTTGAGTTATATTAATAAATATCCTGACCCTTCCAATCTTTATAATGAAAGTGACAAGGTCCATAGAGTTTGAAACTCAAAAAAAGTGCATCCATCTAATATAAACGTACTCCACACAGCTCCGGGAGGTTAATAAAGGCCTTCTGAAGCGAATTGATGGGAGTTTTGTAAGAAAAATATCATTATAAAGTACAATATCTAGCTTCCGGCAGGCCACCTTCTATATTCAACTGGATAATAGAATGGATAATAGAAAGTCATACTGATTTGGAATAACATTTAAGATTATTTAATTTTCATTGATTTTGAAAAAAAAAAAAAAGTAATTATAATCGTGAACCAACTTGTAGAGCAATGGAAATCTACTGGTCAAAAACTGTGGGAACTCATATTGTCGCATATTGTATTGGCACTAATAGGTTCAGACGTCTCCACCCCAAAAATAGTTGGTAACACTTTATAATAAGGTTTCATTAGTTAACATTAGTTAATGTATTAACTAACATGAACTAACAAGCAGTACATTTGTTACTGTATTGGTTCATCTTTGTTAACTTTAGTTAATAAAAATACAGCTGTTCATGTTAGTTCACAGTGCATTAACTAATGTTAACAAGATTTTAATAAAGTATTAATAAATGTTGAAATTAACATTAACAAAGATAAATAAATGCTTTATAAGTGCATTATTAGTTCATGCTAACTAATGTAGTTAACTAATGTTAACTAATGAACCTTATTGTAAAGTGTTACCAAATAGTTTGTGTATACATGTCTGAATTGCAGTCTTGTAAAGTAGCCGAAAGTTCTGTGAACACTACATCAAGAGTGCACTCAGTGTTCTGTATTCCTGTCACAGTGGGCTGTCAGTCAGGTTAATTGCAGGGACTAATTAGGCCAGAGGATGGCTAGGAGGCCATGATGGTATGTGCTGTGTGGCAGTATGATTTTTTTAAAAGATGTCTTTTGTTCTCACCAATGCTGCATGTATTTGATCAAACATAAAATATTTTTTTATCAAAACTTATCAAGACCGTGTCAGTCTCCTACACGGTTTACCCATAACCGCAGTGCAGCACTTCCGGGTTCTACATCAGAACGCCGGCTTTGTATTGAACCTGGAAGTGTGCATGCACGCATGTATAGGCAACACACATATAAACAGAGAGAGAGGGAGAGGGACCATTCATGCTCTCAATCTGTATGATAACAAACTGTTTAATTCATTAGGGAATAGGCTTTATTAACTCAAGCCATATAATTATTGTAACATGCTGAAACATGACTGTTATTTGACATTGCCCCAAGTTACCGTAACCGTCTACGCAAGTTTACAATGTGCGTGTGAGACAATGTGTTCTTCTTCTCTTGTCTCAGGGCATCTTTACACTGGCAGTTTAGTTCGAAATGGGGCATGGTTTGCATGAAAAATTGCTAATGTGAAAGCTGTCATACAAAGCTTGGTGCGCATTGAGGTACTGAACCTAAGAACCTACAACCTGAGTTCGGTTGCACTCGAACTGTGCCGCGATACGTGTGAATGTGAAAGCAACACTCGGGTGCGCACTTGTTCAGGAATAAAACTAACCAGTGCATTACAATGTCATTAGTTCAATAACATACATGTAAGGGATGATGGTGTTGATGATATACCTTAGATACGAGCGAGCCTGCAGTGTATTCGCGCATAGCAAGTGCAATCAGGCCAGCAAATGAATGGCAATTCACTGTCTGTCTGTTTGCAAGCAGCAAAAGCCGCCTTCAAGCGAGACACATACAGTAAACCCAAGTGTTGTTTACTCAGCTGCGCATAATAGCACCAAATTAATAAAAAAAAACAATATTGGCCCGCATTCTGTTTTCTATTATGCCCATGCATGTTTGTGATGACATTAATGGGGTCATGAACTGGCTTTTTTTTATTGTTTTATACTTGTCTGAGGTCAACTTATGACATTCCCGTGGTTTTTACATTCAAAAAGCCCCTCTCAAGAAATGTTCAGTTTTGATGGGCGTGCCGCACTGAAGACTTGGAAGTAAACGCCCACAGCTAGGATTGGATAAGATTTGCATATTTAATAAGCTTCAGCTCCCCTGTGGTCAATACATGTGGGGATTGTTTTGAAAGCATGTGGGAAAATTGCAACCGGAATGAATCACCCACAGGGCTCGCAAAATGTCTTTATCAAACAAACACAATGATTCATCTCTCATCCACCCGCGATTGATTGGAATGTTGTTGGGGTTTTTTTATCAGCGTTACTTGGCCCACCCGATCGGTGAATATAACCGCGAACTGTACACACACACGCTCACGCACGCCCTTCAAATATCAGGTCAAGAGAGTGAACGCACATCAAGAAAGGAATGTTATTTCACTATTTAAGTTTTGGTAGCCCGTCTAAAATACACATAGCCCTGGGACGTTGGGCTCTCCGAGCACTGGTCCATATATAGTCTGATCCCGAATCGCAATGAACCAACAACACCACAAATAAAGGATTCTTTAGCCTTTGACAGCGTGCTAAGGTATGTTCAGTTAGACACATACACATAATCAATATTAGTGACGCACCAATCATGATTTTACATGGCCGATACCGTTTTTTTTTTTTTCCAAGAAAACTGGCCGATACCTATTTCCGAATTTCTTTTTTTTTTTTTTTTTTACACAATAAAAGAATGAAAGTATACATGAACAAGATGTTTATTTGGTATTTAACAGGCTAAATTGGCTTTTGGCTAATGAAAACAAGTCCGCAATCTGAAATTAACGGGAAATTGAATTGGAAATTAAAAGGCTGAAAGGTGAAATTAAAGGCAACAACTGCATATTCTGCAATCCAAACAAAGATGTTACTTAAATCAGCATTTGTTTTTAAATTCAGTGTAAAGAAAAAAGTCTTTACCAGTGAAATTAAATAAAACCAAAGTATATAATTGTTCCAAAATGTTAAATCAAATAATGTTTAGTACAACGAAAAAAACTAAGATGCTATAGCAGGTGCTTTTTAAATCAAATTAAGTCAATGTAATTTTAAGGTAAAATAAAAATGATCATCCTATAGGCTACAGAACTGATAGTATTTCATTTCAAAAGTGCATGCATGTTCTTCTTTAGGCTACAAAAAGAGTATTTCGGCTTTGTCACAAGTTAGTCTGTTCAAATCCGATCCAACACGTGAGAAGCTGAGCTGAACAAACGCTCACTATCTACGCTTGTTCAGGGCACGGAGAGGTAAGCTTGCGCAACTTCAGCTCGCGCAGGAAAGCGGCTCTTCATTCCCTTTAGCGTATCTCGTCTCTTCCCTCAGTTCTCCAGTTTCCATTTGTAACACACAAGTGACATGTTCGCGAATGATTGCAATATAGACGTATGTGCACGTGGGGGCACTTCCGGAAAAATTGGCAAAAAAATACAAAGTAAACCGGACGTTTTTTGCTTCTAGCGCGCGTTCGGCAACTGGCCGGTTTTCTTTGTATTTTTCTGCCAATTTTTCCGATTTTTGGCCGGTCAACCGGTGCATCCCTAATCAATGTATCTCAAACGATTTGTAACAATGTAATACTATCGTATATAAAAAATTTTTTTTTTACATTTTTTGCTTTACATGTGTTGCTTTATTCATTCATGTGATCTCATCCTGCCTGCAAATCCAGTCTGTTGTTTACAAACGAATCCGTGGTGAAATGAAGGAACAGATGCGCAATGTCTTCCCCACGTGAGCTGGATATTCATTAAAAATAAAGTTCATCCATGCATTCATAATATTGGAATTAAGCTTATGTGGTATGTTTACTGCTTAGAAATTTGATGTGGTTTAGCTCTATGTAGGCCTATGTCATGTTAGTGGCCCAAGTCGGTGGGCGGGGCTACAGAATCAGGCGTTGTTCTTTTTCTGTTGAGACGGTGCTTCACTAGCCTGACGTCATCATACTCAATTCTAGTCAGAATTTGAGTCTGATACTGCTCCGTTGGGCTGTGATTATGGGGCGTGTTTCAACCGAACCAGGAAAGACCTCAATTGGATAGACCTACAACCAATCAGAGCAACAGAGCGACGCAGAACGTTTGTTGTCAAATGTCAACATAACTCAACTGCACTGTGTTGCCAAGTCCACGGGTTAAAGCGACCCCAATTATGTGATATACAGACCCAGGAATGCGAATTTTAGCAGGCAGTCCAGCCAAAATAACACATATTTTACCCCCCAAATGCCATTTTTCCCGGAGAACCCCCCCACCCGGAAAGCTATTGGGCTTGTTTTTGGCTAGTTTGGAGTAGCAATTGGGCGAGTTTTGCTGTAAAAACTTGGCAACCCTGTCTGTAAGCGCTGGAATAAGTCACGTTAGAAGAAGAAGATGAGTGTAAACGATCTTTGCCGGTGTTGTAAAAAAGAATTTAAGGATACACAGAGTACTTACCAACACGATCATCATTTCTGAGAGAAATAGTAAAGGTGAATGCATATACGAACAAGTTCTCCGTTTAGGATTAGAACAAATTCAACCCAAACGCCTTTGATGACGTGGATGATTACGTTACTGTTTATCATCTGTCCATCATCGTCTAAAGCCCGCCCTGACAATTTCATTGGTCCGAACATTTTCTGTTCGGGCATAATTACTTCTCTATGGATCAAGTCCAGACCGAACTGCCCGTGCAATTTTTTTTGTGGGCAGGGCTAAGTTCGTCTGGCATCCAGGCTAGTGCTTCACTACACGATTACGTCAAGGTGTGGCATATTCTGAAATAGATCGTTTGCTGGGCCTGGTGTCTATAAAAGCTTTTCTTTGACTAACAAGGAAGCTTTCAGCTCTGAAACTTACAGGATATTCTTTAATTACCATGACCTTTTATATATCAAAAGCTCAAGGGAAAGTTGATTTCTCAATTCATGACCCCTTTAAGATGAACGCAAAAGCACCAGGGTTCAAGTTGAGCGTGAAACCAGACCAACGCTGCTGAGGCGCAGGGAAGAATCACGCTCTGACCGCAGCAAACGTGCCCAGTTTAAAACACCCTGAGAGTTGATTGACAGCTTTTAGGTGCGTTATTGGCAGCGCCACCCTCTGGTTACATGAAGGCGTCAGCACCGAAAACATGGGAATTTTTTAGATGATAATCGTACAACCTATTTGATATTCTATAATTAAATCAATTAATCGAATATTCAAAAATCGTGACTCATCCCTACTCTACACTAACTTTTTTTTATTTTTATAGCTCTGTAGCACCTTTACTGAAAATGTTAGGAGGACAAGCAGAAAATTTAGGGGCACACCTTAAATCTACCTGCAATGCAATTATTCACATTTAGAGCTTTAAAGTGCTGGAAAGAGTTGTGTGAAGCACTCGAAAGTCCTTGAAAAGTGCTTGAATTTCACCCTCAAAAGGTTGTACGAATCCTGAAATTAATTATGACTATTTCTGCCACAATACCATGGTGACAGTTAGCGTTCCAACATTAAATCCATGGTGAATGTTGGTGATTTGTGGACTGAAAAGCCATCTGTAGTTTGTTAATGTTTCTCTGTTCCATGTCAGCGCTGTTTGATCTGATATGGTTTATAATTGAGAATTCTGCAGAGAATTTGAATACTTCAAACGCTTTCTCCCTGGTTCTCCCAGTTCTGTGGGTTAATGGTGTCTCGTGATCAAAGATTGGCCCGTGGTGGGTGCACCAGTGTGACTTCTAGCAAAATGTAGTCACACCTGCAAGAAAAAATGTTGCAGTCTGGAGCCCTGAGATTTTAGTTATAACACTCAACTCTAGGCCAAAGAAGAGTAAAATGTAAGGATTTGACTGCTGTGAAATTGCCAAAGTCCAGGAAACAGCATTGCACCATCGGTTGGCCTCAACCTTCAGTTAGACACAAAAGGATAACTGCAGCAAAACAATATTGCTGTCTGACGTTGCTTCTTATTTGACACTTATCAAGCAGTGCAATACTGGTAGCATCATGTAAGCCTATTAGGATAAATGGATTAAAAACAAAGAGGTAAAAACAAATTTAGCTTGGCCTTGTGTAAAGAGTATGTGACAGTGACTGTACAAGTAAATCACATTTCTGCATTGCTTAACACTTAAAATTAAGCACTGCTCAAGTACAGTGAGGTTAATTTTTTTTTTTTCAAATTAATTTTTTTATTATTAATTATATGATAAGTATTTATCAACCCCAAATGCTCAGTGTTGGAATTTCAGAAGTCAATTTATATGTAAATCTGCATGCAGTCCCAAAACAATGAAATAATGGCACAACGTTTTCTGAAGTGCCTCTGGCCCCTCATTACGAGAGAGGAACCGGTCTAAAGAATGAGTGGGCCGCACTGACGCCGTGCTGGAAGCGCAGGGAGTCCATTAGCATACATCTGCACTGGCTTTAGACGGACGTGGGAGGTACAAGACGCGTCCTGCTTTTCTCTAGATCACCCCCAAAGATGAATGGGGTGTGTGGGTGTGTTTTCATTACTGAGTTAAGACTAATTCCTTGGTGCATTAGACAGTACTATGCTGTGCCAACCCAAGAGGTCATGCGTGAATGCCAAAGCAGGTACAAGGGAAGCTAACATGGCATCGTGTGCTGGCCAAGTGCTTTATCTGAACAGCTACCTGTGCTAGGGCTAGAGTGGTAGTAATGCTGTTTAGTTCTTGTTTCGATGAAGCCTCTCCTTCCGAAATACAAAATGTGCTGTGATTGGTTAGCTAGCCTAGTGTGTTGTGATTGGCACCGCTTGGAGCGTGTTTTCCGGAAATGGCATTAATAATATACATTAATAAATATAAATTAAATTCAATTTGTTTAAAGATTATACAGTATAACCATGTCAAAATGCATATTTTAATAATCCAGTGAATGAAATGCTAACAATGAATCAATAACAAATGAAAGGAACATCATCTCATTTGATTATTTTTTTTCTTTTGTTTAGAACTAGGGTGCCAACAAAAATGATAATTAAATATTAGCATTGACTCCATGAATGTGACCATTGATTGCTCGAAAGCGTTACGGCCCCAGGTTTTTTTGTTTTGTTTCTTTTGTTGTTGTTTTTTGCCCTCGTCTAGATTAAATGCTAAAGTAGCAGGGATGGTTGACGCTCAGCAGATCAAACTTTGCCCTCTATTCAATAACCTTTTAAATTCTGACTAAGTCAAAGGCCGAGGGAGCTGTTTACCTGCCACACAGCGGCTGATTTTTCAACTCTAGCCTGCGTCTGGGTCTTTTTTTTCCCTTGACCTGCATTATTTGTCCTGCTTTCCCTATGGTGGATATGGATTTAGCACTAAGGCTGCCACATGCAGTGAGATGAAGAATAGTTAAAGCTTCTCTGATGAAGGGAAGTGTTGAGCTAGACGTCGCGTCTCATCACAATATGCTCTTTAGTCATGGCGATACATTTTGAAGACGACTCATTCTTTATTTGTGCCTCCTCGTGTCATATAGGTTATTTCTTAGAAATCATGCATCATACTGTACCTCCCACAAGAAAATTTGAAACACAATAGGTATGTTTCACATAATTTACTACTATTATACTACAATTTTATAGATTGCTGAAGAATATATATATATATTTTTTTATATAAATAGGGCTGTACAATGCGACATATATGTGCTACGAAAAAAAATTGGCCTGTGCAATGAATACATTTATCACAATGGCACAAACGCGCGATACAGGTTTGCATATGTGTGAGAAAGAGCTGCTTGTTTGTGTGAAGTGAGCATTTGTTGTGTGCTTGTTTGTGAGGTTTATCTAGGGCTGCACGATTAACTGAAATTAAACCAAAATCACGATTTGGCTTAGTGACTCAAATAGCATTATAAAAGCTTATTTTGTAGGCTAGACCAGACTATGCACATGTGCCGTACTAAGTGTGAGTCTTGTGTTTCTATGGGAGCGGGAGCTTCCAATGGCAGCTGCAGTGACACATTGACTTTACCAATTCAGCGACTGGCTCTTTTATTTAGAAGGCGAGACATATTCCGCCAGATTGCCCGTTGCATTTTCTCCCATTCATTAGTAATAGGAGTGCACCGTTTTTTGTAATCTGTAGTCTTTGATGCCCTTTGTCCAGGGATATCCTAGACTGTGCTGCCTTCACGTGCTATCGGAATTATCGTAAACGAGTTTCTTGGTAAAAATTGCACATGAATGCCCTTTGATGTCGTGTTTACCACTGGGAAGTTCGGAAATAATTTTGATACCCAAATTCCTGAGATGGGCGTGTCGTAAACTTTAAACATGGCGGAGAGGAAAACTACTGCTGTGGCAGGTGTGGTTTTATTAGTTTTTTCCCAAAACAACTAACATTAGGTCATCTTGTTTTGACATTAATGTAGTGCATATTTGCAAGTAAAATCAAAATCATTTGAAACGTATTGTATGTTTGATACACAGCGAAAGTAGCCTGCATTTAACTGAAATTACAGAAGAATCGGCAGAAAGCGGACTATCTGGAATGTTTATATGGTTGTCAGTGCATGGGACACTACATATGATGTTAGTTTTAATAAGATTTTCCTAATAAATTGGCAAGAATAAACCTGGTGTCCACCATGATTCCTGTTCATTCCGACAACAAAGCACTTGAATGCAACAAGCTCGTAATCACGACTTTTAAAGTGTCCGATAGCACATGAAGGCAGCATTATTTCTACTGCTTCTGTTACACTTTTGCGGGAACCAATCACAGACTGGCTTATCCACTGGCGCGCTATTGGCGGATTTAAGACGGTCACGGATAGAGAAGCAGTGGGTCGTTGCCCGTTGTCACGCCTCTTGTGGTCTGATTGGTTGAAGGACTATCCAATTGCGTACAGAGTCATTTGAATTATGCTCGTTTATCACGCCTCTTGCGCAGTATAAAATGCATAGCAGACTCCCCAGACCAATGTTCAGTCTTAAAATGAGCTTGGTCTGGTGATAGCCAGACAAGGGATTTCCTGAAATGTCATAAGTTTTATGACTTCTATGAGTGTCACTTGTGAACTTTCAGTGCAGAAGTGCCCTCCGGCTACGAGTATGAACCAAACATTAAAATACATGTGTGTACTCACTAATGCTCACAACACCCTATTTAGGGTAAAAATAGGAAAAATAAACGCATGCAAATCCATACGTTTTTCTCCAGTATAGAGAAGTAGACAGGAGGGTTTTTTTTCTCCCAGTGGATGTATAAGATTTCCTGACAAAAAATTGTCCGATTTTTTCCATAATAATGTAATACTTTATAATAAAACTTTAGACCTTTCTAATGATTATAGGAAAGTGAAGCAGTATTTTCAAGTGGTCAAACAAAATGGATGGATGTTGTTTGGATTTTGATTATTTGATATTGGGCTATGTAAACAAAATTGATGTTACACAAGAGTTGTTACATTCCTGCAGTCTGCCATGTTTGTGTGAAAACATTTCTTATTAAGGTTTTTATTTTGTGTGCCTTGTATGAAACATTAATGTCCTTTCAGTGTATGTGTATATATACAGGTGCTGGTCATATAATTAGAATATCATCAAAAAGTTGAATTATTTCACTAATTCCATTCAAAAAGTGAAACTTGTATATTACTATATTTCCTCAAATAAAAGCTGGGGCCTTTATTTACCTGAACTGCAGAAGGTCACCGGCTTTTATTAGAAGCAGGCTTTTATTAGGGGCAGGCCTGTATTTCGAATTCCATCTATTTGGAAAAAAATAATTGTTTTAAATAAACCGTTTAAAATGAAAAGCGATAGCTTTCCAGAGGACAGATATCACCAGGGGCGCGAGAAGTGGGGTGGTTTCAAAGGATTGCAAATGCAATGCAATTTTTTGTTCATTTTATTCATTTTTAGAATTTAATAATTTATTTGTAATAAACATTTTAAGTGGCCCATTAAAAAGTATTATTTATAAGTTGATTTGTGTTTTTAAAACATACATGAAGTCATATTGTGAGTGTTGCGGTGTGTGCGTAGAGCGGTAATATTTCCTCCAGAGTGAGAGCGCCTTTCTGTAGTTTCCTTTTCTAGTAGTTCATTTAAGCCCCTGTTTATGCGGCGCTGCCGCCTCCACCTCCATGTCATTGTCTGTCATAGGCTATTTGCTTGTTATTTATTAAATCCGGGCAATTTGGTTGATAAAACAGATTAAAATTAAGATACAAATTATACAAAAACGAAATTCACTTTAAAGAAAGTTTTTTGTGATATGTTTGTTGTTCTTTCATGTTTTATAGACTCGATATAAACACTAGTTATTTTACTAACCCAACTTATGTGCTTTCTATATTCCACGTGAGGGAAAAAAGCTTCCTTCCACTTAAGAAGAGTTGTGTTCCTTTAAGCACTTTTTATTTTAATATATATATCTCTTTACATAAATATTATTTTCTACTTAAAAAAAACTATAATTTTGTTATTTTTCTAACTCAACTAATGCGCGCACTTTTCTCAATCCGTTATGGAGCTATTCGATTTTGATTTTGCATATTGTTTTTTAAATGTTCGTTCGAGTAGTTCAAATGACCACTTTACAGTATTTCAATAACATAATTTATTTTGAAGCCTATTCTGTTTTCTTGTACAAAATAAAATAGTTTAAGTTAAATGCAAAGTAAGATGTGTAAAAAAGACAAGAGGCTAAGAGATTGTCAAGATCAATATTTGTGTAGCAAATATTTGTGATGTATTTTCAGACTAACACACGTCACATCTCTCATAGACTACAGTATTTAAAATAGCATATATGCATCAGTTATATTCTCAATTTAATTTAAAGAGCAATCCCTGCAAAGTGTTCAGGTTAAGTATAGAAGAGACCAGGATTGTGCGTCGCACTCGCAAGACTTACAGCGGGGGGGCGATGGTCACGATGGTTTCGCTCCTTCGGCACAACCCTACTGTACATTATGCTGAACTTGAATGCACACAAAAAATAATTTTTCCCCGGCCTTAATTTGAGACTGGCCTTTATTTGTTCGTGCTGGCCACGCCCCCGGCCACTATCAGAGGCCCGGCGTTTAATTGACTACAGGCTTTTATTTGAGGAAATACGGTATATTCATTCATTACACACCGACTGATATATTTCAAATGTTTATTTCTTTTAATTTTGATGATTATAACTGACAACTAAGGAAAATCCAAAATTCAGTATCTCAGAAAATGTTAATATTGTGAAAAGGTTCAATATTGAAGACACCTGGTGCCACACTCTAATCAGCTAATTAACTCAAAACACCTGCAAAGGCCTTTTAATGGTCTCTCAGTCTAGTTCTGTAGGCTACACAATCATGTGGAAGACTGCTGTCTTGACAGTTGTCCAAAAGACGACCATTGACACCTTGCACAAGGAGGGCAAGACACAAAAGGTCATTGCAAAAGAAGCCGGCTGTTCACAGAGCTCTGTGTCCAAGCACATTAATAGAGAGGCGAAGGGAAGGAAAAGATGTGGTAGAAAAAAGTGTACAAGCAATAGGGATAACCGCACCCTGGAGAGGATTGTGAAACAAAACCAATTCAAAAATGTGGGGGAGATTTCACAAAGAGTGGACTGCAGCTGGAGTCAGTGCTTCAAGAACCACTACGCACAGACGTATGCAAGACATGGGTTTCAGCTGTCACATTCCTTGTGTCAAGCCACTCTTGAACAACAGACAGCGTCAGAAGCGTCTCACCTGTGCTAAAGACAAAAAGGACTGGACTGCTCGTCTCCATGCCACGCCACATTGCTGCAGTAATTCAGGCAAAAGGAGCCCCAACTAAGTATTGAGTGCTGTACATGCTCATACTTTTCATTTTCATATTTTTCAGTTGGCCAAGATTTAAAAAAAAATCCTTTCTTTGTATTGGTCTTAAGTAATATTCTAATTTTCTGAGATATTGAATTTGGGATTTTCCTTAGTTGACTGTTATAATCATCAAAATGAAAAGAAATAAACATTTGAAATATATCAGTCTGTGTGTAATGAATGAATATAATATACAAGTTTCACTTTTTGAATGGAATTAGTGAAATAAATAAACTTTTTGATGATATTCTAATTATATGACCAGCACCTGTGTATAATGAATGCAAATATTTTGTTTTAACATAATATTTATATTTATATTATACTAATATGCATATGTGTATTAGACTTTCATTATTCAAGTGTATTATATATGTGCTATTTAACTGAGCTGTCTAAGCTTTTTACTTGTATTGCCTTTTTTCTGCAAAGGAACTGATGGTGAAATTTGCATTTTGGCTCAGGTACATTTACAAATATTATTAAAAAAGTTATTTAATTTTTAAAAAATCATACCGGCACATGAAAAGATGACATGCATACTGCATAGGGACAAATATGAATCCCTGAATTCATATGCCTTGCTTAAATGACCATCCAATTCTTGTTACACAAACTAACATTCATTAAAAAACAGATAATTTTACACCATTAGCTGAACTGAAGCTGAGCATTGAAGAACATCATTGTTTGCAGTTTTATGTACTTAAAAAAAAGTTATACTATGCAGTAGATATTGTAGCGAGAGAAGTTTCAATTAATTAAGATTAATTATTTTTTCAACAAATCTCGTTCAATTTATTATTCAACCTACCAAACTGGGGTATCTTCAGCGTTTCTCAGGCGCTCATATTAAGAGACTTGAACTTGCTACAACAGAATAGAAGCAGACTTTAGCCAATGCTTTATTTGATTTGCAAACTAAATAGTGCTCACTAAAGCAATAACCGAGTGGATGGAAGGATCTTGCTGCGATTAGTCACCCTGGAGTGAGTGCTAATGAGAGGCTCTGGTGTGGGTGACACACACAGAGCCAATGACAGGATCGGGGTTTGATTAATTGACCTGGGGTGGGTGTTAATGAGGGAAAGGAACAGGCCGTGTGGAGTTCAGCATCTCCCCTGACACAGCATTCAAACTGCAGTTCCAGCAGACACACACACACACACACAGCAGCTACTGTGACAGTCTGGGCTGTGACTGCCGGGGTGTTTGAGCTATTCGGTTCAGTGAACAACTTTTTCATGTTTTTCCCATGGCTGTTACTTCTCCCTTTGCTAAAGGGGTCATATGATGAAACAGGATTTTCATTGTACATTTTGAAGTAAATCAGTCTGATGTACCATGCAGACATAGTCTAATTTATACATAAATGAACTATACACTAGACTAAAAACTATAAACTGAACATTAAAACTAAACTGCAGTAACGGGTGATTCAGTAATCCTCTTGTTTATGACATCACAACTAACAGTAACACATGGCCGGCTCTACGTTCAGTCATTACACCCATATTCAACATGTTGTGCTGTAGGTAAAAGACACTATATATATATATATACAGGACACTTTATTATCAATAAAATCCCAGAAAATATCAAGATATAATTTTTTGTCAATATTGCACATCCCTAGCGTGTGTCTACTTTTCCTCACAGTCATGAGAAAGTGTTGTCCCTGTACATAGTGATAGTGAACATCATGCACAAAAGTTTATTTTCCTGTTTAATGCTTGACAGATATTTTATTAGTCAGCAATCAGATTAGACTAATCCTTTTTATCCTTTTAAATCCTTTTATTACATAATGTGTGTTTAGATATAAATACACGACGCAGCCACTGTTATGGACACTCGTATTAATAACATGCATGAGCTTCATGAGGCGTCTAAGCATTAATGTGGAGAAAGAATATGAACTTGAGACTGACATACATATGAGCAAAAGCATTAAACATCCTGCTAATTTATTACATGCATGTACTTTTCAGACAGAAAAGCTTATATAGCTTATAATAGGCTGGACAGTGTGACGGTTGCCGGTATCAATGTACAGAGAAGAGCTCTTTCAAGCCTGGAGTCGACATCGTTTCTAGAATCTGTGTTCGCTCTGTATCTGGATGTCAAACACTGTTTTACTTCAAGAGTCTGTCAAGTATCTAGTTTTATATAAGTTATATAAGTCGAGTCATCCTCTGCAGCGAATGCTGTCACGCGGTTGTGTTTATTTATATATTTATGTTTGTTTGTCTGTTTCATCGGTAAGGATGTTGTTTAGTACAGGTCTCTGTTGAAGCATAAGGAATATCACTCAAAATAAAAATAAAAATACTGCCATTATTTACTCACCCTCATGTCCTTCCAAAGTGCTGTTTTGTTTTCTCCTATTGCTTTTGGACAAAGTAACGGCATACATTTGGAATGACATGATGGTGAGTAAATAATAGAATGCAGAATGCTCATTTTTGGGTGAACTATCCTTTTAAGACTGATGTTCAAATAGTGAATAAGATTTTTTTGTTCATTGTCTCCCCACAGCCATAGTCATCTCATTCCAGCACATTGTGTGTGTGTGTGTGTGTATACCACCTGCTTATTATGATGGGGCACTTGTTTCCAGCACCATTCTGAGCAGTAAATGAGAGCAGTCTAAGAATAACATCCGCCGGGCCGTTGCAGCTGCCGCTAACACAAGCCTGGTTGTTTTCTCTGTCATGCTGAAGTTGGTCACATGCGTTTTGCGTCTTTGTGTGACAACAACACTCAAATAAAGACACAACAAATGCATACAAATTGACAGTTTATTTAACAGTGATTGCAGTGTCAGTTTTATAGCAGCTTTATTAATTTTTAGTGCTGTTTGCTATTATTTTTGCTCACATGTAGGGTTGCAGATCTCTAAGTCTATATATTAAATGTTGTTACGCAAATCAGCATGCACTGTTGGATACCTCACAGACATAAATGATACATCAAATCATGAAGTTTGAAAGCATGAAAGATGCTAGGGACAGTTGATGGCATTGTGTGTGTGCGTGTGTGTGTGTGTGTGTGTGTGTGTGTGTGTGTGTGTGTGTGTGTGTGTGTGTGTGTGTGTGTGTGGCCAAGATGGCAAAGATGAATCAATATGTTTGTGTAAACTGTAATACATTTTTTCAGGATTCTTTGAATAGAAAGCATTTATTTGAAATATAATTTTTTTTTGTAACACTAAGGGCCCTATTTTAACGATCTGAAACGCAAGTGTCAAAGCGCGAATCGCAAGTAACTTTGTGGGCGGGTCTCGGCGCTGTTGCTATTTTCCCGGCGGGATAAATGGCTCTTGCGCCCGGCGCAAATCTAAAATGGGTTGGTCTGAAGTAGCTTCATTATTCATAGGTGTGGTTTGGGCGTAACGTGAATAAACCAATCCGAGCGTCATCCAACATTCCCTTTAAAAGCAGGTGCGCAAGTTCCATTATGGATTGCTATTATTATGGCGTATTTACCAGGCGCACGCCAGGAGCGGTTCACAGCCGAGGAGACTGATGTTCTTGTAAGAGCAGTGAAAGACAGAGAAGTGAAGTTGTAATGTTGTACATTATGGTAAAGGTGATTTCACAGTCTTTTTTTTTTTTTCAGTCTTTCAGTTGATTTTTTTTTCCTGGTTCTTGACGGACAAACCAATTTGTCAGATGTCCTTATATACATATATGTCTTGCCACTATTGGGCAAACAGGTCTTATCCTTAATTATTACAATTAGCCTGAATAATTTGTAAGCTAGATTTATGCCTATTTTTTCACTTCTTCGTGGCACACCACAATGATTTCCGTCATCTCATGTGTTAATATTTTTTTAGTGTAACAATTTATGATTTGCAAAAATAACTGTTGCATCTGTGTAGATTACATGAGCAAAGTGTATGCGCGTTGTGCACGCTATACATTATGGTCAAGCATGCGCCCTTAAAATAGCATAGTGAACAACGCGCAACGCGCCACTGACTTTAGACTAGGTTTTTTCTGGTCAGTGGCGCAATTGTTTAATGGAACAGCAAAATAGCACCAGGGATTGTTTGCGCCGGAACACGCCTCCTTTTTTGCGCTGAACCGCCCAGGGAGCGCAAGTTCATTCACTAGTTTAGCGACGTGCTTCTGTGGAGGGAAAAGCGCGCTTTGCGCGGGTGCAAAATAGGAGTGACACATATGCGTCGGTGTACAAAGTCAATTGCGCTGGGTGCAAGATAGGGCCCTAAAAGTCTTTGTCACTTTTGATTATATTAATCCTACTTTTAATAAAAAATATTAATATCTTTCAAAAAATTATAAAATCTAATTTAAATACATTCATTTGTATCATGTTGTGTTTAAAATTATGGTAAATAAATGTAAAAAGTATGTTTTAAGTTGTATTAAAGTATAATTAATTACCAATTAAATAAAATAAAATAAAAACATTTATTTTATAATTATTATTGGATCATTATGAGCCATATTGTTATTCTATGTTAAGGCCTTCTGTACATGTACAAACATCAGTCCTAGGTATAAGCCATTATGTTTTATCACATCTCCATGGTTAAAAACCACACATTTACATGCATCACTGATAACTGATCCTCCAGATTGGGTTAATGCTGTATAAAAGCAGACCATTAGAGCTGCTTTGTTTGAGCGCTTTTACTGCTTAAAATCACAAGACTGAGGTACTCGTTTGTGTTTTGTGCATTACATTTAGAGCCCAAATAAGGAAAATGTTACAAATGTATCTGATGAATAATATTATTTCCTTTTTTTCTACTGAAAGGAAAAAAGAGAACTGCATGTGGCCTTGTCCCATATGTGTTATGTGACCATTGAACACTAGTTCTTATTAGCAGTGGCCTTTATATTTAGAGCACAACATTCTACACAATCAGTGAACCACAGTACAATGGCTGTGTTCCAATATATAGTGAGCTGCCTACATAGGCATCATTAGATGCATAGGCTGTTCAAAAAGTGCTGTTAAATGGCCGCTGCCTAATTAGAGTGTTCCAAATCATTGACTTATAAGGTTTCATTTGAGCTAGGATGCCATATGCAGATGCAATGCAGCTTACTAGGTTTTGGAACAGACCGTCATGGGCTCTGAGAACAAATGAATATTTATTTAAGAGATTTGTCATATTTTGTTGATGGAGAGCAGCTCTGGATGGACACAGAATGTTCCAGGACCGCAGAGACGATGGATTTGGTGTCTCTCAGACACACATTGAGCTCTTTGTTTTGTTTCGGTGTGGCAGCTCTTATCTCAGCGTGTGAAAAGCCTGTTTCAGGCGATACACACATGTGAGGGTTCAATTCCATATAATTTTGCCGCTTTTCATGGAACTTATCTCTGCTGTGTGTTTGCTCACTGAGTCTCTGACTCATACCTTGGTCAATGCTGTTGTACTGGAATACATAGACATCTTTTTTGCCTTTTACCATTTGGGAGGTCTAGTACATATAAAAAAATCCTCTGCTAATAAAGGCAAGTTCTCAAATATAGAATGAATTCATGTGTATATTTAAAATTTAAATGAACAGATTTTGTTTTTATAATGTTTTATACAGGGAATCAGAACATTATCATACAGCTTATACACTAAAAAAAATTGGTGCTATATGGCACTAAGGCCCCGTCCACACTAAGCCAGAGCTTTCCCTATCCGCTCTTTTTTTCCCCCCTCATTTCAAGAAATATTTGCGCACACGCAAGCATGAAAATGTCTCAAAACGATGTAGTATACATGCCAGACCAGTATGTGGCGCTGTAATTCTGCCACAGAAATACACTAAAAACAGAGAAGAAGAGTTGTGGCTAGAAGGGCTACGGCAACAGTCGGAGGTGAGGAAATCTCACAATAAAATAACAATAAATAAATGTGCTACTTACCAGATGTGTTTTATTAACACCTACACCTACCCCAACCCTAAACATACCCTTACAATAATGCAAATACAGTAATTAAACAACGCAGTATTGATGTGCGCATGCCCAGTACCCGTAGTTGTATCCCTTTTAGTATTCCCCGCGCAGGACGTGGTGTGATGACATCACCGTTTCACAAAATCTACGGATTGGCTGTACACACGCAAGGGTGTAGTTTTCAGATTTATCCACTCTGGGACCCGGTTTTAAAAAAAAAATATCGGTTTCATGCTCCCAAAACGGCGGATCCATGTGGACGAAACGCTGATACGGTACAACATTTTTACGTATACAACTAAACGCGTCTCCGTGTGGACGGGGCCTAAAAGTGGATCTTGGCACATAATCATAGGGGAACCTCTTTAAAGGTCCCGTTCTTCGTGTCTTTTTGAAGCTTTGATTGTGTTTACAGTGTGCAATATAACATGTGTTCATGTTTCGCGTGTAAAAAAAAACAGTATTTTTAACACAATGTACTTATCTGTATACCGCTGTTTTCACTCTCCAAAAAACGGCTGATGACTTCCTTTATTCTATGAAGTCCCTCCTTCAGAAATACGTAACGAGTTCTGATTGTGCCAGCGGTTCCCGTGTTGTGATTTGACCGCAGCTTAGCGAACGTGGCACGGTCCTGTGTTGTGATTCGACAGCAACTTAGCGCACGTGGAAAGGTCACGCCTCTTAACGGGAGATATATGCGCGCTTAATGATCTCTACAGCGTCCCTGGGAAAGCCAAATAAAGGTGATTTGACTCCGGGATGAAAATAACAGCGTCTCGACGACATGGCGACAAACACAGTCAAACGCAACACTTCCTTTTCTCCACGCGACACGTCCTCTTCTCCACGTGGGACAGCAACAAGACCACGCCCCCTTTTTGCACGTAGTCTTGTGCGCGGAGGTTAGTCTGTTCTACTGTTCTATCGACGTCATTTATGAAGGAAGTACCAGGATGTAGTCCAAGCCAGCCGTTCGCTGTAGGCTTTGAAAGGGAACTTCTGTTAAATAAAATATCTCGCTTGGCATTGAACTTTGAGGTTTATTATTTTACAGGTATTATTTATGCTCTAACAGCAACATTACACACTGACTAAAGTTTGAACAATGGGATCACGAAGAACGGGACCTTTAAGTGCTGTATAGCACCAATCTTGGTTCTTCAGCGGTTCTTTGGCTGAGGTGCTATATACACTCACCTAAAGGATTATTAGGAACACCTGTTCAATTTCTCATTAATGCAATTATCTAATCAACCAATCACATGGCAAATGCAAAGCATTTGTGAAGCCACAACACGCACAAGAGGCCTTGAGGCGGATGGGCTACAACAGCAGAAGACCCCACCGGGTACCATTCATCTCCACTACAAATAAGAAAAAGAGGCTACAATTTGCACGAGCTCACCAAAATTGGACAGTTGAAGACTGGAAAAATGTTGCCTGGTCTGATGAGTCTCGATTTCTGTTGAGACATTCAGATGGTAGAGTCAGAATTTGGCATAAACAGAATGAGAACATGGATCCATCATGCCTTGTTACCACTGTGCAGGCTGGTGGTGGTTGTGTAATGGTGTGGGGGATGTTGTCTTGGCTTTTTTTCGGCCCTTAGTGCCAATTGGGCATCGTTTAAATGCCACGGCCTACCTGAGCATTGTTTCTGACCATGTCCATCCCTTTATAAACCACCATGTACCCATCCTCTGATGGCTACTTCCAGCAGGATAATGCACCATGTCACAAAGCTCGAATCATTTCAAATTGGTTTCTTGAACATGACAATGAGTTCACTGTACTAAAATGGCCCCCACAGTCAACAGATCTCAACCCAATAGAGCATCTTTGGGATGTGGTGGAACGGGAGCTTCGTGCCCTGGATGTGCATCCCACAAATCTCCATCAACTGCAAGATGCTATCCAATCAATATTGGCCAACATTTCTAAAGAATGCTTTCAGCACCTTGTTGAATCAATGCCACATAGAATTAAGGCAATTCTGAAGGTGAAAGGGGGTCAAACAGTATTATTATGGTGTTCCTAATAATCCTTTAGGTGAGTGTATGTCACATGTCTGTCTTGTTTTGTTAAAGTACATGTCTTGTATTTGTCATTTCTGTGCATGTGCTTGTGATGTCATGTCTCCTGTCTATTGTCTTACCCCGCTCCTCTTGTTATCTGATTATTGGTTTATTTGCCCCACCTGTTCTCCCTAATTTCCTGCCCTGATTGTTCCCTTTATAGTCTCCTTGTGTCTGCAGTTCTGTGTTGGATTGTTGTTGGATGTCGTCTGCTCCCTGTCGTGTTTCCTGTTTACCTCTCCTGATTTTTAAGTTTATTTCAAGTTTGTTTTCCCCCCTTGCGGGTGTAAAACAAACATAAACATTTTGTTTATGTTTGTTTCATTTTATTATTTACAATAAATCTACTCTTCCTGCATTTGAGTCTTCGCTCCCATTTCTACCTAGTGATACCTGACAATATAGCTCCACTGACTGAGGTCTTGTATAGCACCGCTACCATATACATGACATGTTAAGATATGGCTCTTTTTAGCACCAAAAGTGGTTCCCCTATGTTTTCGACTTAGAACCACTTTTAGTGCCATTTAGCACCATTTTTTCATCTATTAAATATATTTATTCTTTTCTTGCCCATGCAAAACTGACACCATGAAACTAAACTTTGAAATTTTCACCTATATTTTATTTTATTTTTTATTTGATTAAAAGTAAGAACCCTTCAGTTATGTTCTGCCCAGACGTCCTGATTCATTTAAAATATGTCAACACAGGAAAGGAAACGGAAGAATTCCTTTCTGTTCCCATCCCATCCCAAATTCCTAAGCCTAATTAGGAGAACTATTAATTGGCTAGTAATGTTTTCTCTACTGTTAATGTCTCTGCATGTGGGAATCTCAAAATAATCCTTTGAATCAGTTTAGATTAGCTTTATAATATCATGACTATGTGTTTCTGAGTAGTAAAACTCTATTTTAGAGGCCCTCTATGAGGCCTCTCATTCAGAGACATATATTGTAAATAAAGAGAGATCAGCCACTGTCACTGTTCGTCAGATTATACTCTCAAACATAGAAAGCGCTGGATAAAAGATCAGCACTCGTATCGGCGCTTGTGCTGGCCTGGTTTCTTTCGCTGCCGTCTCTTTGGTGTGAGTACAGAAATAGCAGGACGACTATGACTCATGGCTGCATAGCCGAGCATCTCTCTGTCACACTGTCACAAGTGCAGAACCTGTTAGCCGACGGATTCTGGAGGTAATGTGGAGACGGACTGACCGCCTAAAGCAAAGTGAACATCTGGGGGATTTGCTAACATTGCTGTGATAACTTTGGAAATTACATGCACACAGAGACAGAGACACACACACCCATGAGACTACATACTTACACATTAGCTTTTAGTGCTGGATATAAATTTTGGCTTCCAGATTAAATTAATCTTAATTTGAATGATCCTTTTCAGAAGAGGAGTGACTTTTTTTGCTGTCAAAACTGCCCTGACCCGTCGAGGCATGGACTCCACTAGACCCCTGAAGGTGTGCTGTGGTATCTGGCACCAAGATGTTAGCAGCAGATCCTTTAAGTCCTGTAAATTGCCAGATGGGGCCTCCATGGATCGGACTTGTTTGTTCAGCACATCCCACAGATGCTCGATTGGATTGAGATCTGTGGAATTTGGAGCCCAAGTCAACACCTCAAACTTGTTGTTGTGCTCCTCAATCCATTCCTGATCCATTTTTCCTTTGTGGCAGGACGAATTATCCTGCTGAAAGAGGCCACAGCCACCAGGGAATACCCTTTCCATGAAAGGGTGTACATGGTCTGCAATAATCCTTAGGTAGGTGGTTTGTGTCAAAGTAACATTCACATGGATGGCAGGACCCAAGGTTTCCCAGCAGAACACTTCCCAAAGCATCACACTGCCTCCGCCGGCTTGCCTTCTTCCCTTAGTGCATCCTGTTGCCATGTGTTCCCCAGGTAAGGGACACACATGCACCCGGCCATCCACTTGATGTAAAATAAAACGTGATTCATCAGACCAGACCACATTCTTCCATTGCTTCATGGTCCAGTTCTAATGCTCACGTGCCCACTGTTGGCGCTTTCGGCGGTGGACAGGGGTCAGCATGGACACCCTGACTGGTCTGCGGCTATGCAGCCCCATACACAACAAACTGCAATGCACTGTTCTGACACCTTTCTATCAGAACCAGCACTTCTTAAGCAATTTGAGCTACAGTAGCTCGTCTGTTTGATCAGACCACACAGGCCAGCCTTCGCTCCACTAGTACATCAATGAGCCTTGGCCGCCTATGACCCTGTTGCCAGTTCACCACTGTTCCTTTCTTGGACCACTTTTGATAGATACTGACCACCGCAGACCGGGAACACCCCACAAGATCTGCAGATTTGGAGATGCTCTGACCCAGTCGTCTAGCCATCACAATTTGGCCCTTGTCAAACTCGCTCAAATCCTTACGCTTGCCCATTTTTCCTGCTTCTAACACATCAACTTTAAGGACAAATATTCACTTGCTGCCTAATTTATCCCACCCACTAACAGGTGCCGTGATGAAGATATAATTAGTGTTATTCGACATAATGTTATGCCTGATCGGTGGATATATATAGTTTGTAGTGGGAAACTTATAATTCCCTTACATAAAAAATAGGATATTTTTTCAGTTACACTTTATTTTAAGGTGACGTCATTAGTGCATGCAATTTCTGTAACTGTCACCTTAAAATAAAGTGTTACCATATTTCTTACAGTAACATGGGTACCAGAGTTGAAATAGTTGGATGAATGCAATCAGCTGCAATTTGTTGTAAATGCTATGTGATTATTTTCTTGTTACCCATCGTGCTGTAGAAAAGGTCCAGATGATGTTATTTGTTGACTGTGGCAATTTGAGGAATGCTACGTTTTACTACGGGGAAAAATCATACTGTAACATGGCGTCCCGCAAAAAAAATGTGGGATACAGCTGTATATGTTTTGGTAAATAAAGTTATGTAATAATTATTACAATAAATGTGGGATGATTGTAATAGTTGCTTTAGATCAAGACGGTCAAGACCTCTGAATCCTCATTTTAAGGAAAGAAAAGTTTAGGGTCAGTAAGAAATGTGTTGTTATATATAGTAAGGCTGCTTTAAATTGATTAACAATAATTCATTTATAATGATACAAAAAAAATCTATTTCAAATAAATCTTGTTCTATTGAACTTTCTGTTTTATCAAAGAATCCTGAAAAAATTTATCAGTTTCCAAAAATCAATATTGATAATAATTAGAAATGTTTCTTGAGCAGCAAATCAGCATATTATAATGATTTCTGAAGGATCATGTGACACTGGAGTAATGATAGCAACACACTGACGTTTTTCATTGAGGAGCCAAACTAGTGACTCGGCCATGTAGTGATGGTAAGGAACTGTGGCGACGGGATGTATGTCTCCGTTCCCTCCTTCAGGGAACGAGGGTTACCATACGTAACCGAGACGTTCCCTTTCAGTCGGTCACTTCGACGTACGTCGGTTATACCGACGAATTGGGATCCCTTTGGAAAACGCCACAGTTACTACCACTTCCAGTGCCCAGCGAGAGCCCCACAGACCCCGTTCTGATGCGGGCGGGGAAATTCACGCAGGGAGAGTCACACTGCTGTTACGCAAGACCCACTCAGCAAACTTATTGGATAACGCTGGGAAAGCGTGCCCGGAGGGACGCTGCAGAAGCCACATCATGCCCGGAGGGAGTTACCATGTGGAGAAAACACGTATGGACTGGCCTTGGGCAGTGCAACATATGGAAGTCCCAGGGGTGGCCCCGGCCTGTTGCAGGCGGGGGAACGACACCGTACTGAGATGGCAGAGGAACTCTGCCGAGGGAAAGACACGAGCTCGCCGTAGGGAGCTATACCGTGGAGAATACACATATGGGACCGCCGTAGGGGTCACAACATACGGAACCCAGCCTGACACAAGTTCCACCAATGCATACAAGTGCCAGACCTGGCGTCGGATGCTCCGCCACATCCGACTGCCACGGGTTGCGGAGGACTCAACAGGGTTCGCCAATTCCTGGGGAACTCGACTGGAGAATATAAGTGCACGTATCCGTTCCATGCGGAAGGGAGTGGTGCAGCAAGCCGACACTAGAACGGGCACTTCAGTGTTGCTGACTATGGGAAGCGAGCACACGAGAAGCAACCGGTTAACTGAGAGTTACCTGGCCCGAATTCCAGGCACGGTTCATCGACCAAAAATGCCTGCAGGTCCCCTACCCTCTTAACCGAGGCCAATGCAACCAGGGGTATTGTCTTTAAAGACAGGATTTTCAGCTCAGCTGACTGCAAAGGCTCGAAGGGCTCCCTCTGCAATGCGGTTAGCACCAGAGTCAAGTCCCAAGAGGGTATAGAGGGAGGACGAGGCGGATTTAGTCTCCTCGCCCCCCTCAGGAACCTGACGATCAGATCGTGCTTTCCTAAGGACTCACCATTTACCAGTTCGTGATTTGCGGCAATAGCGGCAACGTATACCTTGAGGGTGGAGGGAGACAGCCTTCGCTCCAACCCGTCTTGAAGAAAAGAGAGCACAGATCTGACCGAACACTTTTGGGGGTCTTCTCAGTGACGAACAGGTTCCACTTCAACGCATACAGCCGTCTCGTAGAGGGGGCTCTGGCAGAAGTGATGGTGTCAACTACCGCTTGTGGTAGGTCACCTAGAACCTCCGCTTCCCGTCCAGGTACCAGACATGGAGTTTACAGAGATCCGGACGCGAGTGCCACAGGGTGCCCCGTCTCTGAGTTAAGAGGTCCTTCCTCAGAGGAATGGGCCAGGGAGGTGCTGTCGCGAGGAGCACTAGTTCCGGGAACCAAGTCCTGTTGGGCCAATACGGGGCTACCAAGAGGAGCTGCTCCTCATCCTCCCTGACCTTGCACAGTGTCTGTGCAAGAAGGCTCACTGGGGGAAACGCAAATTACGTAGGCCCCGGAGCCAGCTGTGTGCCAGGGCATCCGTGCCGAGGGTTCCCTCAGGGAATAAAACAACTGGCAGTGGGTCGTGTCGGGGGCGGCAAACAGGTCAATCTGTGCGGCCCCAAAGTGACTCCAGATCAGCTGGACCACCTGGGGGTGGAGTCCACTCTCCGGGGAGCACCGGTAACCATGACAGCTCGTCGGCCACACGATTGAGCGGGCCCGGAATGTGAATGGCACGAAGGGACCTCAGATGCTTCTGACTCTACAGGAGGAGATGGCGGACGAGTTGGGACATGCGGCGGGAGCGTAGACCACCCTGTTTGTTGATGTACGCAACGGCCGCAGTACTGTCCGTACGGACCAGAACGTGCTTGTCTTTGAGCTGCGTTTTGAAGCGGCTGAGAGCAAGACGAACTGCCAGCAACTCCAGGCAATTGATATGCCATTGCAGTTGGGCCCCGTCCACAGACCCGAAACTGCAAGCCCGTTGTGCGTGGCACCCCAGCCGGTGGATGAGGCATCCGTGGAGACAACAGAATGTTGTGACACTTGTTCTAGAGGCACTCCTGCCCGTAGAAATGAAGGGTCCGACCACAGGCTGAAGGTTTGGCGGCATCTCGGCGTCACTTGGACATGGAGGGACCCGCTGTGCCACGCCCATCTCGGGACTCGGTCATGTAGCCAGCATTGAAGCGGTCTCATATGGAGCAGCCCTAGTGGCATTACTGAGGCTGCTGCTGCCATATGCCCCAGGAGCCTCTGAAACTGTTTCAGTGGTACCGCTGTGCTGCGTTTGAATGAATTCAAGCAGTTCAACACCGACTGGACGCGCTCCTCGGTGAGGCGCGCTGTCATGGCGACTGAGTCAATCTCCATCCCGAGAAAAGAGATCCTCTGTACGGGACAGAGTTTGCTCTTCTCCCAGTTGACCCGAAGACCCAACTGGCTGAGGTGCCGAAGCACCATGTCCCTGTGTTCGCACAGCTGACCCCGCGACTGAGCAAGGATCGAGGGTAGTTGAGGTAGTTGAGAAGGCGAATGGGAGCGATGGCCGCCTCCGTGACTTTCGTAAAGACACGGGGCGACAGGGACAGCCCGAAGGGCAGGACTTTGTACTGATATGCTCGTCCGTCGAATGCAAAGCGTAGAAACGGTCTGTGTCAAGGGAGAATCGAGACATGAAAGTACGCGTCCTTCAGGTCGAACGCTGCAAACCAATCTTGGGGATGGACGCACCTGAAGATGCCACCAGGTCTGTTTCTGGCACTAAAGGGTGTCGTCCACGACCTGGTAAGCTCCTCATGCACTTCCAGGAAGAATGGCACTGGGGCGGGACGCTGAGAACCAGCGCGACCAGTGAATGACGTCAGTGCGTTGCTCTCGCTTCCTATTTATACCCGCGGTGCGGGGCGGAGCGCGAGATGCATATCTTGCACGCCAATGGCCCGTTCTCTAAATCTCGAAGCTGATAGGGGCTCTCTGAAGTGATCCCAATTCGTCGGTTAACCGACGTACGTCGAAGTGACCGACTGAAAGGGAACTAAATGTAAAATAGCTTTTTTTTTTTTTAAACAGTGGTTTACTGAATAAATTGTCTGTCCTTAAATTAATTAAATTATAACTAAAAGTTTCTTAAAGATGACAAATATCTCTAGGGAGCCCTTACTTGCTCATTAGCTACTACAATATAACAACAGAGCCTAAGCTATTAGCCTAAATGCAGCATTTTTACATATAATAATCAATACTCAAATAACATTGTATGACATGTAAACTTCATATAAGGCAGTTTTTGCTTTTTTTTTTTTATACTCCAATTCGTTGTTGACATATAATCATTTATACACAGTGGCTGTCATTTTCATGACGGATTCATTTAAACATACATTAAATAATCAAGACATCACTAACAGGTTAAGTATAATGCATATATTTAGTGAAAGAGTCCCTAGTGAACTAACCAGCTGTGGACACTGAATGTGTTGTGAGGTAAATGTAATGCTACGTGACATTGTTTACAAGCTGTTTTACTGACTTCTTCCCACCATTGAAACACTGATTGAGCGATTATATGACATGTACGTTTCAGGAAACTGTAATTTATCCTCAACATACCATCAGCTCAGCTGTTGATTCATGTTTATTCTTTGAATACGAAGAGATGATTGCGTTCACTCACACGCCACTCTCGCTTGAACTGCATATACAGTGATCTGTCACGTCAAATTAAAGAGCGTCAAAACGGCATTTATCGTTTGAATTTTGTGATTAAAAAATGGACTGAATACTTAATATGTTCGTGTGGGAACTAGGATTGAAGTGTGTTCCGCGCTTAAAACAAGCCGACTGTTAACTGTTAAAGGAACACGCCAACTTTTTGGGACTTTGGCTTATTCACAGTATCCCCCAGAGTTAGTTAAGTCCATACATACCATTCTCATCTCCGTGCGTGCCATAACAGTCTGACACACTCACTGCTAGCCTAGCTTAGCACAAAGACTGGAGGTAAATGGCTCCAGCTAGCCTACTGCTCAATAAGTGACAAAATAACGCCAACATTTTCCTTTTTACATGTTGTGATGTGTATAGTTACATCATGTACTAAGACCGGCGATTTTCTAGACTGATATGGCTAGGAACTATACTCTCATTCCTGTGTAATGATGAAGGAACTTTGAGCCGTACCATGAGTGCAGGGGCGCAATGATATTATGCAGCACCTGATAATAGTCCCCAGCGCTCTCTGTGCAAGCAGATTGTCACGTTGTGTAGCGGACCCGGTCCGAATGATGGCCAGACTTTACTGATGTTTCATGGAGTTTATTGAAACCGTTTGATCTCCATTTGATCTCTCTCACTGTAAGAGCTGAACAAATAAAGCAAAGAAGTGCGCATTAACACCTCGTACACAAACTCTCGCTCTTCATAGCATTATCATTAACATACAGCGAAATATACAAAAATACTCATTACAGATGACAGTAAACAAGAACATACACACCTTATGCCTTTTCGGGGGGTGCTTAACAAACTTCAAAAAAACTTTAAATCTGCCTAACCACTCTGATGAACCACGAGCTCTCACTGTATTTCCGTAGGCTACAACATCCGTCAAAATAAAAGTCCCTACTTATTAAGACGGATAATGCAGACCTTAAACCTATTTAAACACACAGAAATGTCAAAAAAAACACACAAAAAAAACAAATTCTAAAGATAAATCACAATGAAGTCTGTAACACGTTGGTTTGGAAGTTAGCCTATTTTCAGGTGCTGCATAATATCATTGCGCCGCTGGGGATTGGTGTGTATGTTCTTGTGCACTCATGGTATGGCAGTAAAATTCCTTGATCATTACGCAGGAATGATAGTATAGTACCTAGTCATATCGGTCGAGAAAATCACAACTTTTAATTTTCCATTGGGGTATGGGGAATAAGATAAAGTCCCAAAAAGTTGGCGTGTTCCTTTAAAGATTGCATTCGTACTTTTCGGTACACACGTGCCCTGTAACCTGTACCGGAAGCCCTGTACCGAAACGGTTTGGTGCAAATACGTGTACCGTTACACCCCTATATTAATATAGAAAAGAGTTATTTTAAATTGTAATAACATTTAACTATATTACTGTTTTTAACAGTAAACGCATCCTTGGTGAGCTGAAGAGACTTTAAAAACATAAAAAATTATACCAATCCCAGACATGTGAATAGTAGTGTACATTTCATGCTAGATTAACGTACCTAACTAGAGTAGGTAGTTTTCTCAAAACTATTTATTCCTATTTAAAGTTTCACCTTATTTGTAGCGTGTGCGATTTGGTATCCCAGATTAACTAATGTCAGTACTGAATTTAATTCAATCAATGCCAATACGTAACATAGCTCTATTAACATTAAAATTTGCTTCAAAGACACCCAGAATCACAGCACAACATAAATGTGATAGTGTCAGGTGGCATCACTAGATCTCTCTGTCTCTTTCTCTCTCTCTCATAGAGGTCAGGGTGGTCTCTGTCTGTTATGGTGTTTGCAGCAGCGGGAGGCATTGCAAGGTGAAGACACATCGGCTGTCATTGTGCTGAGCGAGAAGGAAAGAGAGAGAGACAGCGGGGAAAGGAGGGAGGTAGACAGGGAGGCGAGAGAGAGAGAAAAGCTGCGTTCACCAGAAACACTCGTTCACACTCGCTGTTGACGGATGAGCCGTCGGTCGAGGCTGAGAGCTCGGCAGCTTGTGTCAAGCTGAGGGGAGAGCGGAACATGAACATAATGAGAACCTTCCCTCGCTTGCTTTCAGATACCGGGCAGAAGAAGACGCCGGAGAAGAAGGATGGAAGGCGGATGTCGTTCCAGAGACCGAAGGGCACCATCGAGTATTCCGTAAGTGAGAACATCAATCCTTTTCCTTGTTATTTCTGTGCATGTGCTTTTTTGTGTTGTAGGGTCGTATCTCGCGGAGCTCGTCCCAGCACTGTTTACTCTGAGGATTTTTCCACATGTACCTGCGAGATTTCTCTGAGAGTTTGCTCGAGGACTGTGTGCGTGTCCACAGAGAGGATTTGAGACAGAGCGTGTTTTCATCAGCGTTTAGTATGGAGAGGGTGCATGAATGTTTACATCAGCCTGTTTATTTTCACCGGTCTGCATGCGAATGTCCTCTAAGCTTACCAACATGCATTCCAGCAGAGTATTGGTGAATGACCTTCCTTTCTGCGTTTGCATTTCTATTGATTTGGCGTGCGCGTGTGCCGAGTGTGAGAGAGACTATGTGAGCTTCGATTGTCTATCTTAACAGCTTGTTGTGTTCTTGAAATGACCCTCAAATTCCAGCTGCGGGCAGAGCGCTTCTCGTCTCTCTCCCTAGTAACAGAGGAGCGTGTGGGCTGAGCCGAGCTCTGGACTTCTGCCTGGAAGTGGAGAGACGGAGGAGAGGAAACTGCTGGCAGCTAGAGGTGTCATTTAGCCAGAAGATTGGAATCATACCCCTTTTCCACTAAAAATGATGCTGGTGCTGGTGCTGGTGCTGGTGCTGGTGCTCGACCGGGGAATCTGACAACGTCTATCAGAAACAGCCCCTTAGACAAACTGACTAAATGACTGTCTTTGTTTATAAGTCTACAAGTTTTGAAAACATATTTTAAAATCCAAAGTAAGGACGTTTAAAGTCAACTAGTCAGAGTTACCTGAATGACTAGTCAATTCATCTAACTGATAGATTTAAATATATTGCTGTGCAAACTGTCTAAAGCACAGCACATTGTCAGCATGCTATTGAAAACACTGTTGCTAATAATATTAAAACTAAATATATAATAAAAACAGAATAAATAAGAAAAAAAAAATATGTAATGATATTCGATTAGCATTTGGATGATCAGTAGAATAGAGAAGCAGTGTGACCCATCCCTAATCCAAAATCATTTAAGTGTATTTTTGATACCACAAGTTGCTTTTGTATATTTATTTTAATGTATATTATCAACTATTTTTAAATATATAATTATAATATATAGTATTACATATTTTTGATTATTATTTAAATATATATTACCATTCAAAAAGGGTCGGTAAAATAATTGATTAATTTTTCAGCATCATTACTCCAGTCTTAAGTGTCACATGATCCTTCAGAAATCATTCTAATATAATGATTTGCTGCTCAGAAACATTTCTTATTATTATTATCAATCTTAAAAACATTTGTGCTGCCTAATACTTTATTTTAGACTAGTCAACCATAGTGACCCATCCCTCATTTAATTCTGCATCTTTTTCATTTGGTGAGTTGCTTTAGATGCAGCAAACATTGTTTGTTGTTTACAACAAATAATAATTCTGAGAAATTCTTTCACATGTATGAAATGTAAATATTATTAATCCGTTTTAGACTGACTGGTCAGGCACAAGGCACCCTATGAGTGGAAAATGGGCATCCGATTCAGTCCAGAACTGGCATCAGGCAGCCGTGGAATCAGATGCTGGTGTAGTTGACGTGCTCTGCTCATCAGAGGCAGCGTTGCTGTTGCTGTCACGGTTCTGTTTCCAGACGGTTCTTTTCTCCCCTCGGATCTGGGCAGGTGTCTGACACCCGTCTCCCCCCACACGCACTGAAGATCCGTCTTTGTCGGCCAAAAGTGATTGACAGGGCTTTTGTTTTCCTCCGCAGAGCATGAAAAGTGTGCAAGAAACAGCGTGTCATGAGGCTGTTTGTGGTTGTTGGTGGGGGTTAACATGCCCATACTATAAAATTCAGTGCGGTCTAGGGGTGTTTTGGACCCGATTGACTTTCATTGTATGGTTTTCATTTTTGAGTGAACTATCCCTGTAAGATTTTCAGAGAAACCTCCATAATTATGAAAGTCTTGCCTCCTGCTTAGGGTTGGGTATCGAGAACCGGTTCCATTTTAGAACCGGTTCCAAATTTCCGACAACCGTGGATTCGATAAGGCGCATGCAATTTGATTCCGCTTATTGATTTCTTTGTGTGCTTTTTAATACGACTTTGAACAATTCAAGCAACAAAACAATTCTAGAGTTTAGATACAACTAGAGTTCTCTTACGTGTGTTTTTGCACACAAATACACACAAAAATATGTCAAAATATCCTTGTAAACACAGTGGGTTATGTCTTAAGTGAATGGAAACAGTTGTCAAAGAAAATGCATGTGTAACAGTATATTGATCCGTGCAGCTCTTAAAGTGACAGCAGCCTAATATTCCTGCTGCCGTCTATAATAACGTTAATCAAACAATAAAAGACAAAGTGAAAAATTAACTTGCTGTTGCTGTTGACTGGATAACATTTATAACTATATTTTGTAATCTATATTTTATTTATAAAGTGCAGTGTTATTTTAAAATTGATTTCAGTTTCTGTAACTAAATACCTTATTTATATTGTATCTTTGTTCAGTTATATTTGTGCGATAGCAAATTTTTTATTTGTTTTTTTAATTACTGAGTGTTTACTTGTCTTTAATAATGCTTGAAATATAAAGTTAGGCTAGTTGTTTTTGCAATTTAATTTTTGTTCATGGTATTCAGCTTCAATTAAATGTTTTGCAATAAGATTTAGAATAAATGTGAACGATATGCAAGTTTGTTTTGTTTTTTTTGTTTTTTTTTTATCAAAATTTGGAATCAGTAAGAATTGGAATTGACCTGCAGAATTGGAATCAGAATCGGTAAAATTCAAACGATACCCAGCCCTACTCTTGCTACAGATGAATGTCTGCATTGCTGTTTTCTTAAAAAGCAGTCTTGACCTCAAGAGGGTTCGAAGGAGAGCTAAACTATTGTAGCCCATCTGCTCAGTCACTAATAAAACTCCGCAGGTCAGTGGGCTCTGACTATTGGCAGGTCTGTGGCCAATTAAATCAGTTGGACAGGAAAAGGCGAGAGAGATTGAGCTCTCATCAGAGAGAAACACTGAAGATTCAGCATCTGCTTTAATGATCTGTTGATTCCTACAATAGTCTTGATTCAGCTGGAGTAGTTGTAACTGCACTGAAGTTGTGTAACTAGTGATTAAAGCTTATAGTCTCATTATGCATGATGCGTATTGTGCACAAAATCAATAGACATTCTGTGCATATTTATAATTGCATTGATTTGTATTCAACATCAGCAAATCACAACAATCACTCTTAAAAATACATTTCCGACTATACATGAAGCTCAATTGGAATTTTAACACAGGTCTGAACTGTTTTGAATACTTTTAGGGTGAATGTGAAGAGCTTCATGCTGTGAATGAGTGTGACCAGGCTCACCAGTTGCCCATTGACCTCCTGCTCACTTCTTCCAAATCAGGCTGTTGGAATATTAAAGACAGCTCCAGCTGGTACAAAAGTACTGTGGAGATACCATGGTTTCAGAGGATATTTTTATATTTACCATTGTACTGAATGATTATCATGTTTCAGGTACTCCCAGGTTTTTCAAGGAATACCATGCCCAAAGCATGGATTTGGTGTTTTTTGTAAGTGCTGGCTCTTATACGTCCTGTGAAAAAGAGAACGTCAACATCTTGCCAAGAATGCTGAGCTAAAATGCTAAAATTAGTTCTTTAAGTGATCATCGACGCAGTTAGCCAGCGTGTGCCATGAGGGTAGTAATGACATCGTCACTATGGCAACTCTCATGCCACGGCAGCCGTGATGTCCCACGCAGTATGGAGCTCATCTGATTTGACATTCTGCCTGATTGCACCGTTTGCTGGAATGTCATTTCCAGTTTGATGAGCTGTGTGTTCTGCGAATCTCAAAAAACTAGTCAAGAACATGTATGTTCCTGTTTTTCTTGCCTGATTTTCTAGTTAGTATCCTCGTTTTGTTAATTAGTCTTTCACACTTTTTTTGTATCAAGTAATTTATATTTCTATGGTGTTTAATCCCTGTGTTTTCTCAGTTCCTTTGTTTGGTGTTGTAAATGTTTAGTGGTTGTTTACTATAATCTCCAGTGATTTTAGTCTCCATCGATATTTTAGTCTGTGAATTCGAATAAAGATTATTTTGCGTACTCCTTCTTCTACGCCGGACAGGTGACCTTAATTGTCATCGTAGTTGAGTAAAAGTCGGCACACTGCCACTGCTGTTTCTATATATATATACACACACACACACACACACACTATTTTGCCAAACATTTTGGCACACCCCTCAATAATTGAATTCAGGTGCTCTGATGGACGAGTCTGGGTTTGCCGGTTGCCAGGAGAACGGTACTTGCCTGACTGCATTGTGCCAAGTGTAATGTTTGGTGGAGGGGTGATTATGGTGTGGGGTTTTTCAGGGGTTGGGCTTGGCCCCTTAGTTCCAGTGAAAGGAACTCTTAATGCTTCAGCATACCAATACATTTTGGACAATTTCATGCTCCCAACTTTGTGGGAACAGTTTGGGAATGGCCCATTCCTTTTCCAACATGACTGCGCACCAGTGCACAAAGCAAGGTCCATAAAGACATGGATGAGTGAGTTTGGTGTGGAGGAACTTGACTGGCCTGCATAGAGTCCTGACCTCAACCAGATAGAACACCTTTGGGATGAATTAGAGCAGAGACTACGAGCCAGGCCTTCTCATCCAACATCAGTGCCTGACCTCACAAATGCGCTTCTAGAAGAATGGTCAAAAGTTCCTATAAACACACTCCTAAACCTTGTGGAAAGCCTTCCCAGAAGAGTTGAAGCTGTTAGAGCTGCAAAGGGTGGGCCAACTCCACATTAAACCCTACGGATTAAGAATGAGATGTCATTAAAGTTCATGTGCATGTAAAGGCAGGCGTCCCAAAACTTTTTATATATATATATATATACCTGGAAATGGTTTTGTGAGTTTCACCCTGAAACTTATCTGTTGTTTTTTGGCATTTTAAACAGAGCTACTATGAGAAAATATACACGTTTGAATGCACACACATTAACACAATGTATGTGTTTTTAAGCAGATGAAATTGGATCCTCATGACGTTCGCCATGTTACAAGATGACAGAATGCAAGGCAAATGTACTCTGTGGCAATTCAAAGTACTTTACACAGACATAAATTATAAATAAAAAAAATATTTACATATGTAATTAAAGAAATTAGGAGGGACATAATCCATGAAAATAAAGCACTATAATAATTAAATAATACATACAAATGATGTGTTTCGAGTTTGAACTTGTGGAAGCTACTCCCAGCTGTAGGGTGGGTATTGTAGTAGCTAAATGCTGTCTCATGATGTTTAGAACCAACCCTAGACATAACTAGTCTTGATCCTAATGACCTAAGAGGTCTTTGACTCTAAATACCGAATGGATGAGTCGCGTTTGAAGACGTTGTAAAATGTGCCTCTGCTTGCAGATTCTATTAAAGTGCCAAGTGGTTAAACAGCGTATAAAGAATTATACTTGTCAGAAGAATTATTAACCTTGATAATCATATGTGTCGGCAACCCAGTATAAAGGCTGATACATTCTGGTGTTTTTTAATAGATGTACATCTTCTCAGCAGATATTTTCTTTACGTCGTTAATTAATAGTTTTATTGTTGACTCTGTTGTAGAGATACAGTATGCTACAAACTCTAATTGTATCCTTTTTTTTTTTTTTGAACAAGAATGCGTTTGATTTGCATTTGTTCCATTCACAGTTCCTGCCTCTCAGAATGAACCTTGTGTCGCTCATGTCTGGGAAATGTTGAGTTTGTCTAGACTGTTCTGATGACTCGTACTTCTGCATGTGTCTTTTTTTCCAAAACAGAAGCGACTGGCAATGGTTGACATCTCCGCTGGCACTGCTTGTGTTGGATATTAAGTGATATTTTTATCCACGGCTGCCTTCAGAAAGAGGACGACAGACCTCAGCGGGACTTCCTACTATTGAATTAGGAGGAGAGAAATCACAAAGGATAGAGCACGTCTAGACTGCGGAGCAAATCATAAATTCACCATCTAACAGAGGCATTAGTGTCCACTAAAGGCAGGTTGTGTTTGCTCTGAAATGAAGCGTCCAGAAGCTACAAATAAATAGCCCACGGAAGAGCCGGTTTCAAATGCCTCTCGCAGGGAATCAATGTTCTGTGCCAGACAGACGGGATGAAAGGACACGGCTAGCGCGGGGGCATTGGGAATATCGACTACTGGCGTTCCCATCTGGAGACAACCAGAAAACTTATGTGCAAAGTCTTTCATTCTCTAAGAAAAACAACTTGCATAAGTCTAATTCCGAGTAGAAATGGATTTGCTGTGTGATGTTGGGGAAAACTGTGATTTCAGTTTCATGTTTATGGTTTTTTTTTTTGGCTTGTCCTCTTAGGTCCTGTGTTCACACAGGACACGTTCTTGTGTTCAAAACAAGGATCTTGAGGCCTGTTTTTCAAAGTTTAACTACTTTTAACTTGATGTTAATAGTTAATAGTCCTGACCTGAACAGTTTCATGTGAAACAAAACATGGTGTACATGATGAAGAGCCAAGTATTTGTTTGTTAGGAAGTGATTACAGGGTTAGTTCACCCAAAAATCTCTCAAGTTGTTCCAAACCTGTGTGACTTTACTTTTTCTGTGGAACACAAATGGAAATGTTTAGCTTCCATACTTTTCCCTGCAGCCAAAACACTGTTGTGTTATGCTGCCCTTGATCTGATTATCTAACTGTCCACCTCACATGAGAAACTCCTGATATTCAGTACAATCAGACAGTCTCAGAACTATGTAATCCTTTACATCCTTTACAACGTATGTAATGGTCATCTGACTGTCCTCATCTCAGATGTTTAAATGTTTAGAGGACTTGCAGTGTCGTGATATGGAGAGTGAGAGGAATTTAGCATGTCGGTGTTCTGTAGAATTGATCTTGCAGTAATAAGTTCCACACAACATGTAAAAGGGGAAGAATATGTTCACACCATGCAACATTTCTCTTGCTGTTAGGGTTTTGTCCTCTCACTTTGTTTCAATGTCGAGCATTTTTTTTCTTTTCTTTTTTCTTTCTTTTTTTTGCTGGCTGTTCACCGTCTGTGACCTCAAGTTTTAACTTTTTTTCTATTTATTTATTTATTATTTTACTGGATAGTGGTCTGCTGGCTAACATTCTATTGAACTTTCTACTTATCAAAAAATCCTTAAAAAATGGTTTCCAGATAAATAATATGCAGCACAAGTGTTTTAACTGATAATAATAAATGCTTCTTGAACGGCTAATCAGCATATTAGAATGATTTCTGAAGGATCATGTGACACTAGACTGGAGTAATTATGCTGAAAATTCAGCTTTAAACAGCAATAAATTGCATTTTTAAATATATTCACATAGAAACATTTTAATAATTTTTTACAAATATTGTGTTTACTGTATTCATACCAGACCCAGACTTTTGATGGTAGTGTGGGGCATCCACCTTGTGTAGACCAAAAGGAACCCAAAGAAAGGGTTTTCTCTTCTCCTTTTTCCTTGTTTAACCATAGACTGGAAAAGAAAATATGGACGTAGTGTCCGTGACATCACCCATAGAATTCTGAAGAGCACGTAAAGTCGGCCATTGCCATCTTGGCTGGGTGTCACGCTCTGATAACTGAAAATGGGCTAAAAGGCGGGACGTGGAGGTGACGTGATGACTAACAGACAGCAGACAAACGGCAATCCACCTGTCACTCAAAGTGGCCACGCCCTTAATTATGAAGAACTTTAAGGCTTTATATAATGTAAACGTATGTTTAACCTAAACAACAATTTGTACCAGGCTGTTTTCTGCTGTAAAGTTGGCCATTTTAACATGTGGCTCAATGAGATTCTGCTCCCTTTTGGAGCCTGTCCCTAGCGGCCAGTCGATGAATTGCAGTTTAAGTCAGTTCCGTATTGGCTTCAAGAGAAACTGCGGGAGGTTGCCGCTTGGTTTTTACATGTTTTTGTACATTTGTTGTGCAGGTGGAGTCGCGGGACACTCTAAACAGCATCTCGCTGAAGTTTGACACCACTCCCAACGAACTTGTTCAGCTCAACAAACTCTTCTCCAGAAATGTGGTCCCTGGTCAGGTATGTGTTTCATGTTTAATATCCTGTTTCACTCGTAAATATGTTGCATTTCTAAAGTAAAATGGGTTTTTGTTTTATTATATTTTATTATTTTTTTGGTATTGTTTTAATCTAATGTTGTAATGCCAAAAGTTAAAGGTGCTGTATGTAAGTTTATCACTTTACCAAAGCATAAAAGTACCATAATATGTTTGCAGATGTTTAGGAAACATGCTACATTCACATACTTGTTTCTCTGAAAAACAATGCTTCATCCAGTTATTCTTTGAAATGTGCTTTCCGTGTCGGACTGTCTGTTTTTGTTTTGGTCTGTGCAGAATGGCACGCTGCCAGTTTACCCATTAGTATATCGACATCACAGGTTGCCAGTTGGCAGAAAACACAGCGTATTGCAGCCAAGGAAGCCAGCAAACAAACTGGGTCAGAGATCACAGATTCTACCCGACCTAAAATGCCTCTGCATCCATCAAAAAATCTCTATGAACGAGAGCATATTAAAACGCGGATAAAACAACTCATAAACTTACAGTGTGGCTTTCATTGCCAATTGCGCTCGCTCCTGGCAACCAGCATGAGCGTCCGGTCTGAGGAGAAGGGGGCGGGGGAAACAACAATCTTCAATATTTTGATTTTGGACTGCAGTAGCTATTTCGACCACTAACTGTCAATCCTACATACTCTTAACTTTTAACTTTTACTCATTGAATATCTTGTTTTGCTCTGAAATGTGTCACACTACAGAGGTCAAAATGTTTATAAATGCCATTACATGCTGCCTATAAAGTAAAAAATAACACACTCATGGCGGGGTTTCGTTTGCAGACACTCATTACAATGCTTCACTCCCTCACCATTAGGTCTCTGCCAAGCGTTAGACAAAGAATCAATCTCTCGCTGTTTAATATAGTGCAACAGCATATCAATTATTGGCCGATATGACATTTAACCAGATAATATCTCTCAGATAGATGGAGTGATTAATGACTTCTCACTTTCTAGTCAGTGCTTGAGCGGTTATGAAAGATCTCTTGCTAAACAGCTCCAGTATTGCTTCATCATCTCCTCACAAGTACATGTTAAGCAAAGCTGAAGTCCGGATCGTTGATATTCACATGGCGCTGGGCACAGTAATGAGAGGGTAATAGATGGAGTCAGGCGCTGGAGATGGCGACTGCCGCCTGACACAGTACAGCTGGAGGGCTCTTAGCACGGATCACGTGATCAAACTCTGCGGCTCCTTCCATTAGCGTAATCCTCCCCAGTGTTTCGGACTGCTGAACAACCCCTCCACGCTGACTCCACTGCCCCCGAACTAACACAAGTGGAGCCCTGTTCAGAGATCTGAGGTGCACCTGATGAGACCACATTAGATGGGATGAACTTAAAGATTTTGATGTGATTTCTTCTCTGTGCTTACCCTGTGCTGTACAGTTTGGCATGGGAATGTTTAAAAAAGTGTGTATTAATAATATAAAATAATATTATATGTATGTACTCAAGTCACCTTTATTTATATAGTGCTTTTTACAATGCAGATTGTTTCAAAGCAGCTTCACAGTGTTAAACAGGAAAATAATGCAACAGAAGCTGTACAGCCGCTCTGGAGAAAACGGTTATGTCATCCAGCTCATTTCAATTATCATATAATGTCAATGCGGGCGGATCAGTAATATTGTTGAATATTTAGTGTCCCCAACTGAGCAAGCCAAAGGCAACGGTGGCAAGGAACCAAAACTCCATCAGGTGACATAATGGAGAAATGATTAATGGAGAATTATGTATATATCATTTTATTATTATTATTATTATTATTATTATTATTATTATTATTATTATTATTATTATTATTAGGGCCCGAGCACCGATGGTGTGAGGGCCCTATTGTAATTGCTCAGTCTATTATTATTATTCTCCGAAATTAATCGCATTTTTGAGGGCCTAAACATGCTGGAAAACTCATGAAACTTTGAACACGTGTCAGAAGTGGTGATAATGTACGTCTGATATGTGTTTCAGAATTAGCTGTGGCAAAATGGCTCCATAGCGCCACCGAAAAAATAATAATTAAAGGTCCCGTTCTTCGTGTTTTTTGAAGCTTTGATTGTGTTTACAGTGTGCAATATAACATGTGTTCATGTGTGTAAAAAAAAAACAGTATTTTTAACACAATTTACTTATCTGTGTACCGCTGTTTTCACTGTCCTAAAAACGGGTTGATGAGTTCCTTGTTCTATGAAGTCCCTCCTTCAGAAATACGTAACGAGTTCTGATTGTGCCAGCGGTTCCCGTGTTGGGATTTGACCGCACCTTAGCGAACGTGTCACGGTTCCTGTGTTATGATTCGACAGCAGCTTAGCGCACGTGGAAAGGTCACGCCTCTTAACGGGGTGATGTATGCGCACAATGATCTCTACAGCGTCCCTGGGAAAGCCAAACAAAGGTGATTTGACTCCGGGATGAAAATAACAGTGTCTCGACGACATGGCGACAAACACACTCAAACGCAACAATTCCTTTTCTCCACGCGACACGTCCTCTTCTCCACGTGGGACAGCAACAAGACCACGCCCCCTTTTTCGCGTATTCTTGTGGGCGGAGGTTAGTCTGTTCTACTGTTCTACTGACGTCATTTATGAAGGAAGTACCAGGATGTAGTCCAAGCCAGCCGTTCGCTGTAGGCTTTGAAAGGGAACTTCTGTTAAATAAAATATCTCGCTTGGCATTGAACTTTGAGCTTTATAATTTTATAGGTATTATTTATGCTCTAACAGCAACATTACACACTAACTAAAGTTTGAACAATGGGATCACGAAGAACGGGACCTTTAAGTGCCGTTCGCACTGTGTTTCACGTATAAGTATAACATTCGGTAGACACATGTAACAGCCCAATACCTACAAAAAAGTCCCTGTAAGCAAAATCTGAAAATCAACAGGAAGTGAGATATTTAGAATTTTATCTGCAAAATGTTTGCAGTTTTTGCCATTTCCAAGCCTCATACATACGGATCATCATCAAATTTGGTAGATGTAATCTAAAGGCCTTTGTGATGTTAAATTGCGAAGATCTTGAGTTTTCGCTGAAGGTCGTGTCCGTGGCGGCCTGACAAGATCTAATGTTTCGCCATGAGACAGGAGGTTGTTGTTACTCAGGCATACAATGTCCTATCTGCCTTAAACTTCACATATTTCATAATAGTCCTGACCTGAAGACATCTACACAGCAATATCCAGTTAGTCAAAGCGCCACCTGCTGGCAACCGGAAGAGTGGCACATTGAAGAGACCGTGCCATATTTCTCCTATATTTACCCGCTTAAGTGCATGTCTATTTGCTGTTTTCCTAAGGCCACTGGGTGGCGGTGGCCCCGGGTGCGAGGGCCCTTTCATCGCTGCTTGCAGCTTTAATTATTATTTATTTTTTATATTTTGGAAAGTGGAAAGTCCATCTCTGTCTGTCTGATCAAGTTTTTCTGATAAAACATTTTTTGGAAGATGTCCTCAAAGGTAAAAATTATTAATAATAAAGTAATACATTTTAAAAGATAAAGTATAAAATTGCAAACCGTTTTATTTTCAGGTTACTTGTGCAGCTTCAATTGTTTTTTTTTAAATTAAAACACTAGAGGTCCAGAGTGTATGTAAGTATTGATTGTGCATCCATGCATGCAGTTGCTGGCTGGTGTTTATAAAGTGTTACGCTGTGGTTGTGTTTGCAGGTTCTGTATGTTCCTGATCCGGAGTACGTGTCCAGTGCGGGCAGCTCTCCCTCCTTCAGTCCCAGCAGCCCACTCTCTCCCACCTCCTCTGAAGCAGACCTGGAGAAAGTGACCACAGTATGTGACATTTCCTTGTTCACACCACACAACCTCATCATTTAACCTCTGCTCTTGAGGGACTCTCACACAATCAGACATGCCCTGAGCATGGCATGCGTTCATACTGAAGGCTCTCTGGGAATTTAATAACAATTTTCCAGAATCGAAGCTCTGTGTGCTTTTGTATCTTGTTTTGCTTTCTGGTTTACAGGAATCATGTGAGAGGGCCTTAATGGAACAGTGAACTCATGAGGTGACAGCACGAAATGCTGCTGTTCATTGTTAGTCAGGAAACATTGTGCTTTGTTTTTCATCAGCTGATAGGAAGAATGCCAGTCTTGCAGAAAAGCTCTCTATTAGGTTGTCGAGGTATCCATGTGTTTGTCAAGACGGATAGGAGCTGTAATTTGTTGACTTTAGATAATTAACTCAATGTCAACACATTCACCTTTAAAGCTGAATGTAATTGTTAAAATACTTCCTTGTATCCCAGTTTAATATGCAGAGACAACTAGAAGGATGAGGATGATTCCTTTAAAAATGTAAAGATTGTAGCTCTCTGGTGCTATCAAAACACTCTGACTAATGTCATATGGAAGAAGCGTTCAGGAAAACAGTCATTGTGTTTGCAATTCTGTTTGGCAAATTACATGCTTTAAATATTGATCTAATACTAGTTATGAAGGACAGATGGATACATACAATATTTATACAACACAAATAGATGTACTTCTGTATATTTGCTTTTGAGTAAGTTTTGAGATCACCTGGCTCAAGGCTGTGGTTCTTTACTGTCAGACGTGATATTTACACACCCTCTATAATCAAATACCTGCCATGAGCTTTGTTGACTTGCCCTCATTCTTAGAAGAAATTTATCTAAATCCCAAAGAAATTTGTTATTTCTGGTGTGATGAATAGAACTGGGTGATAGAGAAAAAAAAATCATTTTGAAAATATTATATATGTATTCTGAGTATTTAAGAACTTGCTCTAAAATGGTTTAAAGGACGTTTTTCTCCCTCCAATGACCATCAATTAAACAGTCATTGTTGCTAATAATATTCTAGATGTTTAATGCAAGAAGATAAAATACAAGAAAAATCTATAATCTAATAAAGTTATATATTTACAATTGTATGATTATGATGCAATACATTAGAATTTTATATGACAGCCTAATTTACATTATGTCTGCAAATTTTGAATAATTTTAATAAAATAAAATAATAAAAAATAAAATATATACAGTTGTGTTGTGGTCAAAAGTTTACTTACAGCTTGCAGAATCTGCAAAATGTTAATTATTTTAATAAAATAAGAGGAATCATGAAAAAATCATGTTATTTGCTGTGTAGTATTGGCCTGTGCTAAATAAAAAAAGACATACATTTTTAATAATCCCTCTAATTATGTTAAAATAATTAACATTTTGCAGATTCTGCAAGCTGTAAGTAAACTTTTGACCACAACACAACTGTATATATTTAATTTTTTATTATTTTATTTTATTAAAATTATTCAAAATTTGCAGACTTAATGTAAATTAGGCTGTCATATAAAATTCTAATGTATTGCATCATAATCATACAATTGTAAATATATAACTTTATTAGATTATAGATTTTTCTTGTATTTTATCTTCTTGCAGATTACTCATGAACTGTTTAAAGCTATTAACATTGAGAGGAACAGTACTGACTCTTTTTTTGGCTTGGCACTTTTCTTTATATATATATATATATATATATATATATATATATATATATATATATATATATATATATATATATATATATATATATATATATATATATATATATATATATATACCCTGCTATTTTGCAAGCTCTCCCACTTAGAAATCATGGAGGGGTTTAAAATTGTCATCGTAGGTGCATGTCCACTGTGAGAGACATAATCTAAAATTAGAAATCAGAAATCACAATGTATGATTTTTTTAACTATTTATTTGTATGATACAGCTGCAAATAAGTATTTGAACACCTGTCTATCAGCTAGAATTCTGACTGGAGGACCGTGCGCACATGCTCCATATGATCCCCCCCCAAATCCTGGAAAGGAAGTCGGCCACAGCCATCTGCGCCCCCGGCCTGTGGACCACCTTGAACTTAAACGGCTGTAAAGCTAGATACCAACTGGTGATCCGCGCGTTGGTATCCTTCATGCGGTGGAGCCACTGCAGAGAGGCGTGGTCCGAACAGAGGGTGAACTCCCTCCCCAGGAGATAATACCGGAGGGTGAGCACGGCCCACCGAATCGCCAGGAACTCCTTTTCTATGGTGCTGTACATCGTCTCTCTCTTTGAGAGCTTGCGACTGATGTACAGCACCGGCCACTCCTCACCCAGCTGTCTTGTCAATTTGCGGACGCACCTGCCCATGGCCCAAGTGGAAACCCAGATACCTCATCTCCACGCACCCAATCGCACACTTCTTCGGGTTGGCCGTCAACCCGGTCACCCTCAGTGACCTCAGGACCGTGCGCACATGCTCCATATGCCGCTGCCAATCATTACTATAGATGATAATACCGTCTAAGTAGGCAGCGGCATATGCAGTGTGCGGCCGAAGAATATTATCCATGAGGCGCTGAAACGTGGCCGGAGCCCCGAACAACCCGAACGGAAGCGTAACAAATTGGTGTAACCCAAACGGCGTCGTGAAGGCTGTTTTTTCTTTAGATAGAGGCGTTAAGGGGATCTGCCAATATCCCTTCGTCAAATCCAGTGTCGAATAAAATCGAGCTGACCCCAGCCAATCGAGCAACTCGTCAACCCTTGGCATTGGATATGCGTCGAACTTCGACACAGCGTTCACCTTGCGATTGTCCACACAGAACCGGACCGAGCCGTCCGTTTTAGGTACTAAAACTAATAAATAAATCGGGCTGGCCCAGTCACTGTACGACAGTCTTCTATTACTCCCATATCTAGCATTGCCTCTAATTCGTCCTGAACCACCTTTTTTTTGTGTTCCGGTAAACAATAGGGCCGACTGCGGACTACCACGCCCGGCTCCGTCTCGATATGGTGCTGAATGAGGTCGGTTCGGCCGGGTAGGGGCGAGAACACATCGGAAAAACCTTCCTGCAACTGGGCTATGTCAGTGGGCTGCAAGGGCAAGAGGTGATCTCCCCCCGGGGCCAGAGCGATAGATACGCTTTTTGTGCTCGCCTCTGGCCCGAGATCATCCTCTCCACTCACCGCCGTTGCTAGCGTCACTGACTCCGCCTTGCTCCATTTTTTTAGGAGGTTAAGGTGGTATATTTAATGCGAAACCCACCTTTTAGCAGAGCTTTTGATTGATTTGTTACTTTAATTTTTCAGTTTTATTTATTCTTATTTGTTATTGTTGTATTTTTTTATTGGTTTAAATCTGTAGCACTTTGAGATTTTGTTTAATGTAAAGTGCGTTACAAATAAAATGTATTATTATTATTATTATTATTTATTATTATATAATATATGTACTGTGTATATATATATATATAATATATGCATACATGCATTTATATATAAAAAATATGGGAGAAAAAAACGTGCCATTAGTCTAATGCCTAATTACATTAAGAAAACAGAATTGGCAAATTACAACATTACAGTTGCTTAATCTCTATTGTTATGCGAAAATATGAAATATTCCATTTATCATCCAGCCCTAGAGGTATATCATCTGGTCTCTGTGCTGTAGAGTAACTGCGCTTGTGTTACCTGCTATATCAGACGTTTTGGTGTTGAACTTCTGTTTAGCAGTAAATGGCTTTACCTTTAGCATATTACGAAGATGGTGCTGTACTTCTCTGCCTCTTGGTCTCCATAGTGACTGCTGTGACGGTGCCGTCTGCAAACCTGCCCGCTTGTGTGCTCAGCCTTAGATGCTCCTTTCCCTTTAGTTTTTCTCACATCTATTTGGACCGTTCCTCTGGGAAAAGAAAGCTGCGATCTGTCTAGCAGACAGGTGTTGTACTGGCAATGAAATGAGGACTCCTGACCTGTTCCAAAAAACCAGGAGCTGCCTACCTAGACAAATTGTAGGCGTGCTTCTGACTTGATTTATCTAGAATTTAAGACTCTTCTCTCTTCGTGTAGAAGGCAATCCCAGAATGCATTTCAAGAAGCTCTATTACAAAATTAATTCAACAAGGCAAGCAATATTATATTAATGGGAGCCTATGCTTACAATTCATTCAGTTTTGATTAGTATTGAAACAAATTATTTAGTGAAACAAATTATTTAGTACAAGTCAAATGGACCATATGTGTGTTTGCAATTTATTTTTATGCTTATTAGTGTATCACATTGTAGGCTTTGCGTAATGAATCAATGTTATGAATATAATGTTGGAATCAATTGTGAGTCACTAAACATACTTAATGTTAGGAATGCACCAAAGTGTATAATTATGTTTGAGGATAACTAACCAATATTAAAATATATATATATATAGATATATATAGAATACCAGTTGGTATTTGTACATTTAAAAAAAAATCTAATACGAGCTAATAAACGATATATCATGCATCCTTACTTAATAGTCAAGTCACCTTTATTTATATAGCGCTTTTTACAATTCAGATTGTTTCAAAGCAGCTTTACAGCGATAACAGGAAGATAATGCAACAAAGTTTGTTTTGGCTGTACAGCAGATCTAGAAGAAAATAGTGTCATAGTCCATCTGAAGTAAGTTCAGTGATGGTTATTCATTTAGTTCATTTATCTATACAGTCGCTCTGGAGATAACAGTGATGTCATCGTCCAGCTCAGTTCAGTTCTCAGACAATGGTGTCAATGCAGGCAGATCAATAATATTGTTGAATATTAAGTGTCCCAAACTAAGCAAGCCACAGGCGACAAAGGAGACCAAGGAACCAATAAGCCATCAGATGACATTATGGAGAGAAAATCTTTGGGAGAAACCAGGCTCAGTTCTCCTCTGGCCAACGAAGAACCATGTATGATTATGATTCAGGCACCATTACAGGTCAGAAGTCAGATTGGATCAGAACATTCAGAATATTTATCCAGTTCCATCTGGTTGAAGATCAGAGTCATCACACCAGTTTGAAGACGGGAGATTATATGCTCTTGTGTTGCCAACAAGCCTCAGTACTCAAGGGGGCCATAGACTTACCTTCAAATGTCAAATGGATCTGTTATTAAAAATTAATCAGGCAGTTAACTATAAGCATATTGACTTCAGCTAACTTGAAGTCTTCAAACTGGTGCTCAGCCCTGACAGTCAAATAGGGCTCGCTGTATCCTGCGGTGGACATCCAACCCCACCTTCATCCAAAACGTCACCTTTGACTCCCCATCCACCATCCATCCCGGAAACCTCATTTGTTGTATGTATGTTTCCGATTGAAAGGGTTTTAAGTGGGCTTCAGGCATAAGGGTAGGTTTTAGGTGGGTTTCAGTACGTAGGTTCCAGGTTTTTTAGACATAGGGGTAGGTTTTGAGTGCGGTCTGTCATAAAAAGAGAAATATGAGAAGTAAATGAAAAAGAATTAGGTTCTCAATGCTTCTTCCTGTTTCAAAGTTATTGAGGAAGCATAATTTTTTTATCCCCAAACCTTTACTAGAAATCCCACCCTGCAGCCTATTTTATCGGTTAAGGTTACAGTGACGGGTAGGTTTAGGTATCAGTGTTTGGTGGAGGCAGGCAGTTCTGTGATTGACATGGCCAGTAAAATCTAATCAGTGGCAGGGCGGAGTTTCCGCTGAGCTGGTTTGATGTATTTGGACATAGGCGTGGCTTCTGATGTCACACTTGGATGTGGCCCGGGTTGGATGTCCACCGCAGGCTACAGTGAGACTCTTCTTCTGACAGTAGGTTACCTGAAAGAGAAAACTGACTGTAGAAAAAGACAGTTCATGTAATGTTCGCTAGAGCGCTCCTTGTGGCAATGCTGAGAATGCAACACCTACTTGCATGTGTGTTAAAGTAGGCAGCAGTACAGCAGTGCGCATTGACCTCCTCAGCCAGAGAGTCTTTTCCCTGCACACTACAGTCCTCCAGAGACACAGCAGGGTGAGCCAGGTACGGGTTGATTCAGTAATGTAAAGAAAGCACTTCAGTAAAGCAAACAGCTCTTTTCCCAGGCTGGAACAATCTTTTAATTACGGAGCCCTTATTGCAATGCTACAGACTGAGCTTGTATTAATTATTAAAGTGGATGCCCTGGCATGTTTGTGTGTAATGAAGAACAATAGTAAACGCTGACCACAGGGTGCAGTTTATTTGCTTGGGAAAGTAGATGGATTCTCTCACATCTACTGCTGCTGTAATGTGTCCTAAATCAGTAGTTATATAAGCCAGGAAATACCAGGTACTACCATGTTAGTTTGAGGAAAATATGTGAATGCTGTAGTAAACATTCATTCATTCATTTTTATATTCATATTTCAGTTATTAATCAATGGATGAATATGGAAGCACTGTGGTAAACATTTATTAGTTTGTTTATATTAATTACTTGCATTTAAATTCATTTATTTAAATTTTACTTCATTTATATTATTATTCAATTATTAATTTATTTTTATTTGTTTATTTATTTTTAATATTTATGATTTTATGATTGTTTGTCTGGTCTTCTATGTTAAAATATTGTCTATCCCATTATGTCAACTTGTGTATTGTTGTGTTGATATTTATAAAAAATAAACTAATGGTAATTGTTCATTAATTTAGTCATTCGATTATTTCATGTTAACAAGACAACCAGTCGTTGGTCAGTCACATGGTCTTTTCCTGTCTAAATGGCTGGTTCTCGGCCGAGTAGATCAGACTGTGTACCGATAATCAAAAGTCTGACTATACAAGCAGCACTGACACCGTCTCTGAAATCTGGTGACTTTGAATTGATTCTCCTGAGGAGTTTTTGCCTTGTATCATCCTGATTTCACCCGCCCTTCCTGCTGTATGCTAAATTTAGTCTGTGTCACAAGAAAACGAGAGGGAGTGAGAGACTGGTGAGACTGTGTGTGCGTGCTAGAGAGATGGCCAGTGTTAATTACCGGTGGCTTCTGGTGTGACACTTAGAAAGGTGACTTTGTCCCCGTGTTAGTGGTCTGATTTTATGCCCAGAAACTGTTGTGGTGCTTTGCTTCAGTCAATAACAGCATGAAACTCTGCTGATCAAAAGAGGTTATGAGGTCATGTTAAGTTAGCACTGCTAGTTATTATCACTGGAAACTCTGTTTTGACCTTTGTGACCGTCACCATACCATTCAAAAGTTTGGGATCAGCAGGACAGTGAGAAAAATAAGTATTTGAACACCCTGCTATTTTGCAAGTTCTCCCACCTGGAAATCATGAAGGGTTCTGAAATTATCATCATAGGTGCATGTCCACTGTGAGAGACATAATCTAAAAAAAAAATCCAGAAATCACAATATATGATTTTTTAACTATTTATTTGTATGATACAGCTGCAAATAAGTATTTGAACACCTGTCTATCAGCTAGAATTCTGACCCTCAAAGACCTGTTCGTCTGCCTTTAAAATGTCCACCTCCACTCCATTTATTATCCTAAATTCGGTCGTTAGCTGCATGAAGACACATGTCCACCCCATACAATCAGTAATCCAACTACTAACATGGCCAAGACCAAAGAGCTGTCCAAAGACACTAGAGACACAATTGTACACCTCCACAAGGCTGGAAAGGACTACGGGGAAATTGCAAAGCACAACAGGTCCACTGTTCGAGCAATCATTAGAAAATGGAAGAAGCTAAACATGACTGTCAATCTCCCTCGGACTGGGGCTCCATGCAAGATCTCACCTCGTGGGGTCTCAATGATTCTAAGAAAGGTGAGAAATCAGCCCAAAACTACACGGGAGGAGATGGTCAATGACCTGAAAAGAGCTGGGACCACCATTTCCAAGGTTAAGACGTCATGGTTTGAAATCATGCATGGCACGGAAGGTTCCCCTGCTTAAACCAGCACATGTTAAGGCCCGTCTTTAGTTTGCCAATGACCATTTGGATGATCCAGAGTAGTCATGGGAGAAAGTCATGTGGTCAGATGAGACCAAAATAGAACTTTTTGGTCATAATTCCACTAAACGTGTTTGGAGGAAGAAGAATGATGAGTACCATCCCAAGAACACCATCCCTACTGTGAAGCATGGGGTGGTAGCATCATGCTTTGGGGGTGTTTTTCTGCACATGGGACAGGGCGACTGCACTGTATTAAGGAGAGGATGACCGGGGCCATGTATTGCGAGATTTTGGGGAACAACCTCCTTCCCTCAGTTAGAGCATTGAAGATGGGTTGAGGCTGGGTCTTCCAACATGACAATGACCTGAAGCACACAGCCAGAATAACCAAGGAGTGGCTCTATAAGAAGCATATCAAGGTTCTGGCGTGGCCTAGCCAGTCTCCAGACCTAAACCCAATAGACATTCTTTGGAGGGAGCTCAAACTCCGTGTTTCTCAGCGACAGGCCAGAAACCTGACTGATCTAGAGAAGATCTGTGTGGAGGAGTGGGCCAAAATCCCTCCTGCAGTGTGTGCAAACCTGGTGAAAAACTACAGGAAACGTTTGACCTCTGTAATTGCAAACAAAGGCTACTGTACCAAATATTAACATTGATTTTCTCAGGTGTTCAAATACTTATTTGCAGCTGTATCATACAAATAAATCGTTAAAAAATCATACATTGTGATTTCTAGATTTTTAGATTATGTCTCTCACAGTGGACATGCACCTACGATGACAATTTCAGAGCCCTCCATGATTTCTAAGTGGGAGAACTTGCAAAATAGCAGGGTGTTCAAATACTTATTTTCCTCACTGTGTATGTATGTATGTATGTATGTATGTATATATATATATATATATATATATATATATATATATATATATATATATATATATATATATATATATATATTCAGCAAGACATTAAATTCCACAAAAACATTATGCAGCACAACTGTTTTCAACATTAATAATAAGAAATGTTTCTTGAGCAGCAAATCATCATATTATAATGATTTCTGCAGGATCATGTCTGAAGCAGATATTTGAAATTGTAATAACATTTCAACATTTTTCCACAAAATTTATTTACTGTAAATACAGCCTTGGTGAGCATAAGATGCTTTTTTTTATTTTTATTTTAAAGTGTTATATATAATTCTAAATGAATGTTATATATAACTAATTTTATTGTTTTTATCCGGTACATGACAATATCATACAACACACAGATTACAGATATATACATATGCTGAATATAAAGCCAAAATATAGACAGTGGTTGTAATTAACAAAATTAAATTGAATACAAAATGAGGGAAAAGAGACAGAGAGAAAAATATGAAAAATAAAGATAAATAAATAATTACATGATCTTGCATTTAGTAGTGCAAGATAATGAGAAGTCAGAGTTATTGTGTCACATGGACCGACAACGTCACACAAGACCAAAAATCTTCCCAGACAGGGATACACACAGGGACACATGTAGTTTGTAAAGCAAACGTTCATACAAGGCTGTCTTTGTCATTATGTTGACCCATTCTTTTAACTCTGGGGTTTTGGGAGTTTTCCAGTGTTTCAAAATGACTCTAGCCATCACAGAGACCCCCACCATGATCACTGCGAACTCTCCACTTGAAATATTTGGCATCTGCGCCCTGTCTCCCAATAGACATAATTTTGGTGATAGTGGTATTGTTTTTCAAGGCCATTTGTGCAAAATATTTAAAACTTGGTGCCATAAAGGTTGAATAAGTGGACACTCCCAGATACAGTGAATAAAAGTACTTCTGACCTTTTGACATTTCCAACAAACGTTATTATTTGTCAGACCCAAGTCTAAGAGGTGTCAGATAGAACCTGTGTATGATTTTGTACTGTGTAAATTCACTTCTAGCTTCTCTTACTTATTAACCTGTATTTGACACAATTCTTTTCCACTCTTCCTCCCCAATTACAGCCCCAATGTCCTTTTCCCATATTGTCTTTAAATTTGTAGAGTCATTGCTGAGCACATGGCTTTTTGTTGGGAATGAGGCAGTGTTAGGAAGTCCAAGATATGGTTTCCGTCCGTGTTCTGGATTTTTGTAGAAACACAATTTCTAATTTGTAGGTATTTCCAAAGATGGTCTTTTTCCTTTAGATTATACTTCTATACAAGGTTATTATAAGACATAAATACACCCTGTTCAAATAAGTCTGCCACAGTGCACAAGCCATTCATATGCCATTTCAGTACATAGGTGATTTCCCAATACAAATAGCAGAATTATGCCATAGGGAAGAGTATGGTTGTTTACATTATGATATTTTATGCATTTTGTGAATCTAAGCCCATACCTCTCTGGAATGCCTCATGATAGGATTTGTGGTCATGTCTAAACATTGAGACAAATGTTCAATAGGGCTGTATGGCCAAGAAAGCGTTTTCTCAATAGTAACCCAATCTAATTATATTATTGTTCCAATGTTTAGCAAATTTGGCCATTTCAAAAGATATCTGATAGATCAAAAACATTTTAAAAAATCTTACCAACCCCAAACTTTTGAATGGTAGTGCACCTCTGCAATTTACTGTATGCCGATTTACTATATCCATTGTTACTTGGTGCAGTTTCTTTGTTTTTAAAGATTGTGCTAGAGCATATAGAGATACATTAAGGTAGTGATAAAGTATTTAGCTTTCAATAACAACAAAGCCACATATGGATCCATTTTGGGATCTTGAGCGTTACCATAGAAACTGGACGTGAATGGCTCCAAGTAGAATGCAGATACCTATTTCAGTGATGTCTGTCACGTACTTTTGGCTTTTCCCATGCAGAACCTGTTTCTGGTCACCAGATGGAGCTCCAGGTTGTTGTCCTTATATTTCACGGCAAACAGCTGCAAATAATAAATCCACAGATGACAAATAATTCAAAGTGCTGTTGTTGATCTCAGTTAATATTAGAGTCAGCTGACAGCATCCTTCTGCTGCATTATGCATTCTCAGTATTCGTTTTATTATAATGACAACAGAGCTGTTGAGATTTTGAGTGCTCATCTACTGCTTCAGACTAATAGCACATGAGTCATTAACATGAGCTGGTGAAATGTTGCGTGAAGTTTAACAGAACTCTAAGGGTGTGTGTGAAGTTGAGATCAGTCCGGCAGTGATCTAATGATCACGTGGATATCAACCACCCACATGCTGAGCCCTGTAGTCAGGGTTAGTGCCCTTTTCCCGGGCTTAGGTTCTAAATCAAGCCACTGGTCTCCCCCAGGCTGGATTCACTGAGGCCGTGTAAAACCAGCCCAGCGTAGGTAAGCTCCAGATGGCCTAGAGGACATGAAGATATACACTTTTTTCCTCCTCCATGTTGGATAGTAACGTCACCCGGCCAGAGGACACATTCTGTTGGTCTCTCTCCCACGGTGTCTTTGATGTGGTTTGGTAAAAAATCATGAGATGTTCTTCCAGAAGCACTGAATGCATGTTCCTTGACCCAAAGACTTCAAAGAAGCTGCTGTCCTTGTAGACTAAATTGATCATTTCAGAAAGTCATTGTGTGTGAGCCGTCAGTCCTTGTACCAGAGTAATTGAGTTGCATTGATTTCTGTGATCTGGTGCAGTAATGTTGTTTATGAATTGACCACCTGCGTCGATCATTTAAGACTTAATGACGTTATTGGCTGGTACTGGTACAAATAAGTGCAATAAATGTCTTCCATTTTAATAAGGGACAAATTGAGAAACATTTTAGGTTGGCCTGCAATTGATCTCATTCTAAAAGCCGATTTGTTTTAAAGGGGTGGTTGATTATGATTTCACTTTTTAACTTTAATTAGTGTGTAATGCTGCTGTTTGAGCATAAACAACATCTGCAAAGTCACAACAAGTTCAAAGCAAAAGGACATATTATTCTTTTAGAAATCGCTTTTTAAAGTAACACGCCAACTTTTTGGGACTTCGCTTATTCACCGTATCCCCCAGAGTTAGATAAGTCCATACATACCATTCTCCTCTCCGTGCGTGCCATAACTCTGTCTGACGCACCCACCTGATTGCGCCGCTGCACCCATGGTAGGGCATCAAAGTTCCATGATTATTATGCAGGATTGATTGTATAGTTCCCAACCATATCGGTCTAGAAAATTGCAACTTTTCATTTTCCCGTCGATCTTAGTACACAATGTAACCATACACATCACAACATGTAAATAGGAAAATGTTGGCATTATTTTCACTTATTGAGCAGTAGGCTAGCTGGAGCCATTTACCTCCAGTCTTTGTGCTAAGCTAGGCTAGCAGTGGGTGTGTCAGACAGAGTTATGGCACGCACGGAGAGGAGAATGGTCTGTGTGGACTTATCTAACTCTGGGGGATACGGTGAATAAGCTAAAGTCAGCGTGTTCCTTTAAGGACTACAACAAACAGCTGGTAGAGACTACAACAAGCTTATTCATGGCTTAGTGACATCACTTACTCTAAAATGTATACAAACCCTGCCCCCAGGAACACACAACAAAGGGGGCGAGGCCATGTTGAGAAGAGGAAGAGTTGTTGTAGTAGAGCACATTTGGGAGTCTGCTCAAGCTGTCACATCAGTCTTTTCACATTTATTTAAATACAGTATGTAACACAAGTGCAATAGCATGTCATAAAAGCAAGATGACAACATAAGTTATAAACGTAATTAAACTAAACTATACTTGTTCTACCTTCATGCAGCATATATTCTCTGGCTCTGTAGGCATCTTACAACAGTTCCCACACGAGCAATTTATATATTATCATGACAGAATATGCTAATCATTGACTTGAGGATAGTTAACTCCACCTCAGCTACATAAATTCATCAACTAACCATTCAGAAACGTCCTGTTGCATTCTACATGTTGTCACTTCTTCATGAGTCTCTCCATCATTGTCCGACTCCGGTTTGAACATAAAAGGCTGAACAGTTTCTGACAATTTCAGTACGTGTCTGTGTGAGGTAATCGCTACCAGTGTTGCCAGTTTGGGTTGACTATTTTCCAGCCCAAAAGCTCATCAAAACCCGCCCATTTCAAGAAAAAAGCACAAAACTTTAACTGCCAAAATAATGTGATAGGATTTTATTGCCATACTAATCAAGGTTGATAAGTACCATTCTACCTTCTTAAAACATAAAGTTGATGACAAAACAGGATCAGAACAGGGAATACATTAAAGGGATAGTTCACCCAAAAATGAAAGTTATCTCATGATTTACTCACCCTCAAGTCATCCTAGGTGTTTATGACATTCTTCTTTCAGACTAATACAATCAGAGTTATATTACAAAAAGTCCTGGCTCTTCCAAGCTTTATAACGGCAGTGAATGTTGCTTCGTTTTTGAAGTCCATAAAAGTGCATCTATCCATCAAAACCGCCTATTCTTGCAACACTGACAGCTGTTAGCTTGCAACGTCCTCTTCCTGAAACGGGGACGGGAGCACCAGCTAATTTGCATTTATAGGGAAACACACCGAAAAATGGGTTTCTCTTTCTGTCGGTCACGTTTGACGTACGTCGGACGTACCGACGAATTGGGAACACTTCTGGGAGCCCCTATCAGCTTCGAGCTATATAGAAGCGGCCAATGAACAATTGGCGTGCGAGATTTGCATCTCGCGCTCCGCCCCGCGCCGCGGGTATAAACAGGAAGCGATTCACTTCTGTCATTCACTTCGGAGCCGAACAGCGTATGAAGAGGACTCTCGAGATTATTGAGTTGAAAGCTGCTATCAGCAACGAATTACGGAGAAGACCGGAGATCGGGTAGAGCCTGTGTTTCCACCAGTGCGTTTCTGGATGCGGTCGTTCCCTGGCGCCCGCTGACGGTCACAATCGCTGTCTCACGTGTTTGGGCAAACAGCACGCTGAGGCGGCATTTGTGGATAGTTCATGTTCCCACTGCGGGAACATGACTATCTCGGAATTAAGGTCGAGACTCACCTACCTCCGGGAAGGCGGAGTCCCCTTACCCATCCCACGATCTAGTTCTATTCCTTACCAGAATAGACCTATTTCTTCGATGGCCAGGGTGACCTGAGGATCACGTTTAGGGCACACCCGCCGAGTCAACCTCCGCAGGCCCCTATTCCCTCACAAGTTCCGCAGCCGGTAGAGCTCCCGGGAGAAGTCGCTGGTCCCTCCCATGGGCGGCCAGCGGTGACTTTCGGAGCTCCGGTGAACGAACAGATGTCGATCGCTGCATCGGAGGGGGAGTTCCAGTCCTCGGAGGATGAGGGTTCGGCTGGACTACCTCCCTCTGGGAGAGTAGCTACGGCCGCACCGGACCCCGAGATGGCTACTATGCTTTCCCGGGCCTCCGAAAGGGTCGGGCTTGTGTGGAACCCTCCACCATGTCCCGAACCCTCTAGGTTGGAGTTTGGTTTCTAGGGGAGGGTCTCGCTGGTTCTCAGCATCCCGCCCCGGTGCCTTTCTTCCCGGAGGTGCATGAGGAGCTCACAAGGTCATGGACAGCACCTTTTTCTGCCAGAAAACGGCCGAGTGACTCCTCCCCCCTCACTACCCTTGACGGCGGGCCAGCCAAGGGTTTCATGGCATGTTACAACTCGCCCACCATCTCCTCTTATGGAGTCAGAAGCATCTGACGTCGCTTCGTGCCATTCATATTCCGGGCCTGCTCAATCGTGCAGCCGACGAGCTCTCACGACAGCCAGTGCTCCCGGGAGAGTGGAGACTCCATCCCCAGGCGATCCAGCTGATATGGAGTCACTTCGGGACCGCACAGGTAGACCTGTTTGCCGCTCCGGACACGACCCATTGCCAGTGGTTTTATTCCCTGACCGAGGGGATCCTCGGCTCGGATGCCCTAGCACACAGCTGGCCCCCGGGGCCTACGCAAATATGTGTTTCCCCCAGTGAGCCTACTCGCACAGACACTGTGCAAGGTCAGGGAGGACGAGGAGCAAGTCCTGTTGGTCGCTCCGTATTGGCCCACCCGGACTTGGTTCCCGGAACTAGTGTTCCTCGCGACAGCACCTCCTTGGCCCATTCCTCTGAGGAAGGACCTCCTGCCTCAGAGACGGGGCACCCTATGGCACCCGCGTCCGGACCTCTGGAAACTCCATGTTTGGTCCCTGGACGGGACGCGAAGGTTTAGGTGACCTACCGCAAGCGATAGTTGACACCATCGCTTCCACTAGAGCCCCCTCTACGAGGCGCCTCTATGCATTGAAGTGGAACCTGTTCGTCGATTGGTGCTCTTCTCGCCGAGATGACCCCCGAAGATGTTCGATCAGGTCTGTGCTTTCCTTTCTACAAGACGGGTTGGAGCGAAGGCTGTCTCCCTCCACCCTCAAAGTCTATGTTGCCACTATCGCCGCTAATCATGATCTAGTAGAAGGAAAATCTTTGGGTAATCACGATCTGATCGTCAGGTTCCTGAGGGGGGCGAGGAGACTAAATCTGCCTCGCCCTCCCTCTATACACTCTTGGGACTTGTCTCTGGTGCTAACCGCACTGCAGAGAGCGCCCTTTGAGCCTTTGCAGTCAGCAGAGTTAAAGATTTTTTCGTTAAAGACAATGCTCCTGACTGCGTTGGCCTCCATCAAGAGGGTAGGGGACCTGCAGGCATTTTCGGTCGACGAATCGTGCCTGGAATTCGGGCCCGGTAACTCTCATGTGATCATGAGACCCCGGCCTGGATATGTGCCCAAGGTTCCCACTACTCCCACAAGCGCTGCCTGTGGAGGAGGCAGACCCAGCCCTAGCTTTTCTCTGTCCCGTCCGTGCTCTCCGGACTTACGTGGACAGAACGCAAAGCTTCAGGACCTCAGAGCAGCTCTTCGTCTGTTACGGAGAACAGCAGAAGGGAAAGGCTGTCTCCAAGCAGAGGATGGCCCACTGGATAGTGGATGCCATCGTCTTGGCGTATGAATCCCAGTGCCTTGCCCGCTCGGGTTAAGAGCCCACTCCACTAGGGGTGTTGCTTCTTCCTGGGCATTGGCCCATGGCGCCTCGCTGACAGATATTTGCAGAGCTGCGGGCTGGGCGACACCTAACACGTTCGCTAGATTCTATAGCCTCCGTGTAGAGCCAGTATCTTCCTGTGTGCTCACTTCCCATAGTCAATAACACCGAAGTGCCCATTCTTGTGTCGGCTTGCTGCGCCATTCCCCTCCATATGGACTGGATACGTGCGCTAACTGCTCCAGTTGAGTTCCCCAGAATGGCGAATGCTGTTGAGTCCTCCTTTACCCTCCTCAGTTGGATGTGGCGGAGCGTCCGACGCCAGGTCTAACACTCATATGCATTGGTGAAACGGGTGTTAGGCTGGGTTCCATATGTTGTGACCCCCACGGCGGTCCCATGTGTGTATTCTTCCACGGTACGGCTCCCTACGGCGAGCCTGTGTCTTTCCCTTGGCAGAGTCCGCTCTGCCGTCTCAGGAAGGTGTAGTCCCCCGCCTCTAATTGGCCGGGGCCACCCCTGGGACTTTCGTATGTTGTGCTGCCCACAGCCAGCCCATACGTGTAATCTCCACATGGTAACTCCCTGTGGGCATGATGTGGCTTCCGCAGCAGCCTGCACGGGCACGCTTTCCCAGCGTTATCCAATAAAGTCAGCTGAATGGGTCTTGCGGATCAGCAGCTTTTTGACTCTCCCTGCGTGAATTTCCCTGCCCGCTAACAGATGGGGTCTGAGGGGCTCATCGCTGGGCGCTGGAAGTGGTAGTAACTATGGCATTTTCCAAAGGGATCCCAGTTCGTCGGTACGTCCGACGTACGTCGAACGTGACCGACTGAAAGGAAACGTTTCGGTTACGTATGGTAACCCTCGTTCCCTGAAGGAGGGAACGGAGACGTATGTCCGTTGCCACAGTTGCTGTACCATCACTGCATGGCCGAGTCACTAAGTTCGGCTCCTCAGTGAAAAACAGCGTGCATTCCCTCTCGCTTCCGGTTTATACCCGCGGCGCGGGGCGGAGCGCGAGATGCAAATCTTGCACTCCAATTGTTTATTGGCCGGTTCTATATAGCTCGAAGCTGATAGGGGCTTCCAGAAGTGATCCCAATTCGTCGGTACGTACATCTCCGTTCCCTCCTTCAGGGAACGAGGGTTACCATACGTAACCAAGATGATTTTGAGCTAAAACTTCACATACACAGTCTGGGGACATCAGACTTATTTTACAGCTTGTAAAAAGCGGCTTTATAGGACCCCTTCAATCTGATATCACATTGAATTGTGTGAGCCACTGTCTCCATGTTTTTTATTTATATAAAATATGTTTTGTTTGTAAAAATGGCTTGTAATTTTTTTATTTGTATATCACTTTATATGTATTTATTTGTCTTTTTTATTTAACATGTTTATTTGTATTGTAAAAATTACTTGTCATTTTATTATTTGTATATAATTTTTGGTAAAAAAAAATTTTTTTTAAATTTTTTTATTATAATTTTTTGGTAAAATGTTGTCATTTTTGTATGATTCATTTTATTTGTAAAAAATAACTTCAGTCAGTTTTTTTATATAACAAGTTATGTTGGTAAAAATTACTTGCCATTTTTTATTTATATATATACAAAAAAAATCATTTTTTGTGTGCATTTATTATTTTTGTAAAAAAAAAATGAATATTTGTTTTATTTATGTAAATTTTTGTTTGTAAACAAGTCTTGTCAAGGGAATTTCGTCAACTTTTAAGAGTACAATAGAATATAGGTAGCCTTATCGCTAAAACACGTGGACTATTATCTGTTCAGAAAACAGACCGATTAGTCAATTGTGAAAATATGTAGTTTTGCGCATGCCGAGCTAAAACACGTGGACTATTATCTGTTCAGAAAACAGACCGATTAGTCAATTGTGAAAATATGTAGTTTTGCGCATGCCGAGCACAGATACAGTGATCTGTTTATCCATCCCTAAATCCTAAATAAAGCTCTACAGCATGCTGGAAGGCGTTGTTTGTTCTTTTAAACTTCTTCCCGGGAACACTAGATGCTCTTTGTATTCCGGTGGATAATAATGGCTTTGATAATGAACCAAGCTATAAAAAGCAAGCCAACGTCAGAGCTCTGGAAATACACAAAGCTATTTACGTTTCCATGCACATTACACTGGTGGCATCCTTCCTTCCGGTGCTGAGCGAGACAAACGCCTTCTTCCTGGGCTGCCAGACGAGGAGAAACTGTGTTTGGAAAAGGCGGAGAGTGTAACTGTGAACAGGGTTTCACGAAGGCATGTTTTGACTCTCTGGTTGCTTTTTCGGGGATCTGATGGGTGGGCCGGTCTGTCACGGCATGGGGGATGTGCGATGTTGAAGCCTGAGGGCAGGAACAGCGGCTGCTGTGCTTGTCAGGGAAGATATTGTGAGAACTAGAGTTTTGAATTATAAATATTAATTGCAAATGTGTTGAATATGTGAATAAAATGTTGTCTTTATTATTTATAGTGTCCTGACGCAGACATTGTGTTTGACAATGAGCATTGATGTCAAATGCAGCAGACAGGGACGAATTTAAGCCCATTTCCATTAAAAAGTTTGAGGTCGGTACAATAAACCGGCAATATTGTGAAACATTACAATTTAATATAATATTCCAGCATCATTACTCCAGTCTTCAGTGTCACATGATCCCTCGGAAATCATTCTAATATTAAAATTTAGTGCTCAAGAAACATGTCTTATTATCATCAATGTAAAAAATATTTTGTGGAAAACATAACTTTTTTGTAAAGATTTTCAAATGACATTTATTTGAATGATAAATCTTTTGTAACAGTATAATGAATTATGTACATTACTGTTCAATCTTTTGAATGGTAGTTTATATCTATATGTGCCCCATTGAGTTTCATTGATGACATAATCTTAATTTGGGGGTGAACTATCCCTTTATTACTTAAAGCATGGATAAAGGATGTCTTTGGAAAATGTTGCCAGTTATAGTGTAAAAATATTGGTATTCTACTCGAGTATCATGACCGTGTACCTCTTCCTTTAATCACTATAATTGAGATGCACAGCAGTTGCGAGCGTCTGGGATTTTAGTAGTGAGATTTCCACAGATTTATAATGTGCTGTGACAGAATCTTTATTGTAAACACTGCCACTGTCTTATAGAGAGAGAGAAAGAAAGACAGAGCAGGAGAGATGAAGAGTCAGTGGTCTCTTGTGTAGTCACTACCCCAGCATTGGCCCATCAGTGTCAGTTTGCTCCAGTCGGCTCTGAGATGTGTTTGTGTATGTGTGTGTAGAGAGAGGTGAGAGTGGAAGTGTGTGTCGGAGGAAAGCAGACAGCTGTGGGCAGGAGGTTGTGTTTGCAGGAGACCCAGCACCCACTCTCTGCCCCCGCTGTCGGCACCGAGTATTCATGCCTTCTCTAACAAACACACACACAGTCGCACTGCTACCCAGAGTCCTGTGCTGCTTCCTGTTTCAGATTGAGTCCAGGATGACCAATATGTGGCCAGTATGAGATCAGTATGATTTAATTCAGTCATTAAAGGTCCCATGGCATGGATTGTTTTTATTATTTTATAATGTTTCCTGAGGTGTACTTATATTGTTAGTATGGTTTTAACATAAAAAATGTCATAATTTAGAAATAAAAAGCCTTTTTTCTATACTGATTTTAGCCCTCTGGCTTGAATGCTCTGTTTCAAGGGGCGTGTCTGCTGTGAGACTTCGGTGAAAACGCCCACTGCTGTGATTGGCTGACATCTTTGCATTTGAAATGAGTATTAGATTATGTGGCGGAGGGGGCGTGGTTTAGCGAGGTCTGCAAGAGCTGCCAGAGAGAGACGGACTGCATGTGGACCAGAGAGACCTTAGAGCTGGAGAAAGATAGCTGAGAAAGTTATATTGTACCGAGTTGTTGAGAGCGCTGTGAGCGCGGGTTTATTTTGCTTGTATCTGAGAGTTCTGAATAAACACGAGTCCCAGTCACGCGACCCTGTCTTCTTCCTCCTTATTCTATGAACTTCGTAACATGTGGAACCCCTCTCGAATACTTTTACTACGTTTTTTACCATCACAGCCGTCGAGATGAGCGAATTGTCAAAGTGTTGATTATAGCATTACTTTTAGATCTTTTCCCATCACATGAAAAGCTGCAGTGATGAGCATTGAGTACATAGACAGTTGATCACGTGAAGGCAGTGATCTTGTCATTGCAGCGCGTTTTCTCTCACAAAATGCTAACAGCAAACACGACATCGACAGGAATATAGTAAGAGCTTTGTGCAGCATAACAGCGTCATTCATTATAACGGCAGTTTGGGCAAGTGTGCAGATACACTCGCGACGTGTGATTGACAGATCCAAACATTATAAATGTATATTCGCTAATCAAGCAACTAAACAAACATCAGAAATCACTGATCACAGATCAGGCATTAATGAACACTGTTACTCTCTGTTTGTGGTGGTGCTGTCGAATCCATATGGTAAAAGTCTTTTTGTAAAGCCTGTGCTGACATGGCGACTTATAAATGGAATCCATTTTCTCCAAATTCTCTGGGTGGGTAAAGCAGAGGAAGGGGAGGTAACCGTTCCCCATATGACGACATACAGGGAAGATTCCAGATCGGCTCGTTTGAGCTTTCGTTTTCTCAAAGGCAGAGCAGGACAGCCAGAACTCTCAAAATTTCTAGCCACTTGGGGACCATATACAGGCTAGGGGAACTCATATTAATGTTAAAAAACCTCATAAAATGACAATTTCATGCCATGGGACCTTTAAGTTACAGTATTGTTCAAAAGATATTTGAACTCGATAAGATGTTTTTGAAGTCTCGTATATGCTCACCCAGGCGGCATTTATTTCATCAAAAATACAGAGGAAACAGTTTGATTGTAAAATATTATTACAATTTAAAACTTTTTTCCATTTGAATATATTGTAATTTATTCCTGTGATGGTGAGATTGCGAGCAGATTGAGTTAAGGACCTATCAGTCTGCGCCATCTATATTTTTATGACAGAACATTGTATTTACAGAACATTGAACATTGTGATGCCATCATCGGCAGTATCTCTTAAGAAAGCTCAATTCCTTTGGGGTTAGTAAGAGCATTCTTACTATGTTCTACTACTCCTACATCGAAAGTGTCATAACATTTTCTATCGTCTGCTGGTTTCACTCCATCAGCCTTCAAAACAGAAATCGCTTGGAGCGCACGGTAAAAGTCTGTTAAAAAATTATCGGACTTCCTATTAGGACTCTCTCTATTATAAGTGATCAGCAAACACTGAGGTTGTCCTGCAGGATTCTACAAGATCCGTCACATGTCCTTTTTTCTGTTTTTGAGTGGCTCCCCTCTGGGCGACGTCTTCGTTGTCCGGGCTTTAGGACACAAAGGAGGAAGGCAACCTTTGTTCCAAAATCAGTGCAGCTTTTAAATTTACAGGTGTCTCTAAGCACCATCAAGTTCACCATGCAGTGATTTTTTTTGTTGTTGCATATATATATACATATATATTAACGTATTTATTCCTTTTTATATATGTTTGGACTTGTTTTAATATATTTGCACTTGTGCACACTGTGTTATTTGTTTATTGGATGATTCTTTTATGCATAGCGGTTGTGTGTTACTCTACGTGGCCTTGTTAATTGCCCCTTGGGGACAAATAAAGTGTTGAATTTAATTGAAACTCATTTTTGAGTCATTTTTTTGTGGCTGCTGTTTCTTTATTTCTCGCTGTAATCTGTCCCATCTCTGTCTCTCAGGACTCTAATTGTCCACCTCGCTCCGATGCTACTGCCCCTCCAGCCTTCTCTGGCCTGCGGTCCTCCCGTGTGGTTTCCTCCACCTCTGAGGAAGAAGAGGCGCTGACAGAGAAGTTCCTCAAAATCAACTGCAAGTACATCACAGATGGCAAGGTGAGTCAGTGTTCGACTTTTCTAATTGGCAACGTCTCCAAAGTTGCACAAAGTTAGCTTATGGAGGAGTCCTCCGGTTATTCATTAATAAGACCCCTGCTTTTCCTCTGTCCTCTGGGAAAACAAAAGACTGCAAAACTGCAAGGAGTTCCAAGTTCTGCTTAAAGTGTAGGAGTTGAGCTGCTGTCTCCGACACTGATCTGTTCTCCTTAGTGAATCTCTATGCCTGCCGAGTGTAAGGATGTTAGTGCAGAGATGATTTTCTCTCATACTGTCAAAAATGTCCTGCCCTCACCACCCAGCACTTATGCAGTGAATTCACTGAACAGTTGTGTTGCAGTGTGATCTGTACGGTCTAGTTCACAAACAAGTGACTCTTATGATCAAATTCTTTTAATGAATCGTTAAAAAAAAGAAATTCAGGGCCGCATTTCCCAAAAGCATTGTGAGCCTAAATTGATCGTAAACCAGATGCACCAAAGTACTCTGTGATCTACTTTGGCTTACAATGCATTTGGGAAATGCAGCTCAGATCTGTTTTAATCATTCTGATGGATCCGCTACTGAATGAACGCACTTACTCTGACTTATCAAAACTTTCAGTGATGAAGACATTTATAATTGTGTGTGTGTGTGTGTGTGTGTGTGTGTGTGTGTGTGTGTGTGTGTGTGTGTGTGTGTGTGTGTGTGTGTGTGTGTGTGTGTGTGTGTGTGTGTGTGTGTGTGTGTGTGTGTATACAGTACAAGTACACATTACTAACAACATTTATAATGTTACAAGAGATTTCTATTTAAAATTAATTATTTTAAACTTTCTATTTATCCATAAAAAATGTATTGTGGTTTCCATACATTTATAATGCACCACAACTGTTTTCAATATTGATAATTAGTTTCAAATCAGCATATTAGAATGATTTCTGATGGATCATGTGACGCTAGCTATGTTTCCTTCCAAAGTTGCAAATATAACTTAAGCGCAAGATTGGAATATTGCATAAAGTATTTGCAAATAAAGTGGGCATCCAGCGAGTCGAAGAGAACAAAGTCATCACTTCTTTATAAACTGGCGATAAATAACGGTAAGAAAAATGTTGATGCAGTAGGAGAAGCCACTGTATATAATAATTTTCATATAAAATATATTACTACTCAAAGTGTGCAGGCAAAACGGTAATATAAAATTATATTAAAGTTATTAATAATAATAAACACGGTCATGTTATCTTATATTTTGGAAAAAGCAGCCGTGTTTAAGACAGTACTGGTAAGTAATTACTCTGAACCACTTTGATAACAGACTTTGCTCAGGCATTTCAGAATGGCCAACATTTTAGATGCTGTGCAATAAGATCGGTCTGCTGGTTGGTTCAGCCGCAAAGTCACATGTCTTTATTCTGTAAATGTGTTTTCATCTTGGTTTATGCACATGTTGCCTTATCGAATAAAAAGATTTATCCAACTCAGTTGAGAGTGCATACGTTTTTTAATGCGCATATATAGAATTAATGCACATCTTGGTGTTTAAAAATGTAAAATTTGAATGGTAGTGTATATGAAAAAAGTGTGTATTTTTTTACAAAAAAAAAAACTAAAATAAAGTATCATTTTTTATAAAATTGACACTACCAGTCAAAAGTTTGGAAACATTAAGCTTTTTTTATGTTTTTAAAACGGTCTCTTCTGCTCACCAAGGCTGGATTTATGTTATTAAAAATACAAAAAAAGCTGTTATATTGTGAAATATTATTAAAATGTAAAATAACTGTTTTCTATTTTAATATATTTTAAAATGTCATTTATTCCTGTGATGCAAAGCTGAATTTTGAGCATCACTACTCCAGTCTTCAGTGTCACATGATCCTTCAGAAATCACTCTAATTTGCTGATTTGCTGCTCAAGAAACATTTATGATTATTATCAATGTTGGAAGCAGTTGTGTAAAAACATTTTTTTTTAGGATTCATTGATGAATAGAAAGTTCAAAAGAACAGTATTTATCTGAAATAGAAAGCTTTTGGAACATTGTACTACCGTTCAAAAGTTTTGGGTCGGTAAGATTTAAAAAAAAAAAAAAAAAATTGGGGGGAAGAACTTAAAGAAATTAATACATTTATTCAGCAAGGATGCATTAAATTGATCAAGTGACAGTATAAACATGTATAATGTTGCAAAAGCTTTATATTTCAGATAAATGCTGTTCTTTTGAACTTTCTATTCATTAAATAATCCTGAAAAAAAATAGTTCCAAACTTTTGACTGGTAGTTTATTTTAATTGTATTATTTATTATTATTATAAAAATGTCAAATATATGTATAATGTGTGTATAATATATGTATATATAATGTGTGTTCATGTGTAACTCCCTCTGTCACAGGGAATTGTTAGTGGGGTGTTGCTGGTGACGCCCAACAACATCATGTTTGACCCTCACCGGACGGACCCTCTGGTTCTGGAGCGAGGCTGTGAGGAGTACGGGATCATGTGTCCACTTGATGAGGTTCAGTCTGCAGCCGTCTACAGAGAGATCACCGACAGCAAGATCCGTGACTCTGTACCCCCGTAAGACCTCTCACTTTGTACTGTCACAGCACGGCACACACCTCAGCAGATTTTTGTTTGTCAATAGACCTTATTCACAAAAGCGCCATCTTTGATTTTTGAAAGGAAATTTAGGCTGTGAGGGATAGACATACATCTCTTCAGTGGGTTGTACTGTTATTTAATGTGTTTTTGGATTGTTCTGCTGACGAAACACTGCAAAAATATCTCTTCAAGAAACGTCAGTAGACAAAAAAGACAACATGAGCTGTGGAAAATTATAAGTGATTTAGGAGCCATTCATTTTTCTGGATTCTGTTTTTTCAATTTTAATTTCTTGGACTCCATTTTAATGGTTAAATAAAATTTTAGTAACCAAAAAGCATGTCTAATGAATTGAAATCAAGAAACTTTTTAAGACTAATTATATTGGACCCAGTCACTTTTACCGTCTCTAATTCAGCGCAATAAACGCGCATTAAACACACTTTAGAAGCTTTATTTCCACTTTTCTAATATTTTCTTCATTTTTATTGAAAATAAATGCCTTTCCGATCTGATATGTGATGGGAAAAGGGAGAAGAGCGAGTTTGGCAAAAGGCGGTTTTGAACCTCTGGTCGATTTGCATGAAAATGTTCTGCCATGTGCCTTACCTCTGCACTATTGCCACTGTAAGAAATTTAGTGTCTGTCCCAACCAGACGTTTAGTAAACAAGGCGGGTTATTTGCACCTAATGTAAATAGCATCTACTCCAGTAAAACATTTTCTGTGGGAGGACCCACTAACCTTTTTGTTGCTTCCGCCGCCCATGCGATTTAACAATCATTTATTAAAAGTTACATATTTAGGGCCCTATACAAATACGTTTTCCCCCCTCAAATTCCTTTTTTTTTTTTTTTTTTACCAAATCAAATTCTGTTTTCTATATTAAGTTTATATTATAAGTTCATATTATTTCTGTTTTAATGGTTTAATTACATTTTAATACTCAGAAAGCATGTCTAATTAATTTAATTAAAACATTAATTAGAACAACAACATTTATTTAGTTATTTATTTTTCATTTCTAAAAAAATGCTGGTAATCAAAAGAAGGCATAAAACATTAATTTAATTGATCTTTTAATCATATGAAATTAAACAAACTTTTCTTGTCAAACAAAGTGCTGCACAACTGAGCTTTACTGTTAAAATGAAAACGTGGAAGAAAAATTTGTATTATTCCTTAAAAAAAATAAAGTTAGTTTTAATAATAATGTATTATTAGTAGTAGTAGTAATAGTTGTATTAGTGTTAGTATTGTTATTACATTGAGACATATATATTACTGTTGTACAGTAGAATTTAGCTGTCACAATTTCATCAGGTTAAATTTAACTTTTGACGGGTTACCATGAAGATCTTTGAGGTTCTGTGTGTTTATGATATGATGATTAAACGTTAAAATGCTGATGAAGTTACTCTCAGAGGGACTCTGGAGATGAAGTTCATGCATTTATGTCTACATATAGTGAGGCGGCAGAGGCTGAAAACACAGCGAGCGTCACGCGTGCTTCAGTGTGTATGTGTGGTAAATGAAACGGCGTGTCTGCGTCTTTCATTCACACCGAGACACACAGAACATGCAGGATTTATCTTTAAATGGTCTTTTTGTGGTTTAATATTCACAGACACTAGTCTATATCGTAATTTGAGTGTACTGTGTACTGCTTTTATTTATTCATCAAAAATTTGACAAATTCTGTGACTCTGGATTACACAGTAAATTCAGTTTTTACAACCACAATTCCGTCCGTGTTTTCCTCATCACAGAAATCATAGGGCTCTATTCATATCTGTCATGGCACTGCTCGGAATAAGGTCTATTACTTGCCTAAGACACATTAGTATTTAAACAATCCTATAAATGCATTTAATAAAATACAGTATCGAATCATTAATTGAGGCCAATCGAATTTCATTGTAAATCAGTTTTTAAAGGTGGGGTAAGTGCTTTCTGGTAACCAATGTTGATATTTCAAATCACCAAAACAAACACGCCCTTACCCCAAAAGGGTCTCGCCCTTATTTTGATAGCTCTGCCCCACACATCTGCTGCGCCAGCCGAGCGAGGGTCATGATGTCATCAATAAGTGAAAGCAATGTGTGTTACTATTGTAATCCAGGCCGAATGTTTAGTGAAAAAGTCATCCCTTCCATCCCAAAAACACAAACACAGTTCTCATGAACAGCTCGATGGCACGAGCATGACAGTCCAACTAACGAACATATTACAATTATGACAAGATTAGAGGGTTATATTGATCACGAAAAGAGGAACCAAAGGAAACAAACATATATTGGGAGTATATTATCGTACTTTTTGGACACACTTTGGGAGCTGACGCTTGAAACAGACAGTGGAGGAGGTTTAGACGCTCCAGGCTTATCGAGTGTAGAAATGAATGGGTCTTTATCATCGCTGAAGTGAACGACAATACGATTGCAAATGGACAAACAAGCGAACATGACCCACTTGCATATTCAAGCAAAAGCTAGCATATTAGTTCTGTGAAACAACAAAATCGATGTTATTCACCTATCGAGAAGAAATAAAGCAACCTCGGCGTCCGATTGCAGGCCTTCCCGCTCCTTGAGTTCTCTCCGGCGCTGGAAAGCTGATACTTCTTGCCTGATCGTAAGCCTTCTTTTGTTCCACAGACATCTTCCACTTTTGTTTTTTATCTGCCATCTCCCGTCGCTCGGCTAATGTCCGTCCTGTGCCTCGTATGTTTTGAATAATGACGTTCATTGAGCGCTCTCTTCTCCCCATCATTAGTAGACACGCCCTTACTGCTGATTGGCTACAAGTTTGTTTTGGGACTCTGCCTTTTACTTTTTGAAAGAACACTTACCCCACCTTTAATAGAATGCAAACTAAGTTCTTGTCCTTGTTCTTCTACGAGTGGCACAAAGGCCAAAAAATAACATTATAAAAATGACTTGAGCCACCAGACTAATGGTTTGGATTATGAAAGATTATGAAAAGTGAAAATTGCAGTGGCATTACTCGTTATTAATTGGATTCATCTTCAGATGTCTTATCTTGATTAAAGATCTCTCATGTGACAAATCAGTATTTTGTCTGCGGTTAGCGTGAGGAACCACGCTGCTGTACGATTATTTTAGATATCCAGCGTTCAGCTTTATTATACAGGAAATGGATTTTTACTCTAAGGTTAATGAAGCGTGATTTCAGCCGCCTACATCTGAATTACTCACCCATTTCGATTTGTAATAAGAAGTTAATGATTTTAGCAGCGTTTCCACCCCCAGATATTTATATCCTCTGTTGGTTTATGAATGATGATGTGTTTTATTCAGCTCAGAGCTGTGTTCATTGGTTCATCAGTCAGACGGGGTTCACTGCAGGGTTTCAGTTGTGGATGTGAAGCACAGACGCCTTTGATCGTGCAGATGTACAGACAGAGGGACCTACTTTTCATTTACACACTTTTATGTTGGCTTGAACATGTATTAATTGCTCCAAATGGTTTTGATTATGTACTGCCATCCACCTCCCACGTACTGCTTACTAAAGCGCCATCCAGACAGACACACGTCATTGTGCCCTTGTCTTTCAGATGTCTCAGGCTGTTACTGCAGCACAGAAGACACATCAAGATAAGAAGTCTGTGCGTTTTACATTTAAGATAAAAGCGTCAGAGTGATAGGAAACCGCGAATAAGAGAATCAAAAGTTTCTCATGCATAGCCCGCTAACTGTTACCTTAGTCACGCATTATACTGTAGTAAAAAAAACAGCTGAAGTTTCATAATTCCACTTATGTTGTTCAGAAGTAGGGTTTGTATTGTGTTTTTTATAGTATAATTTTTAATGAAATTGTTGAAGATTTAAAAAAAATAAAAAAATAATTCCTATTATTATAATTATAAAAGCTCACACATAATAATAATAATAATAATAATAATAATAATAATAATAATAACAATGTAAATAACATCAAATAATTAAGAGATGAAATAATTTTAAAATAAATAATAAAATAATTATTTACATTATTATAAAGCGTCTTAATAATAATAAAATATTATTCACATTATTTAATTATTATTGGAGCTTCTTAATAATAATAGTGTGAAGAAAATAAAATCATTATTTACATTATTATTATTATTATTATTATTATTATAATTATTGAAGCTTCTTAATAATACAAATTATAATGATAGGAAAACCTATATCAAGTGTATCCATGATTATATTTGTAATTTTTTCACTGAATGCATTTTAAAACGACATGGTTCATTCCTTGTATTGTTTATTATTTTATGTTACTGCAGACATAACTAAGTTTTTAAAAAATATTTGTGCAACGATATCTGTGATTGTGAATGTTGCCGTATTCATGCGCTTACCATTGAAGAATACTGTGAGACTGAATCAAAGATTTTCATATATATTATTAGAATATTAGACTCTCATTCTTTCTGTTTGTACCACAGGGATCTTGAAGCCATGCTCTCTGGAAGTTCTCATCAAACGGATCAGCGTCTGCGGGACGGTTACGACAGCGCCAGCACAGCCCCCCGCAGCACAGAGGGCTCCTTCTCAGAGGACGTCTTCACCGAATCAGAGCTTTCACCCATCCGGGAGGAGCGGCAGTCCACAGAGGAGCTGCAGCAGGAGGACAAGTCATCAGGAGCCTCGTCTCAATCCGTGCAGACCCTCCTCCAGGAACCTCAGACAACTGACAGCAGTCATACAAAGGAGGAGGAGAAAAAGCCAGAGGAGGGAGAACCAGCCAGTGACACTGCCCAGCCCAACACCTCCATGAGCTCCAAACAGCCAAGCACAACCACCAGCAAGGACCACCAGCAACCACCCCACTGCCAGACCGAAGGAGTCGCCCCCTCCTCAGGTTCTCAGAGCTCGGCCCCAGGAGCAGTCGAGGCCACGGGACAGGAAAGCAGCCCAGATGGGGCTAAACTGACCAGAGTGGGTACTCGAGATTCAGAGACGGACGTAGAGGAGCTGAGGAAAATGTGGAAGACTCACACTATGCAACAAGCCAAGGAGCAGCGAGAGAGCGTCCAGCAGTCCCAGAGAGAGAATGTGCCGCAACCTAAGGGCAGCCAGAGACTGAGCTCTGCTGAGGGTACGAGAACATGTCCTACAATCTCTGTCTTTCTGCCATTTGTGATGCTGAATAATGTGTGATGAGCACCTTTTAAAGGGGTCATAGAATTTTTTTATATATATGTTTTTATTTTATACGTAATTAATTTCATTAATTTAATAATATATTAATAAAAATACAAATGAATATATATATATATATATATATAACAGTTTTTTCAGTAGTGCAAATAACAAAGTGAAGGCAGATGTGAGGAAGGAGAGTTGGCAGTAAATGAGGGGAGTGGATCAGCGAGGGTTAGAGTTCAATAAAGAGACAGCTCTGGGGAAAAAACTGTTCTTTAGTCTGCTGGTCCTGGTTCGGAGGCACCTGAAACGCCTGCCGGAGGGCAGGAGAGAAAACAGTCTGTGGGCTGGGTGAGAGGAGTCCTTAAGGATGCTGCGAGCTCGATGCAGACAGCGTTTCCTCTGGATGTGCTCAACGGCAGGTAGTGGAGTCCCTGTGATGCGCTGGGCAGTTTTCACCACCCGCTGCAGTGCCTTGCGCTCCGCAACAGAGCAGCTCCCATACCATACTGCGACACAGTTGGTCAGGATGCTTTCTATTGCGCAGCGATAGAAGTTCACCAGGATAGCTGAGGAGAGCTGATTCTTCCTCAGTGTCCTCAGAAAGAAAAGGCGCTGGTGAGCCTTCTTGACCAGGCTGGAGGTGTTGGTTGTCCAGGACATGTCCGCCGAGATGTGGATCCCCAGGAACTTGAAACTGGATACTCGCTCAACAGCCATTCCATTGATGTGGATGGTGTCGTGTGTGCCTCTTGACTCTTTCCTGAAGTCCACGATGAGCTCCTTCATTTTGGTGGTGTTGAGGAGCAGGTTATTATCAGTGCACCATGTGGCCAGGTGCTGGATATAGGCAGCTGGATATATCCTCCCTATAGGCAGTCTCATCGTTGTTGCTGATGAGCCCAATCACCGTAGTGTCGTCCGCAAACTTGACGATGGAATTAGATCCATACACAGGCTTGCAGTCGGAGGTGAAGAGGGAGTAGAGAAACGGGCTTAGCACACAGCCCTGTGGTACACCAGTGTTAAGTGTGATGGACGTGGAGCAGGTGAATCCTGATCGAACATTCTGGGGTCTCGGTTAGGAAGTCCAAAATCCAGTTACACATTGAGGTGTTGATGCCCAGGTCTCCAAGTTTGGCTATTAACTTGGTTGAGATGACAGTGTTGAATGCTGAGCTGAAGTCAACAAACAGCATGCGTGCATAAGTGTTTTTATTGTTCAGATGGGTGAGCACAGAGTGCAGTGCCATGGAAACTGCATCCTCTGTGCTCCTATTGCTGCGATAGGCAAACTGGTGTGAGTCCGATGTGGATGGTAGAGAGTCTTTTAGGCATTCCAGGACCAGCCGCTCAAAGCACTTCATAACGATGGGTGTGAGTGCTACAGGGTGGTAGTCATTAGGGCACCTCAGGCTAGAGTGTTTCGGCACTGGCACAATGGAAGTGCGTGTAAAGCATGATGGTACAGCTGCTTGGGCAAGAGACAGGTCGAAAATGTCTGTAAAAACCCCAGCGAGCTGCTCCGCACATGCCCTGAGAACACATCCAGGGATGTTGTCTGGTCCAGCAGCCTTGTGCGCGCTGATCCGGCTCAGTGCCTTGCAGACATCTGTGGAGGAGAGTGTGATTGGTGGGTGGTCAGCTGAGGGTTTGAGCTTGGTGGCAGTTTCTCTGTTGTCTCTTTCAAAGCGAGCATAAAAGTAATTTAGCTCGTTCAGGAAGTTGACATCAGTGGCTGCGGGGGTGGAGTGGGTGGGTTTGTAATCACTGATGGCCTGAATGCCCTGCCACATGCGTCGAGGGTCAGAGTTGGAAAAGTGTCCCTCTATCTTAAACGGCAGCTTGTAGCAGTGCTTGGCCTTTTTGATGCCCCTCTTCAGGTTCGCTCTGGATGTGCTGTAGGCTTGTGCATCTCCTGATCTGAAGGCAGTGTTGCGTGACTTCAACAGGAGTCGCACTTCCTTGTTCATCCAAGGCTTCTGATTTGGGTATGTGGTGATCTGTTTCTGGGTTGTAACACTGTCAATGGTGGTATTAATATGATCCAATACAGAGGAGGTGTAGGAGTCAATGTCCGTGTGAGCGCCACTGGTGGCTTGAGAAGCAAACATACTCCAGTCTGTGTTTAGAAACCTTTCCTGGAGTGTGGAATCTGCCCCCGCAGGCCACACCTTGATGGTCTTCACTGATGGCTTCACACGGTTTATGAGGGGTGCATATTTGGGGGTGAGGAACAAAGAAAGGTGATCTGACTGTCCCAGGTGGGGGAGGGGTGTTGCAACGTAAGCTCCAGCCATGTTTGTGTAAACATGGTCTAAGGTTTTGTTTCCTCTGGTGTGACAGGAAACATGCTGGTGAAACTTGGGTAGCACTGACTTTAAGTTTAAGTGATTAAAGTCACCTGCAACAATAAACGCAGCTTCCGGGTGATCAGTCTGTTGTTTACTGATGGCTGCATGAAGTTCTTTCATAGCAAGCTTGGCATCAGCATCCGGGGGAATATAGGCTGCCGTTATAATGGTGGAAGTGAACTCCCGTGGTAGATAAAACGGTCTACATTTAACCATGAGAAACTCAAGGTTAGCTGAACAATGACTCCCAACAATAGCAGAGTTTGTGCACCAAGCTTTGTTAATGTAAATGCACAATCCACCACCTCTGGTCTTACCGGAGCCATCTAATGTTCTATCCGTCCGGAGTGTGTGGCGTCCTGCTAGCTCAATAGCGGTGTCCGGTATTCCGCTGTTTAACCAGGTTTCCGCAAATACATTCTCAATGATGCAGCTCTCTGCAGAGCATTCAGCGCACACGCATACGAGTCCTCAGTCTCTCTCTCCCTTGCTGCTCGTTTCCTAGTGGCTTTATCCGGTCTCTCCATGCCAATTTCTGAAACAAGACACAGGTGTTTGTCATTTGCACTTGACACACTTTCTCACTGCTTGTCTCCTGGCTCTAGCTGCGTCTCATTTCGGATGCTGCGTCCTCCGGAGGTCGCATTTGGAAGGCTGCATACGCCATCAAGGTGGTCTAATTTAAAAAAAGTTAGTTAGTTAGTTTGCAAAGTAAAAAAAAAAAAAATACAGTATTTTACACCTAACGAGGAATAACAGTCCCTTTTATTATGGTTAATTTTCTTAAATAAGACATCCTTGATGACGTATGCAGCCTTCAAATGCGACCTCCAGAGGACGCAGTCTCCGAAATGAGACCCATCTGCAGACCTCAATAAACCACGCCCCCTTGGCCACAACATTTTAATATATTATTTTTCATTAGACAGGTGAGCAGCAGTTTGGATACATTCATCAACAGAAAACTAATCATTGTTATATAGCTCAACACAGTTAGTCTTATTGTTTCAATCTCGTTTTCTTGATTTACCGCGAGTACCATGTTTTACCATGCCTAATATCAGTCTAGATTACTGCAGTGTGCAACAAATGCCGAGTGAACACACAGAATGCATTATAACATTACTTTCAACACACTCAAATGTAGTATCTAATATGATAAAATAGCAAAATCAAGGCATCATCAAGCTATGCCTATGTTTTGAATAAGCGACCTCTAGCAATTACAAATTGTGCCTTTAAAAACACAATAGCCTAAAATGTTTAAACAGTATAAAGTTTCAGTACTTTCTCTTGAGCCAGCATGCACATTTAATGTCATTGTAACCAGCATTGACAGCGTTCTTACATTTTACTATCAAAGTAAGCTTCTGTCTTGGTGTCTGGGATGAGGCATGCTGGGAAGTGCTGATAACCTTGTGTTGTGTGGCTTTGTTGATGGCAAGACGAGAGAGTGCTGGGAAATGAATAGTGGCTCACCTGTTATCACCTGAGGGAGCGCAGGGACACTTAACCGTGGCTTTTACACGCTGCTTTGATCTCTTGACACGACTGCGCCAGCAGCCCTCTGTCTGACGGCAAGATAAGCTAAAGCCCATCAAAAGTACACATGCACGCTAACATTACATACATCAGAAACAACAAGCTGTTCTTTTCTTAAAAGTGTAGCCCAAAATGTTAATATATTATATACAAATAATGTGATTAATCACAAGTTGTTGACATCAAGGTGTCGATTTTGTATTGATACTGATTAGAGTAAACGATGGCTTTATTTTCATTTCAGGGTGAACTATCCCTTTAAGGTTCAGTTAAAATTTGCATTGTGTTGTACAGAGCTTATTATAACCCTATACCAAGGAACTGAATGATTATCATATTCATATGCTGTGGTATTTAGAAGGTACAGTGGTACAGGTGCAAATAATATGGTATGATATACACATGAGATGCCAGAGTGCTATTACTCAGGGCTGAGCAGCATGTCCACTAGGCTCCATAGTCTTATAATGAAAAGCAGATAATGAAATGTTCATTTTTAGACTCTCACTTGTATATTTCTATCATTATTCCTCCATGCTTTTCAGCTCTAGACGTGCTGAGCTCTTTGTATTGCCCCAAGATGCTTTCCATCCCAGCGTATGAGTCATCATCTACTGTAATGCTGTGAAGTTTTGCTTCACAGCATTACAACATGAAAGCACAGCAATATTAACAGATATATTCAAATTAATAATACATAATACATACACACATAGTGTGTATATACACACTATATAGCCAAACATTTTGGGACACCTGCCCACCCTTTGCAGCTATAACAACTTCAACTCTTCTGGGAAGGCTTTCCACAAGGTTTAGGAGTGTGTTTATGGAAATTTTTGACCATTCTCATCCATGTCTTTATGGACTTTGCTTTGTGTACTGGTGTGCAGTCATGTCGGAACAGGAAGGGGCCATCCCCAAACTGTTCCCATAATGTTGGGAGCATGAAATTGTCCAAAATGTCTTGGTATGCTGAAGCATTAAGAGTTCCTTTCACTGGAACTAAGGGGTCAAGCCCAACCCCTGAAAAACAACCCCACACCATAATTCCCCCTCCACCAAACTTTACACTTGGCACAATGCAGTCAGTTCTCCTGGTGACCGCCAAACTCAGACTTGTCCATCAGATTGCCAGACAGTGTGATTTGTCACTCCAGAGAACACGAATGGACTTATTGCACAGGTGGCAACCAATCATGTAGCATGCTTGAATTCACTGAGCTCCTGAGAATGACCCATTCTTTCACAAATGTTGGTAGAAGCGTCTGTATGCCTAGGTGCTTGCTTTTATACACCTGGGGCCATGGAATTGATTGGAACACCTGAATTTAAGGATTTGAAGGGGTGTCCCAATACTTTTGGCAATATAGTGTATATTTGTTATATATATTATTTTTTTCAAGATGACAAAAAATATGACACTTCAACTTCAAAAGACTAAAATGTACTTTTTAAACAATATAACATTATTTCCCCCTTACTTTTTCAACAGCAATACTAATCAGCCTAATGCCATGAGAATAACCTTTGACTCCTGTCCCAGCGAATGTCCCTTTTTGAATCATTGAACCATTCTGACAAATCACAAGGGGTTATTACCACAGCTCAGGACCGACTTTAAAAGTCATCTGAATTACACACCAAATTAGCCCATTGAAAATGAATGCCCTCCCACTGTGTGCTTCAGTGTAAGTAGATTAATGTTGCATTGGCTGTGTAAATGGCTTTGGCTCCTAAGCACTGGTGTAAGGTGTTTCTTTCTACATCTCCCGCTGCGCTGACCTTCTAATCAGTTATTAACAAAAGATGCATTGGTTTCAGCTTTGGATATGATCTCCCGGCAGGGTTTAGTTCATTTGAGGCACAGTGTTTTTATCACTATTGAAATACTGTGATCCTTGATGATTGATGAATTACTGTGAATTAGTGCGTGATCTACTGACAACACACAAATTAATATAAAAATAATGCCGTAAATAATGCAGTAAATTGACTAGGTCAAACCTTAGTGAATCACCTTTTAACTCTCTTCCCATAAATTTTGCGTCTGAAAGGGAAACTCCTACAAATGCATATGCAATAAGGTCAGCTGCAAAATCAACACTATCTACACCTTTTCAGCCCTCATTTTTCTCTGCATGTCTTTAGTAAATCCTGACATTAGTTTTTTAACACCAAAAGAGGGTTTCGTAAATCTGGCCCAGTCATGTATTCATATTTTTATAATTAACATTTTAATTGCAGTTATTTCTTTATATTATAACGAATACTAAAAATACTAAAAACGAATACGAATATAAAAACTATATATATTTATATTATAGATGTTTTAGCCATGCTTTTAGGATGAGCTTTTGTTTCTGTGTTGCAGGTCTCATGTTGTCCAAGGAGAGGCAGAAGTCTCACAAGTTTCTGTGTCTGCGAGTGGGCAAGGCCATGAAAAAGACTTTTGTGTCCAACGCCAGCGCCTCAATGCAACAGTACGCACAGCGTGACCGCAAGCATGAGTACTGGTTTGCCGTTCCCCAAGAGAGGTGAGTCGGACATGTGGACTCAAACTTTAGTCCTGCACAGCTTGTGTCCAAAACTTTAGTCCTGCACAGCTTGTGTCCATAACTTTTGTCCTGCACAGCTTGTGTCTATTATTGACATAAAATGTGGTCCATCCATATTGCATTTTACTCTGGCAGAACCACCCACTTAGACGAAAACGAGCCATTTGACTGACATATAAAGTGATCAACAATAGTTTTTTTTTTATTATTATTAGTTTTATGTTTAGGGGTGAATTTATGGGAAATATGCTGAAGGATATCTCTTTTACTTGCTGCTATGACCGCAGTTTCCGACAGACCACACTGTCGACCAATTCTTATTTATTTATTTGTTTGTTTGTTTGTTTTTGTATTAGATCTTAGAGTTAATTTTTTTTTATATATATATAAATAATTCAATTTAAATACTTTTCTTTTCTATGAGTAACACTTTAAAATAAGGTCTCATTTGTTAACATTAGTTAAAGTGAAAAAAATGAAAATGATCCCATAATTTACTCACCCTCAAGCCATCGTAGGTGTATAAGACTTCCTTCTTTCAGCCAAACACAATCAGAGCTATATTAAAAAATATCCTGGCTCTTCCAAGCTTTATAATGGGAGTGAATTGTGCCTTATATTTTGAAGCCTAAAAAAGTACATCCATCCATCATAAGATTAATCAATACAGCTCCAGGGGATTAATAAAGGCCTTCTGAAAAAAAGCGTATCCATATTTGTAACTTTATAAACGATAATCACTGGCTTCTGGTAAAGCCGTACACAAGTCTGACGCGACGTATTGACGTATTTTTACTGGTAACATAAGACATTTAGGATCAGGACCCACAAATACTTAGTAAAATACCTAGTAATTTTAATTTTGGGTGAACTATTCACAATACATATTGTCACTATCCACGATACATATTGTTGCATTTTTATATTGTGAAATATTGTTACACACCTAATAGTTTATAAAGTTATAAATATGGATATGCTTCGCTTCAGAATTACTTTATTAACCCCTGGAGCCCTATGTATTACTTTTATGATGGATGGATGGATGCGCTTTTTGGGGTTTAAAAACTCTACTCTACTCACTCCCATAATAAAGCTTGGAAGAGCCAGGATATTTTTTAACATAACTCAGATTGTGTTTGGCTGAAAGAAGAAAGTCTTATACACCTAGGATGCCTTGAGGGCGAGTAAATTATAGAATACTTTTCATTTTTGGGTGCATTAACTAACTCAACTAACAATGAGGAATATATTTTTTAAAGCATTTATTAATCTTTGTTAATGTTAGTCAATAAAAATGATCTTCTTCATGTTAGTTCACAGAGCATTAGCTAATATTAACAGATACAACTTTTGAATAATGTATTATTACATTTTGAGATTAACATTATTAAAGATAAATGTTATAGTAAATGCTGTAGTGTTGTTCACTGTTAGTTCATGTTAACTAATGTAGTTAAGTAATGTTAATAAACAAAACCTTATTGTAAAGTGTTTATGTTTCTCTATGAAATTACACTGCATAATTCAATTGAAGTCATTTTTCAAGAATTGAGAAATTATGTCAATTTGACTCTGTCTTTTTATGTGATTAGCTCTCTAGTACTGAAACAGTACTGTCTTTGTCTCGTTTCATCTACCCTCTGATTCAACACAAGCGCTCCGTGTTCTTCATCCCACTGGAACTTATTCTGTCTGTTATCACTTTATGAGATGAGTCACAGATATTTTTTTAGGAAACACTTCCTGGGCTAAATCAGAATGGAGAGTCAGAATAGATTAGCGTTGACAGTCTGCATGTTAGAGAAATAACTCCAGACGTGTTGTGTGGTATAGTACTGAACAGAGTCTGTACTCCTGGAGCACTGCAAAGCTCAGTGGCCAAACTGCTGTTGTCTGTTGTCAGTCTGTTGTTGTCACTGACACATGGCCGTGCCCGGCTACGTGACCTAGTTGGGTGGCGACCCGGATGATCAGTGTAAAGTATCATGACAATAGTGTGAGAGCAGGGCAGAGAGACGAAGCTTTGAAGCTCACGCTGCTTGTCAGCCGCCTGTCGCATCCTGATGCAAGTCACACTGAGTTTTCCGTGGCTTTGCCTATTTAAAAACCAACAAAAGCAAACATACACTACCATTCAAAAGTTATGGGTCAGTAAGATTTTTTTTTCTTGAAAGAATGCAATAATTTTATTCAGCAAAGATGATGAAAAAAATCACTGATCAGAAGTGCCAGTAAAGGTGTTACAGAAGATTTCTATTTCAAATAAATGATGTTCTTTTAAACTTTCTATTCATTCAAGAATTTTTTTTGAGCAGTAAATCAGAGTGAATTAGAGTGATTTCTGAAGGATCATGTGACACTGAAGACTGGAGTAATGATGCTGAAAATTCAGCTTTGCATCACAGGAATAAATTACATTTTCAGAAAATACATTATTAAAATATATTCAAAATAGAGAAGTTACTTTAAATTGTAATATTTTACATTGTTACTATTTACTTTTTTACTGTATTTTTGGTTAAATGGTGAAGCGTAAGAGACTTACCGACCCCAAACATTTGTAGCATTATTAATGCAATAAATGAAGAAAAATGTAAAATAAAATTTCACAATCACAGTACATTTATTTTTCTACCTTTCTAAGACAGAATATCTTGCAAAACATATTTTTATCCAGAAACTCCTTATTAAATCAAAGTAAAACACATTTCAATATGTGGATTATTCTGTATCCTACTAGTAAGAATGCAGATTAAAGGTACAGTTTTGAGTAACACTGTTGAAAATTTAAATCAGCACCTGAAAAAATTATTTTGTGAATATTTGTTAAATGTCTGTTCTGTGTGTGCTGAAAAAAATATTGTGTTTGTACATAGTCCTGGCTGTGTAAATAGGACAAAAACAAAGTGGATCGGACCAACCAAATCAAGCACCACAACACTCTTGTAGCCAATCAGCAATGGGAACGCATGATGGGGTGGAGAGAGAGTGAGCAAGAGGGACATTTGTAGACATTAGTAGTGATGGGAAGTGCAGATCATTTTACAGATCATTTTACTTGAATCTCGTTCAGCAAAATAAACACATTTTTTTTCAAGGCATTTCATTCCTTTCAGCAGAATATAATTTAAATATTACATTTTAATAGCTAAATTCCCCACAACATCTACTTACGCAAACGTTGATCACATTTCAAATAAGAAAAACTATAATTGGGCCAAAACATGATAAACAGAAATTATTAATTCACCTCTCGAGTCTTCGGGTTCGAGTCGTTATCATGGACTAATAAACATAGTGAGTGACTCAAAATGATGCATGAATCCTAAAAACATAACACTACATTTCTATTTTCTATACTTAATGGTTAACTATTTTTTATTCAGTAATTAAATTAACACACAGGACATAAATCATATATATATGGATCATTAGAGAAATATAAATTACAGCTGAGCTGATCCAAAAGTAGTAATAGACAAGTCAATAATATGGGATTTTCTTTGTATTATATGCTATGACATTTTCTGAAGATTACACAAAGTGACAAAGTGACACGTGACGGCCAAGTATGGTGACCCATACTTGGAATTTGACCTCTGCATTTAACCCATCCAGTTAATGCACACACATTAGGAGCAGAGTAGTGAGTAGTTAACACACACACACTGCAAACGTGTATACAAACACCCAGAGCAGCGGGCAGCCTTGTGTGGGTTAGGTGCCTTGCTCAAGGGCACCTCAGTCATTTCCCACCGGTTCTGGAATCGAACCAGCAACCTTTGGGTTACCAGTTTAACTCCCTAACCACTAGACCATGACTGCCCCAAATCCACTGTATACAAGTATCTTTATCAAAGTGTTTCCCCCATCATACGGATAAGGTTTAAAGCATTAACCAACTCTTTATTACCACATTCAATGGGTTTGAAAACCCCTGCCTTAGACTATGAAGCTGTCACGTGATGAACGAACGACTCGAACCCAAAGGCTCGAGAGGTGAATTAATCATTTCTGTTTCCTGTACAGAACCCATAGGATTTTGCGCATGCGCGGTCCACACAAAATCAACAAATCACTCTCTGAGACAACTCGTCATTCCTGAGTCACATTAAAGATTCATTCAAAATGAACAAATTGTTCATGACCGACTCATCACTAGTAGAAAATTGAGATATTACCACAGAGGAAAAGGTCAGAGGAATATAATTGGAAGAAGAAGGGTTATGACCAGGCAATAGGACCCTTGTTAATATTGGAAAAGCTTTCCACTGCTGAAGAGACGCTAAAGAGAGGGAAGGCCTGAAAACAGACACAGAGGTTGCTTTGTTTCTGCTTGATTCATGAGTAACATTGGTTTGTGCTGTTTTCCACAGAACCAAGATATGTTGTTGTATGTTGCCGTTGTTGAATCACAGCTGATTGCATCCATATTTGGTTGTAGTGTTGTCAAAAGTAGCGACTTCGGTACCAAGTCAGTACTGAAATTTAGAAAATTTAATGATACTAGCGCTTCTCTCTAGCATTTTAAGTGCTGTTGAACGGATTCATAAACACTTCTGATTGGCCATTGTGTTCACGAGCTCAACATATATACGTCTCGGATTGGCTACAATGATCAACATTTCAAAAACATGTTGTAAATAGACGTCTTTGACGCTCTTCATCGAACGCTTACATAGATACACATGGGGAGGGTTTGAAAGTAGGCATATATCGGCAAATATACTATATTAAGGATCTGCTGAAAGGCGCCTGCTTTCATATACAGTATGTTGAGCGTGTGAACCTGATGGAACAACATTACTTGAGCCGCTTTTCCACCGTCGGGCCGAACGGTTCTCATTGTGTAACCATTCCGTGCCGATCCGGGCCAGTCGGTGTGGTTACAGTTTCTTTTTCCACTGTGGGGCTGATAACGGCCGCTCTTTGGAATATAATTCAAACGCGTCATTCGTTGCCTTGGTAACACAAGTTTGTTTAAAGACAGTGTATGTATATATATATATAGAGACCGCGTTATGGAGGGCGATCAGGTATTTCTTTTAATTTTATTATTAATCTTAATAGCACGCTTAGCCAGTTACAGAGAAACTGGTAGCCAAGCAACAGACAAGTGACAAATTTTGAGTGGCGACGTCACTACATGCATTCTACCAGCATGGTTTGGCACGGTTAGCTAACCATGCTGAAAATTCCGAGCTGAGAACGGTTTGTAATTGTCCCGTGCCGTACCAGGCTCAAGAGGAAACACTGTTCCATACCATTCTAAGAACCGCTCGGCCCGACGGTGGAAAGGTGGCTGTGGTCGTTGCCTGTGTTTTGCATAGTGTGTTTGTTCATTTGGGGGCGGAGCAATGAAGGGAGGGGTGTGTTTGTTTGGGTGCTGATTTCAAATATCAACAGTGTTTCTCAGAAATCGCTTACTGCACCTTTAACATATTTAACAATATCTAACTCCATTCCACAGAATTCCTCAGATTTTCCCCTAAAATCAGGGCAGAAAATATTGAAAAAATTCATCAGATTCTGTCTGACTCCTATACAATTAATAGACATGCAGTATCATTTTTAACAATGTATTTGCCATTGTTTCTCTAGGTCAGACCACCTGTATGTTTTCTTCATCCAGTGGAGCCCTGATGTTTTCGGGGATGGGCTAGGAATCATCAGCCGTGATCCTGGCTTCATCGTGGTAAAAAAAAACGAGGAGTCAGAGGCAAACGAGGAGCAGCAAACTGTAGAAAGTTCAACTAAGGAGTGGGAGGTATGGCCCATCCAGCTCCAATGCTTGGATTAATATTATATCTGTGATTTATGCCTGTGTCTGTATTCTCTGTGTTGATATGCACTGTATTTGATTCAGATATTTTCTCTTTATTGCATTTGCACCTGTCTTTGTGCCTTTATTGTCTGTTTCTATGTTCCAGGTGTCTGGAAGTGTCTTTATTGTGTTCCCCACACTTAATACACCTTCATCCACCAGTCATACTTTTTTTGTCAGAGCTCCTGTATTCAATATTGCTGAATGTTTCTCAGATTGGGTTGTTTTGCACTTGGTCAATAAGTTTCTTGTGAAACCAAGATGCATTGTTCACTGTGAGCTTGCAGCTAGTGTTTTGCATGAGTGTGCAATTGTTTTTTTGTTGTTGTTGTTTTTGTTTTAAGAAAGAGGCACATGTATGCAGTTTATGCATGCATGAATCCCTCAGTCGTTTTTAAAAGGCATGGTTTAGCCTTACTATGAATACGATACAAGCAAATCATGCCTACAGGTGCAAGTGTTGTTAACCTATGTATTATGCGGGGTGTGGTGGTCCTTTATAAAGCTCAGTTTGGATGTTTTACTGATTGAATAACAGGAAACGTTACCGCCTGGTATTTCCCTGCATGTTATTGTATTCCGGTTGCCATATTGAAACTAATCTGTGGCACTGAGAAACCGATACTACGACCATGGCAGCATTTAAATTTGACTTTAAATTAATGATGTAGGGAACAAAATGGACTGATTTGTTATTCTAGAACTGGAGGATCTTTGCAAAGCCACATGATCTTTTGATATGAATAAGTAAAATTAACTTTCCCTGATCATGGCCACAGGGGTGGCGTGAGTCATGAACATATTGTGTCCCCAGGATAATCAAGGGGTCAATTGTAACATTTAACAACCTAGTGCTCAGCCAAATGACCTCTTAAGTGCAGTTGTTTTACTTTGTGAGAAACTTTCCTCTGCAGTCTAAAATTGTGATGCCTATAAATTGAAATATTGTTCGGCAGTTAAACGTTAACAAGTTGGGGGCATTCAAATATATAATGTACATAGTTTCCTTTAAATATCTACTTGAAGGCTTTTTTAACAGGATGCACTGAGACCAATCTGGGATAACATGGATCATCAGGTTTTGCTAGTACTTGTGGAATCTATGTCTGCTCAAGTGTTGTTGTCATTAAAGCAAAAAGAGAGGCATACTTTTCAGCTTTTCACTCAATTTGTTATGCTGACAATATTATAGGTAATACAATATACTGCTTGAAAATGACAAACATTTTGACTACTAGCCAGAATTTTATTCTATTTATTCATTCAAAAAAAGTACAAGCACTTAGACATTTGCTTTGAACATTATTCCTGACAGCTAAAATAATTAGCATCATTTAAAGGTAAAAGTGTTCAAGAAAGCAATTATATTATTACTTTGAGATGTGATTTTATTTGATAAACAGCGAGTCGATTAGTATAATTTTTAAGTGTTAAATTTGCTGGGGGCGGTTGTAATACTCTGACTTCTTGTGTTAAATGAAATATTATTTCTCAGTGTAGATATTTTACTTTATTATAGTCATTGGCACATGTGCACGTTTCTTATGCGTGTTGAGTAGTTTGTGATTTATGAAAAAAAATTAACAATTTCCCCGGTTAAGATTTGGGTTAAAGCATGAACTTAATCCATTTACTTACTTGCTAGGATAACTAAATAATGTGTTCAGATATCTGGTATTATATTGCCTCCGTTTTGCTACTTTGTTATTTCTCAAAACAAAGTGAACAGCCCATTGTGGACATCATGCTCAGAAATGCAGCCTAGGTAGGCAGCTCACTAGGTTATTTAGTGTTAATGGTAAGTGACATTTGAAACATGGCCAGAGTGTTGCAGTTATTCTGCTCAAAAAGCAGTTTATTGGTTTAACGATAAGGGGACTAAATAGAGGCATGTTTGGTCCAGATAAAGAACGCGTGTATTTAACTTTGAACGAGTCCTCTTCGAAAGCCTGAATGTTTTTTCATAGTGTCCGTTTGGATCCCTCCGTGTTATATCATTAAACATTTTACTCATTCGCATGCATTATTGATAAAAAAAAAATATACTGTATATTTAGAGGTCGCGTTTAGGTGCGATCGTCCCTTTAAAAGCACTATCTTCCGTACACGAGGCGGAACGTATTTTACCAGAGCCAATCAGAGACCGAATTGTCCCGTTTCGTGCGATGCCATTGGCTCCCAGAGGTGTCTGTCTTTATCTTGTCGTCGTGTTTATGTCTGAATATGGCATGTTGTCGGTCGGCCGAAGGAAGAATGAATGTGACAGATAGTGATATCATGTTCTCTAAGCGGGTGAAGGAAGGAAAACCTCTGACTCCTAAGTACACTTATGTACGTAATATATACAAGTATGTTGTGTGAATGCGTTTACTGAAGCGTAATGAGTGAGCGGTCTGTTGAATAATTAGCGTATAATGTCTGGCTGAGTTGATTGAAGCGGGCTGTCTTCATGGGTTTGTGTTGCTGCTTTTAAAGTAAAACAGTAGGAAAGTGAGATGTGGCATTCTGCTGATTTTACTGCTGTTTCATCTGTGATGCTGGAGCTTGTGTGTGTGAATCAGTGGATGTCTCACCTGAGACGAGATGCATTTTTTATGAATGCTATAGTTTACCTTCCTCCTTGTGCATTATTGAGGGTTGTAAAGTGGCAACTTATCGGCTAAAACTTTTATTTAACGTCTTGGAGTAGAATGACTGCTGGCTTGGTCATTTCGCTTTTACTGTCTATTTACACTGCAAGTCAGCGTGTTGCAGGACTTTAAAGGGATAGTTCACCAAAAAAACCTCAATTTACTCTCCGTCATGACATTCCAAATTCCAAACCAGTATGACTTCTTCCGTGAAACACGACATAGGAATTTAAAGGGAACGTCCTCGTTGCTCTTTTCTATATAAGGAGATATAAGGAATGTGAATAGGGGCTGGACTTTTTAACCTTCAAAAATGCTTAAAGGCACAATAAGATTTTTTTATATTAAAATATCCAACAACTGCTAGAACAATGTTATATATTTTGTTGACTTGTATTTACATTATCCCAAATGTGTCCCATTATTCCCAAGATTGTTTAAATTCAAAGAAATAAGCCATTTTAACCAGGACAAGGGCGTGTGTCCGTGCGTCGCCTATCATTGACCTAGATATACGTTTTATTTTATTTTGTAGAAACCATGGAAACACCAGATATGCTTTAATATATTATGTGTTTTATTACAGGTGAGTTTGGATACATTCATCAGACAACAAATCACTGTTATATAACTCAATTAGTCTTATTGTTTAAATCTCGTTTTCTTGATTTACCGTGACTACCATGTTTTATCATGCCTAATATCGAGCTAGCTTACTGCAATGTGCAACAAGTGTCTCATAGTAGCCGCTGAGTGAACGCACAGAGTAGCATTATAACATAACTTTCAACAAAATGTCAAATGCCCGTGGCGCTGCTTCTTTCACAAGCTCTAGCGGTTTGTTAAAATGAAAATGATCCCATAATTTACTCGCCCTCAAGCCACGTTGGTGTATAACGCCGGCTTCACACCGCATGCGCAAGCAGTGTGTTGGCAGGGCAGGAGCGGTGCGTTTGGAGAGCGGGAGCCGCGCGTGCCCGTTGTGCATTCACACTGGCAGTGTTTGTCTCACGCAGCTGAACCGCGGCTCATGTATTGCAAATACAGACGAATATTGTCCATTATGTCACATTTTCCGGTCTTCTCTTCCGACCCCTGTCTGTCTCATGCTTTGATTTATGATGGGCAGCATATATCTGCTGCAAATGCGACCGTGTTCCCCTCTGTTTCATACAAACATGCATATAACATGTTGTATATAAGTAGTTCACATGATAAATGTAACATTAAAGTGAAGATATGCTTCTAGTTTTAATCATTTAAACAGGCATTTGAAGTTTGGCCAAAAACTTCTGTCAGTGTTGTTTTCGTGTATTATTTTATTTTTTCACAGCGCTGGATGTCAAATGGTGATTGTGAAACACACGGAACACTTCACTGCATGATTTCATGGTGAAATTTGTTATTTTCTATGTTAATCATGTCAGTTTTGATCAAGAACAATCCACTGTGGCTTTAATTCAGCGTGAGCAGCACGGCAAAAATAGACTCTGCAGTCTGCACCGAAACGTTCGCGGCACTGCTGCTTCTGCTCTGCTCCTGCTACGCGCTGCCGCGCCGCCTCTGCGTACGGTGTGAATGCTCTAATCTGTTAACACGGGCGCCGAAAAAAATACGTGCTGCTTACGCTCTGCTAACACGTGCAGTGTGAAACCGGCCTAAGACTTTCTTCTTTCAGCCAAACACAATAGGAGTTATATTTAAAAAATATCCTAGTTCTTCCAAGCTTTATAATGTGAGTGAATACCTTGTTTTTTGAATACCTTGTTTTTTTAGCCCAAAAAAGCACAACCATCCATCATAAAAGCAATCCATACGGCTCCAGGTGGTTACTAAAGGCCTTCTGAAGCTAAGCGATACATTTTTGTAAGAAAAATATCCGTATTTATAACTGTATAAACCATAATCACTGGCGAAGTTGAGTTCCGGCGGAAGAACTACTACACCTAGGAGGAGGGGGGAGTCTTGAGGGGGAGTAAATTATAGGATGGTTTTAATTTTTGGGTGGACTAAACCTTTAAGCACAATGTGACAACAAAAGTCATGCAATACATTTTTGTGAGGAACAGACAGGAACATTCATTTAATTATATCCCACCATAAAACATTAAACATCCACAAAAATTACATCCACTCATATTACCTCATCTTTTGCAGTCGAAACTATTTTGACAAGCAGCGTGCATATGATGACAGAGAGTACATGGAGATCGATTTAAGACTCTTTTTGATATAAAAACATACCCTGTGTGAGTTCTTGTTTTAAATGTTAATAATATACCTTATTATACAAGCAAGAATGCATTTTTCCAGAATATCCACACAATTGCAAATGTGACATTGATTTTAAATGAAATTTGTCAATGATTCAAAGACCCATTCATAAATACAGCCATATGCTTTTTTATTGAATAAATGAATGACTCGATAACTTACTCATTAAAACAGTGACATGCCGCCAGCTACTGGTGCTTTACATTTAATATTTGAAAGCAACACTTCGTTTTTACCATCTTTTCATATTTCTCTATTTAAATTTTTTTATTTATTTAAAACATTATCTCATAACATTATTTATGTCATTGTAATTCACCCTTCGCCACAAGTTTGATTGACGGGCGATCTGACCAATCACATCGCCAAATCTGCCGGTTTGTCCTACAAAGCAGTCAGGAGAGTTAGTAGATTAACGTCGGTGGACTTGAATATGAAAGACGGTGTGTACTGACGTCTTTCCGCGGTTGAAACGACATTTCTTCTAGTGTTCATTCATGTTTATTTGATGCTTATCAATGAACTAGAGGGAAGAGATGATCAGTTCACAAGCAGCTTTAACTGAGGCGCTACAGCGATCACGACACATTAAAGAGCCACAAAACGCTATTTGTGGTTTACATTTCTTTAAAAAAGATAACATTTTAAAGTTGAGACTTTGTTTCATATCAAAAGTAACTTGCTCTGTCCTGTCTGTCGTCGTGTTGTCAGTGTCCTCTTTGCTCCGCAATGTATTTTCTCTACGTGAGAACGTGTGTGGTGTGAGAGCGCCATGTCTTGTTGGACATAGCAACAGTAACTAAAGGGGGCGGGTCTTTGCGAACAGTCAATTGCATTCAATCCAACTCTGAGCCGGATGCAGCAGTGTGTAAATGCATCTAGATCTTGCAGCTGTGCCACTGCAGTGCAAAGATGGCTATTGTTGATGGTTTTATTTGATTAAAATTATGATTTAGTTTAATTTATGGCTTTGTTTATTATTTTAATAATTAAGTTAACGGAAGAGAGGGTGTTAAATTCCCCAGGGGATACACCGCTCCTAAATAGTTTGGGAACCAATAGCGAATCATTCTTGTGAGTCGGATCTTTTCGTTGAATCGTTTTTTTTTTCCAAACAAAAAAAATGGATTGGTCTGATTTGTGATCTATTTCAACTCAATAGTTTTTAATGTTCCAGTTGACAACTCTTGTTTATTTCTTAAAATTATGGCTTCAGAAGACTTAAATTGTTTTCTATTTAATATATGGACTACATTTATAATACTTTTATTGCCTTTTTTTATCATTTTGTAGCTTGACAGTCCCAATCCCGATTCGCTTTCATAATACTGAATAGAGTATTGGCTAAGGTATTCCTCAGAAATTAACCTTTCCACTGAAAAAAGGCATTCAGGTTCGGTATGACCTGAGCAGTTGAACCTTCTGGTGAACTATTCTTTCATGTGTTAGTAGTTGAGTGTTGAATGTGTCATCAAATGTGTCATACTTAATAGGCGGGCAACCAACAAGCTATTAAAATATGTGTGACATGTCAGGAATGACATTTACTGAAGATTGCATGCAGTAAAATAAAATTTCAAGGTCAGCATAAGGTGGTATTCTTGCTTAGAGATGCATGTTTGATGCACTTTTTTTTTATTCAAGTGATATGGTCTATAGGCTAAGCTGTGTAATTTTAGGGCTTTTGCGATAAAGTAGGCAACATTTAGGTGATTTTAAGAATGAGGGTGAGTACATAATGAAAGAATATTTAGTTGCAGTGGGGACATTGGGTGTTTGTTATTTCTTTGTGGCTCTGTTATGGCTTATGTTAGCTGTTATGAATATGATTTTCATATCTGTCTGCAGAGCTTCATGCAAAACAGTTCACACACTCATGCAAAACACTCTGTGTTGTCTGCTCACATTTGTACTGTAGTTTGATGTGTAGACCTGATATTCTAGACTTTCAATCTTACACTCATCTCTTCCATATACCATAAAGATTTTCAAAAAAGGTTTTCAAAATTTAGTAGCTAACACCTTGTATTAAAAAGAGTTCCAAACTGCACATTATTGTCCATATTTTGGCCTCATCCTGTCGTCCTGCTCAGCGGTGTGGTTGTGTCCCCCTGTCTCTGGAGCAGGTTGTATCATGGACTGAGTACCACTGCCGGATCGATGCATTAAACAGTGAAGATCTGCGCTCCCTATGCAAACGCCTCCAGGTGCACAAAATCAGTAGAACCCTGCAGATGTAGTTCTAGGATTTGTAGATTGTACTTGTCTTGGTGTGGATGGCAAGTTTGAGCCTGAGACCAAAAAAATGTTAAGACCGTTCATTTCATGATTTTTTTTTTTCTATACCAAAGTACATTTAAGTGATTTGCAATTCCTAAATGCAAAAATTAGAATATTTAATACTGTACAGATATAAAAATACTGCTAGTGGAAGTCTCCTTTAGAACACACAAATTGAATACATTTTTTAATTACATTTTGGAATTTTCACATTATTAGATGCGTAAATTAGCAGCTTTATGTCATTGCTGATCTGCTACATTCCATTTTTGGAAATTCCAAGCAGTTGCTTTCCCTAAGAAAACACAAACTGACTGAAATGAGGAATTTTCTGGAAGCTGTGCTAGGGAAATTGGATTGTATTTCCAGGTTCAGAATGTTCTAAGGTTCTGGTGGGTGTTTAGGTCGAGACCTGCACTGACTTCTGCTCGGCTATTTGTTGTTAACAATTGATGTAATTGAAGCATGGCCGGTGTAACCTGAGTGTGTTCAGGCCACTAGAGGGAACTGTCTGTGGCACTATATTGTAAAATAACACCACTAGTCCTGATGTAACAACAGGCTTTAGAGCAGTGCTTCTCAACCAGTTATGCTTCAGGAACCAGATTTTATATTGAACGTCAAGTGGTGATCCAACACAGTACAAAGATTGCGTATAAAAGTGAACAAAAATGTTCTTACATTGCATTTAATATACATATTATCAGTTCATGCGTATTCTGGGAATCGAACCCATGACCTATGCATTGCTTGTGCTATGCATACTCTTTGAGCTACTTATGCTCATATAATGAAGTTTGTTAATGTTACCTTGAGCTGCATAGGCACAACAATATGCTTAATTATTATACTGACAGGCTTCCACTGGTTGAGAACCACTGACTTTTGGGAAATAATGCACACCAAATATTTTATATGAATACAATATCCCATATTTTCAAGCCAAAACATTTCCTGTGAGATTAGTTTTGTTGTCTCAGGTTAGTGTGCCCCCTTAGGTTAATCCCTCCATAGATAGTCAACTCAGCTCCTGCTCAGGTTGAATTTGCATGTTAAGTCTCTGCAGCTTTACTTCCACAAATGTTTTGAATACCAAATCAGTTTATGGGTTAATTTCATGGAAAATCTACAGTCATGCCTTATTATAGTCTCAGATTTATGTGGCATAAAGCACTAGATGGTTTTCTAATGGTGTCTTCTGTCTTTAGATCACCACAAAGGAGGACGTGAACTCTCGAGATGGCACGTCCTTCACCGCCAGTCTCGAGCCCGAGACGTTCAAGCCCAACCTGAACGAACCCAGTGACCTTCTGGAGGCTGAGCAGATTGAGAAGGTAAGCGCACAGTGGCGCTGCAGTGAAATAAATCTGCCCACTGCTCCAAGCTTTACAGTTTTTCATCGATCCACTGGTCCAAAAATAGGCGTACCTCCCTGCTGTTCACCGGTTATTGATCCTCGACTGGAGGATGGTCTCAGACATGTTAACAGACAGATTTATTCATTTGTCATGTTATGGCTAAGGGCATAAGAACGATTGGTTAAGTGAAGGAGATGGGTCTTGAGACAAAAATGATTACTCACCCTCATGTCATTCAAAACCTATATGATTTTCTTTCTTCCATGGAATAGAAAAAACTACATTTAGCAGAATGTTCATGCTTACTTTTTCCATTTAAGAAAAACTACTAATACCCTTTAAGGCCAATTCACATTGCACCGACAGACAGATACCAACGCCAACATTCACCAGATTATAACATGTCACTTTTTTAGACAAATTCTGATTCACCATGTTCAGTTGGTGAAAACAAGCTCCAACAAGACTCACTTATCTGACAAAACCCAACAAAGTATCTGTTGCTGTCTGTCAGTCAGTGTGAATTGGACTTTAGGGGTAGATGAGGTACAAAGTGCATATTGCCCCAGTGACAAGCTGTAGTACCCCTAAAGATATATTTTTTGCACTTTTTTTTCTGACGGTGAATGAAAATAAAAACACCATAAAATAGTCCATATCAGTGTTCATTTCGTTGACGAATAATTTTCGTCACAATTTTCGTCAACAATTTTTTTTCACTGATGAAAACGAGACGATAACTAAATAAAAACTAGTGTTGGATGACAAAAACTATGACGAAAATCAACTGTCATTTTCGTCAACAAATAAAAACGAGACGAAAATGTTAGGGAGGGACGATTAGGGAAGAGATCCAGTCAGAACTGATATCCTGTGTAACAGATGCGCACATTTGATTTGAACGTGCTGATCTAACCGCTGGAGAACACGGCGCTGTTGCGCTTCTACAGGCTCACCCCCGCATCCCCAATACAGCGCTCCAGAGCGGCTCACAATCAATGAATAGCGCACATTTATGCCAGGCAATTGTTTATGAACTAATGCTGATGAATAATGACAATGTTTACTTAACGATGTTTATATAGTAATATGTTTTAGACAGTTGTATCAATGCATATTTTATCTCCTCATCTGAACTTGAATGAGCTCCTGCAACTGCAACAGAGGCGTAGACATTTCAAAATAAGAGTCCCGGTGTATTTCGAGCTTGTTTGTAATTAAAAGTCACGCATTATATATTCGTTTTTGGTTGCACAATAAAACTGTATTTAATTTAATTCCCATTTAATTCATATTCAGGAGGAAAGACCAGTATTTGACACATATTCAATAAAATATCAGGGTTATAATAGTTAACTAAAACCATTAAAAAAAATACAAATAAATTAAATAAATTAAATAAAAATAAAAAATAAACAAACTTATTTGAAGCTTTAGCTTAACCTGATATGGCCTACTGACTAAAACAGAAATACAAAGTTATAAAAACTATATAGCTGTTTTTAAAAAACAAACAAAAAAGTGAATTGAGCTCTTTCGTGTATTTTTAATGTCAAAAACAAAAAGATGTCAAAATGTCAGTTCAAGTGACAGTTGGTTATGTAAGGCTTAAATGCTTAATTTCTTACAATTGAACTAAACTCATTAGATTTTAGGAGACTAAATCTACTGTAGATTTAGTCGACTAAAATCTTATGATATTTAGTCGACTAAAACTAGACTAAAACTAAAAACAATTCAGGTGACTATGACTATGTGACTAAATCTAAATGGCATTTTAGTCAAAAGACTATGACTAAAACTAAATCAAAATTTGCTGTCAAAATTAACACTGGTCCATATGACTAGTAGGGGTGTAACGGTATACATATTCGTACCAAACCGTTTCGGTACAGGGCTTTCGGTTCAGTGTACGCGTGTACCGAACGGTTTCCGAATGCAATCTTTAACAGTTAACAGTCGGCTTGTTTTAAGTGCAGAACACACTTCAATCCTAGTTCCCACACGAACATATTAAGTATTCAGTCCATTTTATCACGAAATTCAAACGATAAATGCCGTTTTGACGCTCTTTAATGTGGCGTGACTGATCACTGTATAAGCGCATCTGTTCAAGCGTGAAATGAACACGATCTATCATCTCTTCCTAAAGAATAAACATGAATGAACATCTGAAGGTATGTTGACGATACATTACAACTTACTGTCACAGATCATATGTGGTGTAATCGCTCAATCAGTGTTTCAACGGCGGAAAGACCTCAATATAACTGCGTGTAAACTAAACAATGTCACGTAGCATCACATTTACCTCAGGCAATTCACTCTTTCAGTGTCCACAGTATTTTATTCACTAGAGAAATCAACTGTTTCACTAAATATATGCACTATATATTCATTATATGCTACTTAACCTGTTAGTGATGTCTTGTTTATTTCATGTATGTTTAAATAAACCTGTCATGAAAATGAGACACTGTGTATAAATGGAGAAAAACTATTTTATAATTAGATTTAGAAGTTATTGCAAAAACTGCCTTATGTGAAGTTTACATGTTTGCGTACTATGTTATTTGAGTGTTGATTATTATACCTAAAAATCAATAGCAACTGAATTAGGGATAATAGTTTGGGCTCTGTTGTTAACCTTTAATATTAATGTGCAAGTAAGGGCTCCCTATATAGTTTACAGCAATATCTTCAATAAACTTTGTTATAATTTAATTTATTTAAGGTCAGACACTTTTTTTTACTTCAGTAAACCACTGTTTAATAAAAATAAATAAAAAGCAATTTTGTAAAACTGCTGTACCGAATACCGAAAACTTGAATTCAAAACCGAGGTATGTACTGAACCGTCAGTTTTGTGTACCATTACACCCCTAATGACTAGGGTTGGGAATCAATAACTGGTTCACCATCTTTTTTTTTTTAATTACTAGAACAAAATGATCTGTATTCTTCCACAGATGTGTACTTTATAATACTTTAAAATCTTATTTAAAATTAATCCCACTGTATAATACAACGGCATAAGAAATAGTTTTTTCTTATAGTTGTAAGCTTGCAGTCAGAATTTATGTGATGATACACTGTAGTCTGATTCATGAACAAATTACTCTTTTGAATTGGGTCTTTTTAAATGAATCATTCAACAACAAATTGAGTGAATTCAGAACCTTAATTTATTCATTTTGATCCAATCGTACATATGACTTGTCCCCTGAAGCCATGCGATTAAATGAGATGTTGCTTTGGCAACTAACTGAAATAAAATGAGTTTAACTTTAAATAAATTAAAGCTATATAGAAATATAAAAAAAAAATAATGACATAAAATAGCACATAACAAATTTACTACATTTTCAACTAAAATTAAAACAACAATATCAAAATAAAAGCTATTTTATTATATTATTAAATACTATAATAGTATAAATTACTACTTTAAATAATAATAATAAAAAAATAACACTGAAACAGGCCAATAGGTCATTGTTACCGCTGCAACAATCATATTTTGTTTGACTCTCTTCCTGAAATAAAGCATGATTTTGTTCAGATGCTTTTTGGCTGTTGGTTCATAAATGTTGCAGTTGTCAGGGACATTGCTATCATATTCGCACATGATGGCCTGATGTTTTGATCTGATCTTACGGTGCCATTTGAAATGTGTTTTGATGTAAAGCTTCAGAGGTTTTGTGCGGTTATGAGGTTTAAATCATTGCTCCCTGCGAGTGCCCAACTTTCAAAAGCATCAGCGCTCTATGAATGGATCACCAGAGGTGGCTTCTCACAGACATAGGCCCATTTTGTTGGTAAATCAAATAAACTTGTGTAATTCAATGCTCTCCAAGCGCTGGGAAAACCTGGACCCGCCAGAGGACACACAGACTGCTGGACTTAAACACAGCACTGTATATAATGTATGGTGTTCAGCTTCTCTGTGTCCACTGGTGTGAAAAGGTCAGTGCTACTGTAATTGGGCTCTTAATGTTTTGCAGGTTTTGCTCTGATCCTGCACACGTCTTTTATTCATTCTACACACGTCATGTTCTTTTTTTGTTTGTTTTTGTTTACAGATTATAGCAGAAAGTATTTAAAAAAAATAACAGGAACATTCAGGAGCACAGAAACATGTTGTCAATGCTGTCCGTTGACTTTTATCAATAAAATAGCTTCGCTACCGAAAAGCAACAAGGTGGTAACATTGCTGTTTTTAAAGTAAATAAACTACTCACTAATTATTCAAATAAATAAAATCTTGCCATGATACTTTATTTCATTTTTGAATTATAGATCTTGCGACCCATAGATACAAACTAAACTAAACTAAAAATGTATCATTTTATCCGTTCAGTCAAAGACTTACAGAGCCTCAAAAGGGACATGTTGGTGGAAAAAATATGAGATGGGAGGAAAAACAAGTCAATGCTTTTGCGTTCCCCCGAGAAACTTTGCGTTCGCTCGCAAAACCTTTTGAGCGATTGCAAAATTTCTCTGCAGAACGTAAAAGTTTTTGAGTATGTATTTTTTTCCTATGTCTCATATTTTTTTCCTTTACCATGTCCCGTTAGGGGCTCCGTAAATTCTGAAAATATCAATGACAGCTTTAACTTGTCCATGCTGGCAAGTGAACAGGTGTAAGCGGGGTGATTCACAGCTTGGTGTCCATTATTATTTTATTATTAATTATAAACTATTATAGTTTATATACATGTTTGTAGTTAGCTTTCTTTTTGTATTTTAATTTTTAATAATAAGTTTAAAGGGTTAGTTCACCCAAAAATGAAAATTCTGTCAGTAATTACTCACCCTCATGTTGTTCCAACCATGTAAGACCTTCGTTCATCTTCGGAACATATTTTTGATGAAATCTGAGAGCTGTTTCACTCCTCCATAGGCTTTCAGAGGGAATGAAACTTGATGGCCCAGAATAGTAAGTAAAAATGTCATTTAAGGAGTCCAAATGACTACAGTGGCTCTGTATTAAGTCTATCATGCGACAAAATACTTTTTGAGCGGAAAAACAACAAAAATAACGACTTTATCCCACTAGTATTGTTGTTCAATTTGAGTGCCACGACGCATGCGCGAGAACTGAGATTCTTCTTCTACTACTACTTGACTGGCTGCTCACTCTTTCGGAGTAGGGTTAATCTCAGTTCTCGCGCATGCGTCGTGGCACTCCCGTGAACTCTCGTCAGAGACTCAAATTGAACAACAATACTAGTGTGATAAAGTCGTTATTTTTGTTGTTTTTCCGCTCAAAAAGTATTTTCGTCGCATGATAGACTTAATACAGAGCCACTGTAGTCATTTGGACTCCTTAAATGACGTTTTTACTTACTATTCTGGGCCATCAAGTTTCAGTCCCTCTGAAAGCCTATGGAGGAGTGAGACAGCTCTCAGATTTCATCAAAAATATACTAAATTATGTTCCGAAGATGAACGAAGGTCTTACATGGTTGGAACAACATGAGGGTGAGTAATTACTGACAGAATTTTCATTTTTGGGTGAACTAACCCTTTAATAAAAATTTTTGTAAACATTTCATTTTTATTTGTGTTTTTTATATTACTATTTAAGTTTAATTTATTTTAATTTTAGTTTTTATTTATTTCCATGTAAGTGAATTTAGTGCTTCAACTCAAACCTATTAAATACATTTCACATTTTTCATTTTTTCATTTAAGGTTTTTATTTTATTGTAGCTTTATTTCAATTAACAAAAATGTTTTAAATGTTTTTTGTTTACAAAATAACCCTGGTCGGCCGTGGTTCCTCCACGCCGTCATGTATTAAAATTGTTTAATACACACATTGCCATGTGTATCTCTAACCTATTTCCTGTTTTCACTCAGCTGGCGAAACATCTCCCGCCCAGAACCATCGGTTACCACTGGAATCTGGCCTTCAGCACATCTAAACATGGCATGAGCATTAAGACGTTGTACCGGACGATGCAGGATCAGGAATCGCCCATGCTGATGATCATCAAAGACAGTGACGGACAGGTCAGAATCTTCTCTTTATCTCTCACAAGTGTGACTCAATATTAACATAACACCAGAGCCATAGCCATCAGTTCTTGTATGTCATGTGACCAGGAGCAAATTAAAGATGTTGGTTCAGTGGTTTCCTAATCTGATCTAGCCTCTTTGCTCTTGCAGTTATTTGGGGCTTTGGCCTCAGAACCCTTCAAAGTCAGCGAGGGTTTCTACGGCACAGGAGAGACTTTCCTGTTCACCTTCTATCCAGAGTTCGAGGTTTGTGTTCAGTTTATCCGTTGATTTTCGTTAGAGGCAGAATAATCTGTCAGTTTGAAATTAATTCTGATTGTGGTTGTCATTTGGCATTTTCATAATTAAAGACTTCATAGCAGGATTTAAACACTGAATAAACTGAACAATTGCCTTGTTCTGAAACGCTGTTTCTCTCACTGGCAGGCGTACAAATGGACTGGTGATAATCTGTTCTTCATTAAAGGAGACATGGACTCTTTAGCCTTTGGTGGAGGAAGGTCAGTAACTCAAGGCACTTTTAATAAATGTTATAATCTTTTGAATGCTAATTTTCAGTAGAGATGTTTGTGTAAGACCAAAAATATTTGTATGCAAATGTAAACAAGAACGTTTGGCCAGCACATTGCAAGCTTATTGTCTCGTTGCACAAACTAAGCATGCAAGTTTTTTCTTAACTACAAATCTCAGTGCTAAAGGGTAAGATGGTTTGCTTCAAATGCCTGTGTGGATGTGTTGTTTTTCAGGTATCTAACTGTAGAAGTGTGGACAATTTATCTTGACAGTAGCTGATTTGAAACAGAAAACTGGTTGTAATAGATGACAGTTTATGCTAATGCACACATTTAAGGGCTCCGGATCAGGGTTAGCACCACTTTTGCAGTACCAAACTTGTACAGTGTGAAACGATGCGGTATTAGAATGTTAAAGCTAGACACTTAGAAACAGACAACCAATCATGTACATATTTGCATGCTTTTGACAGTCATGGAAACACTGCACATTGTATATAAACAGCAAGTTCAGTGTTTGAGAGGAAAAACGTCAAATGCTGACAGAAAGCGCAACAATTTGTAGTGAAGAGACCATTTATTTCTTACATTTATTGACAGAATTGTTGATTCAGTATAAACTCAATGTAACACTGTCGGCAATACAAAGTACATACAAAGCAATGCTAGAGCTTTTATCTAAACTGGTCACGTGCTGCATTCATCCAATTAATTACACTGACACACATATGCAAATAAGAACGTTAACCCAGGGTTTAGAGATGTACAATGTGAAACGTCATTTTATAAATACCCAGGATTAATTGTTAACCCCGGGTAAATTATGATGAATTTTCAACATCATTACTCCAGTCTTCCGTCACATGATCCTTCAGAAATCATTCTAATATGCTGATTTGCTGCTCAAGAAACATTTATTATTATTATCAATATTAAAAACAGTTGTGTTGATTAATATTATTGTGTTAACCATGATAGATTTTTATGAATATAAAGTAAAATGCATTTATTTGAATTTGAAATCTTTTATAACAGTATAAACAGTATACATTTAATTTAATTGTATTATTTTATATTTATTTTAATTTATTTGATTGAATTTAATATTTATTTTATTGTTCAATTTAATAAATTTTTGTTGTTAAAGGTGTCATGAACTGGCTTTTTAAATTTGTTTTATACTGTTGTCTGAGGTCAACTTGTTGACGTTTGCGTGGTTTTTACATTCAGAAACATCATAATGAATAAGTAATAGGCTATTTTCTGCCTTGGTTTTGAGGCTCTCTGTTTTGATGGGCGTGCCGCACTGAAGACTTGGAAGTAAACGCCCACAGCTAGGATTGGATAAGATTTGCATATTTAATGAGTTTCTGCTCCCCTGTCAGTACACGTGAGGAATTGTTTTGATAGCGCGCGCAAGAAAGTAATGTTATTTCACTATAGCCCGCCGGTGATAGCCCGTCTGAAAAACACATAGCCCCGGGACTTTGGGCTTTGCGAGCTGGTGTTACAAGTCCGAGTCTGATCACGAATGAACCAATAACACCTTCTCCAGCCTGTGACAGCGTGCTATGGTATGTAATCAATAGATATCAAACGATCTGTAACAATGCAATACTAACACATAAAAAAAAACATGTTTTACTCACATAAGTGTGTTGCACCGTTCCTGTCGGATCCAATATAGAAGGCACAGCATTGTGTTTTAATCTCAATATGTCTGCAAATCCAGTCTCGACCTGTATCTTGTTTACAATCGATTCCTCTGTGAAATGAAGCGAACAAGCGCAATGTCTTACGCACGTGAGCTGGAACCGGCATGTTTATTGCTCGGTAGCGACCCGTTTAGCTCCACGAGTCGGTGGGCGGGCTTGAGGCGGCGCTTCTGCGTCCTATTACGTCAATGGTCGACATATTCTGAGATCTCTCTTTTTCTGGGCCTGGTGTCTATAAAAGCTTTTCTTTGACTAACAAGGACGTTTTCAGCTCTGAAACTTAAAGGATATTCTTAAATCACGATGGACTTTTATATACCAAAGGCTCAAAGGAAAGTTGATTTCTCAATTCATCACTCCTTTAAAAGTGTTAAAAAACATAATTTTACTGACCCCAAACTTTTCAAAGGTGGTGTATTATGACATTTCAGAAGGCAACGACAGATAAAAAAAGAGCTTGCGTAGCTAGAAGGATCAGTGATGCATTTTTAAAACTGTGCGAAAGTACATGGACACTGATCTCTAGAAGGATCAGTGATCCTTCTAGAGATCAGTGTCCATGTACTTTCGCACAGTTTTAAAAATGATTCCCCCAATGTCCATTTACATGAGGATTCAATTCAATTCACATTTATTTGTATAGCGTTTTTCACAATACATATGGTTTCAAAGCAGCTTCACAGAAAATACATGCATCTATTTTACAATTTAAAGTGATTTGTTATCAGAGGAGACTGTGTCCAAGTTATGTATTTCAGAGATGTACATATACAAAGCACACAGTTGGCTAACAATGTATTAATAAATGTAAAAAATAAATTAATTAAGGCACAGACAATGGGCTAAGTGAAATAAGAATACATGTTGTTAACAATGATGAAGGATGAAGGTTTTATTTGAGAACTTTTTCTTCTCTTTCAGTGGTGAATTTGGGCTTTGGTTGGACGGTGATCTTTATCACGGCAGGAGTCATTCATGCAAAACCTTCGGGAATCCCATGCTCTCCATGAAGGAGGATTTCGTCGTGCAGGATATTGAGATCTGGTCGTTTGAGTAGCATCATACAGGGAGGTACCTTATGTGTTTTTAGTTGGAGAGAGGAATTGGACATCAGGCAGATCCCAAACCTTACTGCACATCACGCGGCTCCCAGGAAGCCCGTAACGGACGCTACTGTTACCGCGCTTGTCGTATGTTTCTCCTGCATTTAATACAGAGCTCTTCTTTGTGCTGTTTAGTATGTGTGTGTTTTGTTCAAGCCGTGTGCAGTGTCAATAACGAACGGGAGGATGTAACGAGGGACCCCCGTGAGCACCTTTAACATCGAAAGGAGATGACGATGATGATGATGATGATGGTGGCGGCACGGGTTTGGGCTGCCCGAGAACTGCCATAGTCCAATTTACCTGAGCTGAAACGGCAGGAGTCTGTTCAAAAGATGATGTTAGCCGATAGGATGTCACTACTGCAACACGGGGATGGATGGGGGAAAAAACAACTATGGAAAAAGAACTGAAAACACATTCCCTTGCTCTCAGAGGAAGAATATGCATTTTTGGATCGCGGTGGCGTCCACGAGAAGACGAGAACACATCCGTAGTTACTTTCGAGGCGAAATATTCAAGTGTCGTGAAATTCGTAGTCTATCATAGCACACCATGTCGAAGCACATAATCGGAAACCCCATAGTCGTAATGTTCTGTTCAGTGGGTTTTACGTGTGCGTGTGTGCGTTTGGCTAACACCGACCCCTCCGCTTCGGAAGGGCCGACTTTTACTGTTCGTAGGCAGAAATGTGTCGCAATAGATTTGTGGAATATGCAAATTCCTGTCCTGTGACCTCAAATAATCCCGACGGGGCACTTTTGTTTTCCCCGTTTCTCTTTCCAAGAGACCTTTTATGTCTTGACGGATTAATTGCTTTTCTGGGTATCATTTGAAAAGCCTGAGACGTGATTTAATTGTTTTTCATGAATATAATGACAATTCTATATTTATGTATATGAATATATATATATATATATATATATATATATATATATATATATATATATATATATATATATATATATATATATATATATATATATATATATATATATATATATATAATATATATATTGCTGTTAAGTGTGACAGTGATCTTTTTTGTGCTGATATCTCAGCTGTTACTAATATAATGTATATTACCCTGTAAATTAATGTTAAAATAGTAGATTTGTTCCTATATATAAATATATATATATACATATATATATATATATAAATTAATATACAGTGTGTAGATTGGTGGGTTGCTTCTCGCACTTTATTAATCTAGTTTCAAGCCAGGTTCTTCAGGCCTCATTAGCAGTAGCAGTACAGTATATATTTTTGTTTGTCTTTTAGATCATAGAGTAAATGAATAGTTTATAAAGAGCTTGCTGCTACTGTGGAGAGGACAAGCCCCGGACGGGTGTCTCAGCGGTCGAGCACAGGGTCGAATCTGACGGACGCTCTTCTTCTCACGTGTCCTGTCCCAGCGTTGGTTTGTTTTGTTTTTTTTAGTCTCTGGTCTTTTCGGTGTCCAGATTGACTGTGCACACAGTGAGAGGAGCGCACACGTCCTTTCAGAGTCGCAGACGAGAAGTGCAAACAAATCCTTCATCTACTTCACCGGAATATAATGTTACAGTGATGTATAAAGAACAATGAATACTAATAAATTGTTGTAACCTGGGACAGAATCAGGTCTTTTATGGGTTTTATTTTCTTTGGTCTTTCTTTGATGTCTTCACCACTGAATAAGCCATTAAATGATTTTTTTTTTTTTTTTTTTTTTGCTGACTCATTCTATTACCATAGTATTTTGCAGTGTTGGGGAAAGTTACTTGAAAAGTAATGCATTACAATGTTGCGTTACTCTTAGTTCTTTTTAAGAAAAGTAATGTTATGTTACTTTTGTGTTACTTTTTCTCACTTGGGCTGGGCTTGTTATCCGAAAATTGGGCTTGCTTTCGCACCAAAATTGAAATAATAAGGCTGAAGGAAATGCAAAATCACGCGTGTACAGTGGAGGGCGCAGCGCAAATAAAACTTTCAGCTGTGCTGCCATTCTAAATTAAAGAAGAACAGGATGCAGTAGAAGGCACTGTCCCAAATGGCACCCCTAAACCCTCACGGTCTTCCTCTGAGTTTGCACTTTCACAACGTAATGCCGCTTTGACTGCCGGGAAGAAGTCCGCTGCGTAACCCGCACCAGTGCGGGCTTGGCAGAAGTGCGCATCGAGGGCGCATATCGACCTAAAAGGGGGCGCTCGCGAGCACCCTTCTGAGACCTAAAATTAACGGACATGCGCAAGTCCACGAGACCGAAAGTGCACATGAAGTGTGCCATTTCTAAAGTGCCAAAATCTAAAGTCTTTTTTGCTAATTTTTTAACAGAATCGTCAAAGGTTTGCAGCAAGACATTGGTCAATAAAGTGAGATTAAATGCATTAAAATGTTTGTTTTATTGTACATTTAATTATTGGAGGTTTGTGTAGTATTCTGATTTTGCATTTCACTGATTTTAATAATTTACTCAGATACGGAATCTTTTTTTGTGCAAGTGAGACGAGTAAATCCCTGCTCACATTTAGTCGATCTACAATAATCAACATGGGGACAGGAGAGCTGTCGGTCAATAAATGGGAAAACAAAGTAACTCGCCATAGCCCTGATATTTACACCAGATATTTACTTACAAGTTACTTGGAAAAAAATTATCTGATTACATTACTTGAAATGCGTTACCCCCAACACTGGTATTTTGGAAGGTAATTCCATGCAAGTGCCATGTTATATGAATATATGATAATCAAATCACAGGCCTGTGGTGTATATCAAAGCACCATGATATTACCATCCAAAAACATATCTTTACAGTAGTACCACCACAGCACTTTTATGCAAGGGGAAAATTCATGGTTCATGCAGGCAATTTGGTTCAGAAGGGCTGTCTGTCAACATGAAATACTATTTTACTTTGGTAATCTGTCATATTTCTTAGTGTAATTTCATCCATAATTGAGTGGATCTTCTAAAGTCTATTTAACGGGTGGTTTAAGGGGAGGGGCTGAAAAAGTATACGTGATTTGTGACGTCAGCCGAAAATTAAAATTGCTTTATAGATTTAAAGGTGTAGTGTGTAGTATTTATGAGGATCTATTGACAGAAATGCAATATAATATACAAAAGTATGTTTTCAGTGGAGTATAAAGTCCTTACATAATGTACTGTTATGTTTTTATTACCTTAGAATGAGCCATTTCTATCTACATACACCGAGGGTCCTCTTACAGTGAAATTGCCATTTTGTGCCATCATGTTTCTACAGTAGCCCTAAACGGACAAACTTCTCTAGAGAGCGCTAGTCCAAGGGTGTAATCCAGCCCCCGGAAAGCGTACCTTCCATAGGGGCAGCCATTGCTAACCAAGCCATCACCTGCTGTTAACATCCCATTGACTCCCATTCATTTTGGCCTCACTTTGACATCTGAGGCGTTTAAAGACTCCATTTGTCCATTGTTTATTTCTAAACAAACACAACAATGTATAAAATGCTCCATTATTTGTAAAAAGTAGGCTAACAATTGCGTCATAACCACGCGACTCTGTCGCGCAGTACCGTATAGACCCGAGGAGAAGCTCGTAGGCAATCTTTTACTGTCTTTGAGGCAATCGGGGACGTGGAGGCATAAACGCCGATAGAGATGTCGCAAATCCTGCTTCGTTCATCAAAAGTTGCTCCTGCTCACTCTCTGTCTCTACAAGATTCGGTGATTCAGATTTTACGTTGCACAACCACTAGAAGACTTGCCACTGTCAGACAGGTTGCTCACGTCACATCTACGTCGTCAAGCTCAGTCTGAGGCTGCGCAGTACGCTCAGCCATCAGGAAGTGAGTGCTTCTACCCGACTTCAATTTTCCCCGTCGAAGCCAATGGGGTCGCTGTGTCCATTTCTTTTACTGTCTATGCGCTAGTCACTCTCTGCTGTCTCGGACGACGACATCTTTGTCCTGTGTCTTCTCTATGTGCTTCGAAAGGGAAGGGTGAGCGGTGGACTTTGCAATTCAAAACCTCACCTCTAGATGCCTAAAATTTGCACACTGCACCTTTAAGTTATTTAAATTTTTGGTTTATTTTGATAAATAAATAAAAATACACAGGCATGCATAAGACCAGGAATATTTTAACGTGCTAATTATAATAACGATGATAATGATGATTCCTTGTGACTCTCACTACACGGTTATTATCGTTTTTATTTCGTCTTTGACATGGTAATAGCGGGATGAATTGCCACTTTTTGAACCAAAAAAAAACTTGATCGCGCACGTTATAAGTAGAGTTTTGATTATGAGGTACAATAAAGGAATGATAAACAGACCTGTGTCAGCAGGGGAGGGTCAATGCTTGTAGGAAAGGAGAGTTTTGAAGCTGCCGAGGCGGGAGTTCTGTATGCCTGTATGTTCCTTTGTTTATTTCTATAGCCTGCTTCTGTTTCAGTCAATATATTCAGCTTCGTTCACACTAATGACAAACTCGGGATGTCGAGCAGGTGTCCAAACTACTATGACAGCAGGGCCTGTGATACTGTGAGATGAACATGTAAATGCAGCTGCATGGGGTTCATTGGCAACACTGAATATATAATGTATATTATGTAGCCGTAGAATCGGTATGTGTTTTTTTTTTTTCATTTTGTTTTATTTTGTTTACAGGGTCAGAGTGACGTTATTTTCATCCTGCTGGTGCAAGAGTGTCACCTGGTGGACATATTCTAAATTGCACAAAATGTTGCTATAGCACAAAATCATACTGTAGTCATTTATACCACAAACCTCCATGCAAAAATGCAAAGCCTGTAAAACTATATTTAACTCCATATATAACACACACACACAAAAAAACAATATATAAAGAGGGCAAATTATACAATCGATTGGCTACATACACTGAGCCAGAAATATTATGAACACAAATATGACACGATCATTCACCACACACTCATGGTTGAATTAGTTCACAACAGAAACAAATTAAATCTTCACATTAAAGCTCTTGTCCTCTTTCAGAAAATATACACATTATTTTACTTTGCCATATTCATCAATTCAAATTACATTTTTGTGACGGCACTACATTTTGACTTTAAAAAAAAACAGAGAAAGGCAAAAATGATAATAGAAGGCCTATGCGAAAATCAAGATGTACACAATTTTGAAAAAGTCTGAAACCGCAAAAAAGCACAAACAAGTGCTTTGACTACAAATGTGATTGTCCTTAGTATTTTGAAAACAATTAAAACATTTACACCGTTTTACAAGTCGAGCAGCCTAGTGGTTTAATCATTATTTTGCACTCAGCGATGTTGACTTTAAAATAAGGCACAGGATTTTTCCTCATTTAAAGGCAAATTTTACTACGTCATTATGAAATATGTTAATATCAGACACCACGTAAATACAGCCAAAGAACTTCCTCATCTGAGACTTGTTAGGGCCCGAGCACCGATGGTGTGAGGACCCTATTGGAATTTCTCTGTTTTTCCTTTTGCAGTCTTCTGTCTGACAGGAATCCCTTTTTCCCAAAGAAAATGAGGCACTCTGATGTAGGCACCAGTGGCAGGTGTCGCGTTCAATGGCAGAAGAAATTAAAAATCAGTTTCTTTTTCAGTTCCTTCCTAGTAAACCAGGTACTGGAACTCAGAGTAAATGAGAGGAAACATCACGGCACAGGCTCTGTACAGGATGGCTCCACTCTTGACCAGCGCTCGTGGAATTGTGAGCCAGGATTCAGATTTGAAGCTGAAGTAAATGGCGTACAGGGCCACAGCGAAAAAGTGACCGATTAGAGTCAAGGGTCTCGGTGACAATCTAAGGAAACAAAAACCGATTAGTGATGTGACAATACCTCTGATGGATCTCGGATATCTGCAAGAACCAGAGAAAGACATCTGATTTGAGGACCACACTGTTGTTCACAGTTTAGTGGTCAAGATGTGTTTTCAGTGGCAGATTGTTTGTGAATACTTACACAGACAGAAGGCCGATCGGTCCATTGATACATTCTCCGCCAAGTTTGAAATAATGGAAACAGGCTTTCCTCAACTGATACAGTGAATCTGAAGGGGGAAAAAAAACAGAAGTTGTACATGTATTACAAGTAACGTGCATTACGTAATCAGATTACTTTTTTGATGTAACAAGTCATGCATTACTTTTTCTTTGAAGTACTCTTTTTTTAAACAGCTGTATTAAAATTCTCTCTCTCTTCTCCATAACAGAGTCACTTAGACGTGCACTTATGTGTGCGCCAGAATAGACCAAAAGTACAAAAACAACGAAACGCATTACTTTCAATATAAAGAGTTGTACAGCAGTAAATATAAGCTGTAATGTTGAGAGAGCTTTTGTATGTCAGCTCTAGGGGCAAGGAAATATGCTAAGTGCTTAGAAAATAATATTCTAAATCTGTTTTTAAAAGAAAGTGAAGGTGTATATTAGATGGGCTATGTTGTTGAATGCATTACGGAGTTAAACACTTGCAAAAACTTCTCAATAATAATTTTTTAGAAACATGAAAAGGCCTGAAAGAGAGTGAGTCTCATTCCGGTGTGAAAAAGACGAAAAAAAACTAAGACAAAAGTAACGTAACATTACTTTCAATAAAAAGTAACTAAGTATCGTAATAAGTTACTTTTTTTAGGGAGTAACCATAGACTGTATAAAACAACGTAGTGACGTTACCGTAGGTTTCTGAAGAGCATTTTTGAAGCCCAAAGTGGGCGGAGCCAGCCGTTGCCATCTTGGCAGCGCGTCACTCCCGGATAAGCAAAAATGGGCAAAGGTGGGACCAAGCGGCAACCTCCCACAGTTTCTCTTGAAGCCAATACGGAAGTGACTTAAACTGCAATCAGTTTCATCGACTGGCCGCTAGGGACAGGCTCCAGAAGGGAGCAGAATCTCATTGAGCCCCATGTTAAAATGCCCAACTTTACAGCAGAAAAACACGTTTACAGCCTGGTACAAATTGTGGTTTTGGTCTATACGGCTAATTTTGCTCTTCATGACAACTGTGAGGGGGGTGAATTTTTTTTACAACTCATTTGTTTACATTATATAAAGCTTTAAAGTCCTGCATAATTAAGGGCGTGGCCACTTTGAGTGACAGGTGGATAGCCATTTGTCTGCTGTCTGTTAGTCATCGCATCACCTCAGCTCCGCCCACGTCCTGCCTCTTTGCCCATTTTCTGTTATTCGGGAGTGACGCGCTGACAAGATGGCAACGGCCAGCTCGTCCCTACTTTGCGCTTTAAAACAGCTCTTCAGAATCCTATGGGTGACGTCATGGACACTACGTCCATATTTTTCTACAGTCTATGGGTCTATGGGACATGGGTGGAGCTGAGGTGTCTGGTTGCTGAAACCACGCCTGCCTAGCTCAACCATAGTGGCAATCCACCTGTCACTCAAGTGGCCACGCCCTTAATTATGCAGAACTTTAAGGCTTAATATCATTTAAACAGATGAATTATAAAAAAAATTCACTCCCCTCACAGTTGTCATGAAGGGCAAAATTAGCTATATAGACCAAAATAGCTTTTTGTACCAGACTGTAAACATTTTTTCTGCTGTAAAATTGGGCATTTTTACAAGGAGGGGATCTATGGGATTGACTCCCTTTTGGAGCCTGTTTTTAGCAGCCAGTCCCTTCCGTATTGGATTCAAGAGAGAGACCGGGAGGTTGCCGCTTGGGAGTACCGTGATAATAGCCTGGCTCCGCCCTCCTACGTACTTCCGCTCAATTTTCATTTTCCTTCAGTACTACGTCTGGGACTGCTGTATGTGCTTAGGTTTTCTCCCGAACAATTTCTGCTCGCTCCGTTAGTGGTGAAGGAGTTGCTGAAGCCGTCCGTCTCCCACCACCCACGAGAAAAACCCAGGCTGAATTACCGACTGCTTTTGAGAAACACCAAGGTCGTGTGGTAATGTAATTGCTGTCCGAATTTTCAAGAATATAGCACTTCAAAATTCACTGTTTATATCCTTTTTAGACCCCTGCAGAGCACCGTGCAGTTGCGTGCGCTATAATTTGGATGCATTTCTAGACTTGTATTTCTTTAAATGCTGGCAAGTGTTTACAAGAGCAAAATATTTAATCACCGCTCAAAAAATAATAGAAGAAAAGCACGTAAACATTTGAATTGGGCTGTTATTTACAGCATCATTTTTTCTTATCATACCAAGCATATGACATTTTATTTACAGCATATACAAGTTATGATTGCACGAGATATGCACCACGAGAGCAGTTCCGATCACAAAACTCTCCTCTCCACCGTGAATAAATAACAATCCGAATGCACAAGGTTTTTATCACTGACACTGTGAGAATCAAAGGCGAACGGCGCGTGACATACGTCACGACCAAACGTTAGCGATTGGTTAGGCAGATCCAGAGTGACTCTTGGCAGATCCAATAGTTTTAAACTTAAACAGAGTTCCCGCCTTCAAGGAAGTAAATGCTTGTCAATGGAGAGTGGCCAGACTCTATGTACAAATGAAATGTACGAGAGTCTGGTAAGACCAGGCTACCGTGATAATGCATTACTTCTAGAAGTTACATTCCCTAACACTGACTACAGTAGACTTTGATTTTTGAAAATGTGAAACCAAAATATTCATATTTAAGAATGTGTTTTGTCACTTACTGTCGGTCGCAGCAAACAGCTCGTACAGCGCTTGAGCCAAGACATTCACCACAAACGAGTGAGATGATTTCCGCTCCCAGTGGAATTTCTTTTTTGCCTGACAACAAAAACAGTCTCGTTTCTCAGTTCACCATGATCACAGCTGCATTTAAGCATTCATCCAATACGATCCGTTATAAAAACCCGTTGAGGTGTCTAATCTAATATCTCAAGAGCACACCTAATGCTACCTACAGTATGTAGTCAACTCGCTAAGTTTTGCTGTTAAGTTGATGTTAAAGGGATAGTTCACCCAAAAATGAAAATTAGCCCATAATTTACTCACCCTCAAGTCATCCTAGGTGTATAGGACATTCTTCTTTCAGACGAATAAAATCGGAATTATATTACACAAATCCAGGCTAATCCAAGCATTAGAATTGCAGTAATAGTGGCTCTGTTTTTAAAGTCCATAAAAAGTGCATCTGCCCATCGAATAACATGCTCCACGCGGCTTCGGGGTGTTAATAAAGGCCTTCTGAAGCGAATCGATGCGTTTGTGTAAGAAAAATATCCATATTTAAAACTTTATCAAGTAAACTTTCGGCCGACCGCCTTCCGTGGAAAAGTGTTGAAAGTGAAACTCAAGATGCGTGCGTGATGTCATGACGAGTGTACCTGGTCAACAATTTTTCCATAAATTGAACAGGGAAGGCGGTCGGCCTAAAGTTTACTTTATAAAGTTTTAAATATGGATATTTTTCTTACACAAACGCATCGATTCGCTTCATCGGGCCTTTATTAACACCCCAGAGCCGCGAGGAGCACGTTATTTGATGGGCAGATGCACTTTTTATGGACTTCAAAAACAGAGCAACTATTACTGCAATTCTAATGCTTGGATTGGCCTGGAATTTTGTAATATAACTCAGATTTTATTAGTCTGAAAGAAGAATGTCATATACACCTAGGATAACTTGAGGGTGAGTAAATAATGGGCTAATTTTCATTTGTGGGTGAACTAGCCCTTTAAATGTCCTTGTTTTGATATGATTTTCAGTGACTGGCACCAGAAAGGGATCTGATGTTTGCTGTTTCTCAATCGGATGTTCTGGTTACCTGGAGCACAGCTGTATTGTCATAGAGATCAGGGATGTTCTTTAGCAGGTCTCTCCAGATGCGGACGTCATTCAGCACAACGCTCATCCCGCCACCGGTCAGAGGATGACGCATGTTATACGCGTCTCCTAAGAGCAGAACTCCTAATGGAGGTCAGGTATTGTTTTACATAGTCATTTACACAATAATAAATATTTATTGAGCACCAAATCAGCATATCAGTTTGATTTCTGAAAGATCATGTGACTGAAGACTGGAGTAATGGCTGCTGAAAATTCAGCTTGCGTCACAGCTATAAATTACATTTTAAAATATTTTCAAGCTATTTTAAATTGTAATAACATTTCACAATATTACTGTTTTTACTGTATTTTTGATCATATAAATGCAGCCTTGAGGAGCACAATAGATCTCTCTCAGCGAATGTAAAAATCCTAATTATTCCAAACTTTTATATAGAGAGTCATTCCTTATGGCTTACCTTGTTTATTGACTGGAGAGGGTGGCAGGAAGCTGGCAGGCATCGTTCTCAAGCGATCATTCTGCAACGCCAACATGAACGGCTCCTTTAAGTGCTCTGTGTAAGCAGAATAGACATATTTGTGAGCATTTTGTTTAGACTTAGTTGTGCTCCATATAGAAATACAACTGAAATAAGTCTTTTAGAAATCCATGAGTATATAAAGGATTATTTTAAAGTCTTAGTCCGATACCTGGTAGTTGGGGGTAGATTTTTTCTGTCATGTACTGCATAAGGTCTCGGGGCATCTCTCCTCTGACATCCACCAGAACCCGAGTCTCATTGGAGGAGATCTGATAGATCAACACTGGACTGGGATCAGCAAGAACCAGCTCTGCATGATTGGGCTTGAACTGAGGAGAGTCCTGGAAGAGAACATAACCACACAATAAATCATTGTGTTGCTTGGGAATCTTGGCAGGAGCATGCAACGGTCACCCTTAGATTTACCTTCATTATGCATCCAACAAAATGAGACGACACTTTAACTTTCCCAGAAATCAGATTCTTACGGAACTTGGAGAAACAGCCGTCAGCGACTATGGTCAGAGGAGCATGGATCTCCTGAGAGGGAGAGAGTAAAATAAACATTTTAAAGAGTGTAAAGATTGCTACTAAAGATTGCTTTTTAAATAATCTTCCTCATCAGTATCATCTCCTCAGCATCCCAGATAGCTTAGAAGAACTCGATGTTGCAACAGAAACTATTGACTCTCTCTTTTCCAGTACTTTAGACACAGTTGCTCCCCTGCACTTAAAGAAGATTAAAGAAAATAGTCCAACGCCGTGGTACAATGAACACACCCGGGCCCTTAAAACAGCAGCCAGAAAAATGGAGCGCAGCTGGAAGAAAACAAAACTAGAGGTCTTTCGTAATTCGTGGAAAGAGCACATGATCGCATACAGAAAGCTTATTATCTGCTTATTTCTCGACTCTCTTGGAAGAAAACAAACACAACCCTAGGTATTTATTCGATACCGTAGCTAAATTAACCAAAAATAAAGATTCAACTTCTGATGTTGGTAAACAGCACAGCAGTAATGACTTTATGAATTTCTTTACATGTAAGATTGATAATATTAGGAAGAAAATTTTAACCATGCAGCCGTCTACTACAGTATCACATCAGACAGATCATTGTAGTGAAACAAAAATTACGGCACATGCTCTCAATGCAAAATGCTGAACAGTTAGTTCATGCGTTCACGACCTGAAGGTTAGATTATTGTAATGCTCTACTGGGTGGTTGCCCTGCTCGCTTAATAAATAAACTCCAGCTGGTCCAAAACGAAGCAGCTCGAGTTCTTACTAGAACCAGGAAGTATGACCATATTAGCCCAGTTCTGTCAACACTGCACTGGCTGCCTATTGAACATCGCATACATTTTAAAATCTTGCTTATTACTTACACAGCACTAAATGGTTTAGCTCCCCAATACTTGAGCGAGCTCTTAACACATTATACTTCATTACGTCTACTGCGGTCTCAAAATTCTGGCCAGTTGATAATACAGAGAATATCCAAATCAACTGCAGGCGGTCGATCCTTTTCCTATTTAGCACCTAAACTCTGGAACAGTCTTCATAACATTGTACGGGAAGCAGACACACTCTGTCAGTTTAAATCTAGACTAAAAACACATCTCTTTTCTGTGGCATACACATAAAACACTTTTTCAATGAATTGATTGTTAGGCTGCATTAACTAGGTCAGCCGGAACCGGGAACACTTCCCATAACACCTGATGTACTCGTGACATCATCAGAAGAATGGCATCTACGCTAATGATAGTCTCTCTGTTTTATCCCGAGGTTTACTGCAGTCAGCCGGATCTGGGCCGTATCCAGATCAGAGATGGTGGACAGAGAGAAGACCAACGCAGAACCCTGAAGTGTCTGCAGAGACCGTGTCAATTAGACTCCCCTGAAATTGCATCGTCGACACGGCATCCTCAATAAACCCGTCTCCGGCGTGATGCCTCCGATCTTTTAAATATTCCGATCTATTATGACCTCTGACCTGTAAAGTTGCCAGAATAATAATCATACGCTGTTTGTTAATTGGCCAGAGGAGAACTGGAACCCCGACTGAGCCTGGTTTCTCCCAAGGTTTATTTTTATCCATTAGGTCACCTAAGTTGGGGGGGAGTAATGTGATTACATAACTTGCGTTACTTGTAATGTGTTAACCCCAACACTGGGCATTTGAATAAAAGTGTGGCTTACAGATGTATTTGACCTCCTGCGGATGATTGCCAGAGCAACTCTAAATATCTGTGATCCATTTATCAAACTATATACAACAACAACATACAAATCAAGTATCGGTGTGCCATTACCTTGACCATCCCGGAGTCTTTCTCCCTGTACTGAATTCCTGTCACACACTCATCTTCTTCCTCCAGGCTGGTCACAGTTCCCTCCACGAACTTCACACTATACAAATATAACATGATATTAAACCCATCAGTCTCAAATCCTTGAGTGAAAAGAAACAAAATCACTTACAAAGACTCTTTACAAAGTTCAACGCTAACACCTAAAGAACATCTATCTACTCTCTTAAAAATAAAGGTTCCAAAAATGTGTTTGCACAGTTTTTTAAAGAAACATTTTGTTTCTTAGTGTGAAGAACATTTAAATAATCTAAATAACCTTTTGTGGAATGAAAAGGTTTCAGCGATGTTACATTTTCTTCATGGAGATGCCAATAGATTTGAACAATTGTGTTCCGGAAGTAAAAACTTTTCTTCAAAGGGAAATTGATTTTGAATCAACTTATAAACATTTAAAGACCGAATTACTGAGCTATGAGGTTGTTAATCTAGTATTTGCTTCCGTTGAAGCCGTTATCCCGCATTATTTCAGCGTATTTTTAAAATAATTGTGGTTTACAGCTGAATTTGTGGTGAAAAACTACATTACCCATAATGCTGAACAGAAAATTACACCAATCAGAGTCAAGCAAGCATATGTCAAAAGATCTCACTAGCTCCCCCCAATGCCATGAAGTACTACAATTAAATGAAACATTTAAATCAGTATTTTTATACTTCTGCGTCGTTTTTAAATCGACTATGCTGTTAGCAATGCTTTTATGGGATTGTAGTTATTTCTATCCCTACAGCCTTGTATCTTTGTATTGATTTTCAATATACTTCTTTGCTTCAAATCAAAGTTTGTGATTCACTTTGTAGCTGATGATGCAACATCAGTCATCAGGTGTCATTATATTCAAAAATGGAAATAACAAATGGCATCAGGTATTTACTTGGGCTCAGCGAGGGCAGCTCGACGCAGTCCCATGATAAAGCGCCCATGGTGGAAGGCCCGTCCACCCTGAGTGCTGTTCTCCTGCTGGGGATATGGGATCTCCACCTCCGTCCTGCTCTCGAGGTCATGGATGACATATCCATTCACCACATGGGCGTCCAGACCTTCAACAGTACCTGAGAGAAGACAAACAGAAGGTGTCTTTATGAAAGTTATAATACAAAGATACAAATTTGAATTTGGATATTACAGATTCTATTCTATTTATTAGATTTAAAAACCAACAAAAATATTAAAAGAAGATTTGAACATGCTTTTAATAGAAAGACTGTAAACAGGGGATCTGTACCCTCCAAGCCGAGTTCACTGAGTGCCCGATATCCTCCCGGCTGCAGAAGTTCTCCCACTATCCGATCTGGTTCTTTCATGTCCCTCTCCACCACCGTGACCCTCCGGCCATCTCGGGCCAGAACGGCGGCCATGGCTGATCCCAGAACACCAGCACCCACTATGATGACCTCGGGATCCTCGGCCTGATCGCACTGACTGTCAGTCGTCCTCGTTCGCTTTACATCTCTCTGGGTAGAAAGAGGGTCAGATAGAAAGCAACAGCTGTCTTTATTAGGAATATCAATATTTATTTGTATTATTTAAATATAATATTTATAAAAAATTTATATAATTTTAAAATATATGTATTTTTTCATGGTAGCATTCCAGGTGTTCTAAAATGTATTTATTTTTAGTTGTTTAATATTATGAAAATGTCTTTTATGTTTTAAATATCTTCTTTGTGGACCCCTTGAAGTACTAAATTAATAAATGCGTTTTTTGTGTTTCAAAAACATCTGTAATGTTTGTCATCCAAACCCTACAATTAAAGAAAGAACGAATGGATAGTTTCGCCAAAAATGAAAATTCTGTCATCATTTACTCACCCTCAAGTTAAAACCTGTATGTGTTGAACACAAAAGAAGATATTTTGAAGAATGTTGGTAACCAAACAGTTGATGGTCCCCATTGACTTCCATAGTATGGAAAGAAACACTATGGAAGTCAATGGGTCCCATCAACATTCTTCTCCTTTTTGGCTGAACAATCCCTGAATGAATGGATTAATTATATTTAACATGTTATTATGATTGCACAAGTCGATTCGAATGTTTGTAATATTTCTCAAAACAAATTAGTGGTAAATTATTTCTAGTGATTATAATTACTTGAAAATAAATGGCTCAACTATAAAAACAGACTCAAAGTATGACAAAAACATAACTCACCTTCTTAGAAGTTCGACTACAGCTGTCTGTAGACATGGAGACGAGTTTTTTGGCCGGATAGAATGTAGTCAAGAGTTTGAGAGGATTCAGGAGAAACTGAGGCACATTGAGTTTCTGTCCGCGGAACCCGAGACACGTGAACACCAGACCCACGGACACGCACAGCACCGCGGCCACTACCAGCTCTCTGGGCGTGTAACTCAACAGGGCATCACATTTCTTATAGATATAAGTAAAACTTGCAATGCCAAGAAAGGTCCACATGTCGAAAATCACTTCAAATATAACAAACAAAAAATAGAAAATAATAAGACGGCTGTATGACGTTTAAAAATGTCAATAAAGTCTTAAAAAGAAAGGCACAGGTGATCAGAAAATAGACTTTGAGTTCTTATTCCAAGCAAAAAAATAGTATCCGTTTTTCAGAACAAGTTAGGGCATTGATTTAGTCAAAAGTCTATTATTATAAATAATCATAAATAACAATTAAGTGTAATATCCAGGTACACTCGAGCTGGTGCGATGCTTCTAGGTGATGCTGAATAATTTATGATAATGAGGGCGCGGATCCTCTTGCAGTTTGTAGAGCGCAGCGTCCCGCCTCCTCTGTTTAGAGTGAGCCAATAAACTGCGAGTATTAGGTGAGCAGAGCTCACGCTATCTGGCCATTGGCCAATCCAAGGCTGCTGGTTGGCGAATGGACTGCAGTATGATGTGATGTCACAGAGAGGTTGCTTTTGGCAGATGTTACGAGAAGAGAGCGTCATTTAATGTAGTCCTAAATATGCACGTCGTATAAGAAATATTGTTGCAAAGGGCTAAATATACATGTATGCCTATAAATTGGGTAGAATAAATAATACAGAGAGCCCTCCTAGGTAATAAATGCAATGCCATTATTAAATATAATGTTATTTTGTTTGTTTATACAAATAATATGACAATATATTTATTAAACTAAAAGGCAGAGATTAACAACCACAAATTGATTAGGATTAAAAGATAGAATAATAAAATACTATCATAATTACAGGCTGAAAACTTTGTTTATCTCAAATAAAATGTTTCAATTGATGCATACATTACTGCATACATATATGCACATATAAAGAGTACTTTATGCAGTACACGGACACATTTACTAAAAAGAATCTGTTCAAGATCACAGACTGAGGTAGACAAGGAAGACCAGACACTGAATTGAACTCATGACTAGGCTAATAAAGAAATGTAAAATGAGGGTGTGGCATGATGTCATTATGATGTCATGACGACAAAAGAAAATCCTCACACCATAAAAACTATGGACACATTAATGATAAGTTGGGAGACAAACTGTCTTGAAAATAATGTCAAAGTGCAAAGTCCTAAAATAGGCTTTATTTTCTCTAGGCAAAATATTATTTTATTTGAACATTTTTAAATGACCTGGAGACCATATGAATTGAGCGGTTTAGTCCAACATTTTCTGAACACATTTTCTGAGACACAATCGCTTTATATGATGAACAGATTGAATTAATGCTGCCTTCATGTGCTATCGTAAAATTTCATGATTCCCACTTCAGAAGTCGTAATTACGAGCTTGTTGCATTCAAGTGCTTGTCGGAATGAACAGGAATCATGGAGGACTGGGAAAATCTTATTCAATCTTATCAGAGCCGGCCCAAGGCATAAGCGAACTAAGCGGCTGCTTAGGGCCCCCTTGGCCACCAGGGGCCCCCGAGAACATATTAAATGACATTGCTGTAGTCTCTATGTTATCTTATGATGATTGAAATTGCCAAATGGCCTTAAACAATTACTAAATAAACTGCAAAAAGCTAAGTTTCCTATGCACGGATTGATTCTGACAGCACTGCGCAAGCTCGCGGCGCCATCGGCTGGACACCATTCGCTTGTTAGCCAGGGTTCAAAGTCCAAGGTGCGAGAAAACCAGCGTTAAAATGTACTCGTCAGTTTCCCGGTAACCTTTTTATGAATGGATGGATTTGAGAATGTGCTGGTTTAGTGTGAATATCTTGTCTGACGTGCTGCATGTTTTGGACGGAGTAGGCTACAATAGCTTCCAGGTTCTCAGTAAATGTTTTTTCTGCGAGTGCAATAGGCTATCGTCCCCTTGGAATTATAAGTTGTGTAGCCTACATTTTGGAAGTTTTATTTAGACAATTAAAAGGTTCTTTCTACACAGTCGAATGGAATGCAAAAAATAAAATTTTATTTTCGCCAAAATAAAAGCTCTGTTAAATGTTTGAAAGAAATCAACATTTCTTGTTTTTAAAAGAACTCTCTTCTGCTCAGCAAGACTGTATTTATTTGATTAAAAATACAGTAAAAACAGAAATATTGTGAAATAATATTATAATGTAAAACAGCTGTTTTCTATGTGAATATATAGTAAAGTGTAATTTATTACTGTGATCAAAGCTGAATTTATCATCATTACTCTGGTCTTCAGTGTCACATGATCCTTCACAAATCATTCTGATATGATGATTTGATGCTCTTGATCTTTTGAACCTTCTATTCATCAAAAAAATCCTGGGGTAAAGTGAGCATATTCAGCATAAGAGACTAGGCTACTTAAAAGAATAATAAAAAAAATATCCCAGTCTGAACTGTAGTACTATTAGGCTTTGAATATTAACACCTGACCACTCTTGTGGGTTTGCTACTGTCACAATTAAAAACCGTATAAGGGTAAAAACATGACAGCCAGACATGATGTAAGCAACACAGCAACTACTAACATTGAGGTGTGAATTATCAAGAATTGACAATAGTCAATTGCATTGGTGATGCCGAGGGGCCCCCAAATAAAATTCTGCTTAGGGCCCCATAAGGGCTTGGGCCGGCCCTGAATCTTATTAAAACCAATATAAAACCATATAAACATTTGCCATGATATCCAGATATTCCACTTTCTGCAGATTCTGTCATATTGGTCAAATGCAGGATAAATTCGCTGTATATAAAACATACAATACGCTTCAAATGTTTACTTGTGTATGTAAATACACTAAATTAATGACAAAACAATCTAGCTGTTTTGGGGGGGAAAAAACGAATAAATCATACCTGTCACAGCAGTAGTTCTCCCCGCCACCATGTTTAAAGTTTATGGCATGCCCATCACGGGAATTTTGGGTATCAAAATTATTTCCCAGTGGTAAACACAACATCAGCGGGAGTTCATGTGCAATTTTTATAGGAAACTTGTATTTACAAAAGCATGTGAAGGCAGCATAGGCTTTTATTAAAGGGGTCATGAATTGGGAAATCAACTTTTCTTTGAGCTTTTGATATATAAAAGGTCATTGTAATATAAGAATATCCTGTAAGTTTCGGAGCTGAAAACTTCCCTGTTAGTCAAATAAAAGCTTTTATTGACAGCTGGCTCAGCAAACAATCGATCTGTGAATGTGCTCAGAGAGTGTGTCAGAGAGCAGCGAAACGCCGCCTCAACAGAAGAAGAAGAATGCCTAATTATGTAGCCCCGCCCAACGACTTGCGCATGACATATGGCCTACGTGGAGCTAAACCAGATCGATCTACCAAGCAATAAAAATTCCCTCCATTGGCTCTTACCAATCATGGCCTCCTAATAATCCCCATCCATTGAATTGGCTCTATCACCCTCTCTCCTCTCCACCGATATCTGGTGTGTGGTGAGCGCACTAGCGCCATTGTACTGTGGCTGCCATCGCAGCATCCAAGTGGATGCTGGTGGTGGTTGAGGACAGACCCCTGACATAATTGTAAAGCGCTTTGGGTGTACAGTAGTACATATGAAAGCGCTATATAAATGCCTCATTCATTCATTCAAAAAAATGTGTTATATGTGATAGCATTCTATTGTTACAGATCGTTTGATATCTACTGATTTGGTGTATGTGTCTAACTAAACATAATTAGAGTTGTCACAGGCTGGAGTATCATTGGTATTTGAGGTGTTGTTGGTTCATTGTCCTGCAATTCAGGATCAGACTCTGGGCCGAACATGTATGGGTGAATCCTTCCAGTTGCCATATTTCCACATTAAAAGTTTTCCAAACAATTCCCCATGAGGGGGAGTCGGGACTATGCAAAACTGTTATCCAATCATAGCAGTGGGCGTTTACTTCCAAGTCTTGAATGCGCGCCCATAAAAACTGAGCATTCCAAAACCAGGGTAGAAAATGATTGCTTATTCATTAATTATGTTTTTGAATGTAAAAACCACACAAAAATGTCATGTTGACCTCAGACAACAGTATATTAAAAAAACTAATTAATGACCCCTTTAATAGGCTATATAAACATTCATCAACTCACACATCAGTTGTGGTAGGAAGCTCAAGCATGCTCGCTTGACGTGCAAGAACCAATGAGGTTCATTCTCCTCGAAAGAACCAATAAGGTTTGTTCTCACGCGTCAAGCCAGTTCGGTTGAGCTTCTGTTTATGTTCGTTGATCATCAATGGCTGCGTCAGAAATCGTCCCCTATAAAGTCCCGCTTCTGACCAAAAGATGGCGCCTGCAGCTGAATCATCCATCCAATCATTTACAAACCGTTGGCCTAATGTGGATAAGGCTTATAATACCATACATGTATTTTCCTTTTTAACTGATTAAATTGTTTAATTAAGGGTTACACATAGTTCCATGGCAGAGTTCAAGATAAATCTTTTCATTACTACTGGAGCTGCCAGTTTACTGTGTCTTAAACTGTCACTGTCCCGCTGGCGGGACGCCTACGTTTGCTTCAATATTTTACAATTAAATCCTTATCTAATCATGACAAACTATATATTGTTGGAAAGGTCTAAGCCTCCTAAATAGATATGTCAGCCCTGTTTTTTTGTTAAAAAATTATGTAGGAAAAGTAATAAATTAATTTATGACAAGAGTGCGCCTCAAAAAATCTACACGAGAATCAACACGAGATTGCTTCAATTACTGGCATGATGTAAATAGTTTGTAGTGTTCAGAAGTTGTGAAAAATTGTATATAGTTGTAAATAGTTTATAAATAGTTGAAAAATTGGAAATTATTTGGTATTTATTTTTCCAGTATTTTTATTTCATTATTATTTTCTTTCATACTAGTCGTATTCGTGTTTCTGTTGCAATTTGTATAGAATAGTGAACATGTTTGTGAAATGTTTTGAAAAAAGTAAAAAAAAAAAAAATTAAATGTTTTTTTTAAATCTCTCTCTGTGTTTGTGCTGAGGTGTCAGATGGAAGTTCAAGTAACTAAGTGACCTTTGGGAATCAACAATGAACAAGGGTGTCTCCTAGTGGCCATTTGTGATGTGACAACTAAAAGTCTCACAGAAACCTCATTATTTGAGATATCAAGCTGAAATTTGACACACATCTCATTTAGACTTGTGGCTTTTACTTTCTAGCATTTTTAGGCTGAAACATATATTTTTTTATATATAAAAATGTTATATAATAAAACAAATATTACATTTTCATAACAATAAACTTAAACTTTAATAACTTTTAGAAATATTAATACATTTTAATTATTCCACTTTAACAATAATCCCCAAAGTGTCTTCTTTCAAAAGAGACCTGTATCCCAAAGCATTCATGAATTACAGCTGTTTAAGTTTGTATAGTACATTTTCATGTCTATGCCCAAAAATGGGGGTGACAGTTAAGGGGTTAAATTATTATTAAACAGCAAGCACAAACTGAAAAAGCGGCAACCCTTCCGGTGTTCTGTCGATTTGTCCTACCTTGTCAGATTTTGCTACCGCCCATTAAAACAGTAGGTAGCACAATTCGACAGCAAAAAATGCTGCCTGTCAGATTGTGCTACCAGCATCATATTCATCTGATTTGAGGCTTTATTAATATCCATACCTACCCCTTCCCTGAACCTACCCTTAAAACTATGTAAATATTTTAAATAAACAAATATTAAATATGGATGTAAAATGCTAACTATCAGATTGTGCTACCAGAATCATATTAATGTGATTTGCTTTATTAATATTCATTAATATCCATACCTACCTCCATACCTACCACTAAACCTACCCAAAATGTAAATATAAAAAATAAAAATAAAAAATATTGATGTGGGCATGCGCAGTAAGCCCTGGTAGGACAATCTGACGGGTAGGATGAAATGTCAGGACACCGGCACACTCAGTGTCCGAATTCACTCAATATAAGAAGGTAGGGGGCGATTTCGAACACAGCAAATGTTTAAATGTGAACAAAAGCCTATATTTAATCTGTTCATCATATAAAGCGATCGAGTCTCTTCAGAAAATGTTGACTAAACCGTTCAATTCATATGGATTAGTTTTACAATCTAATCTCGTTATGAACTTTTTGAAGTGGTAGTTGCGTGGCTGTCAATGGGGGACAGAAAGCTCACAGACTTCATCAAAAGATCCTCATTTGTGTTTCGAAGATACAAGGGTTTGGAACGACATGAGGGTGAGTATTAACAGAATTTTCGTTTTTGGGTGAACTATTATTTACATGAAAATCCTTCCAAATGACAGCTCCACCCCCGTCTAATCACTGCAATCATGAGAGACGCTGGACAGCTGTGTTGTGCATCTCAAGCGTCTGTGTGTTTGAATGAGTTTGGCCTCTTCACAGTCGAGTGTGTAGTCAAGAAGATACTCTCACAATCATGACGATTCACTGACACACTGAATGAGATGATGTTTGGAAGGCAGCAGCTGTTCAAAAGAATTTGCAGACATTAAAAAAAGCGGTGCGAAATCAGAAATTATTTGTATTTATTTTCTCTCACTCACACACACCTTCATTTGATCGTGTATCAACACAGTTTTAGGGATGTATTTGGCTTTTGAGAGTAAAAATAGCTATTTTTAATGTTGTAAGAAATCGTTATGTCGATTATTTGTCAGTTTTTGGATGACTTAATGTCCACGTGGCTTCATTAAAAGTGCCTTCATTCATATAAAACATCATTGTGGCGGTACATGGCACCGTGGTGGCATCAAATGGCAACACTTTTATCCAAAGTATGTCATTACATTGCATTCAAGTAAAACAAAACATGATGTGGTAGCCTATTGATGTATTAAAATACTTAAACATTTTATTTATTGTTAGATAGTTAGTTAGTTACTAGTTAGGTTAACCCTGTGGATTTTTTCATCCTTATTTAACGCCTGTGGTTCTCAATCTCACATACTTTGAATAATTATTGTTTTGCAATTACGCAGTTCCGGCTGTAACCACACGGTGTCTCTCTCTCACGCTCTTTTTTTCTCTACACAGATTTGTGATTATGATTTGTTGACTTCATTGCAAATGGACGACAATTTAAACGTAGAGCAAAATTAAACAATACCTGTGGGGGTATACCATAGTACAGTTATGGTATTACATAGAATAGGCTACATTGTAGTTTGAAGGATTTCCATTTCACTTCTATGATGGAATATGTCTAGAAATTACCATGGTACTTTTTTTTGTTTTGTTTTCATCTTATTTTGTTTCCTCATTTAAATATTTGCTGGTTTTAAACAGGTACTGTTTTTAACAACCAGGGACACTGACTATGACTCACTTTCAAGCACGAACTGTGTTGTAAATTTCTCCAGCTAATGAAATACAGCACAACACAACAACTTCTGTGAGAGAAAAGCTTCCGTTTTCATGATATTCAGTAAAATAGTTTCATTACAGCAGACACACAAACCAAATGTCACTACTGTTAGTATGAGCCCTGAAACTACTGATCTTCTATCTTAAAAATCATTGAACTGTACTGTAATAAATGGAAAAGACTGAAAAATAGCCTCTGTTGTTTAATGTGACTGTGTGAGTGTAACGTGAAATGGTATGTTCTCTAACCCTTTTACCATATGAACAAAGAGAAGCTGGTCACTTTCACTGCTTAGTTTCAGGTGTTTAGTTTATTTTAATTTAGTTATAAAATATCTGATGCAGAAAAATCAAATGTAAAAAGAACACAGAACAGTACCCAGACTCTTAAATACAGTATTTACATATTATAGTGCAGAAGAAAAACAGCAGGGCCTTTGGTCTGGAATATTACATGGAAACAAAAAGAGTTTAACCCAATGCTACAGTCCATTATTTTTTTATGTGACCTCTATAGCACACGTTTTGGCTTAGTGGAGAAAGGGCCATTCCTTTGCGGATGTTGTTCACTCGAACGTTTCTTTTTCCCATAATGCACCTGAAGGCAAAATAAATCCACTAGGAATTTACCAGGCACTGAGAATGAGGCACTTGTGCACCTGGTTAGAGGGATTACGTGGAAGATGCTACACATGTTGATTACGAAGAGTTCTCCTATGCGGTGGAATCTGATGGCTTCTTATCTTTCTTCTTCTTCTTTTTCTTGGTCTTCTTGGCCTGGCAGGGTTTGCACACACAGCACAGGATGCAGGGAGAGGCCAGCAGCAGCAGTGGTGACGTCACTAGCACGATGATGCTGACGCCCACCAGTATGCCAACCACCTGGATACATCACAACCACACAAACCACATGAAGTCTAACCAGAATCTTGCCGCTTGTGAGTAGTTTTCATCTCATTTCATGATAGTAACGGTCTTATCTTGCTAATAAAAACAAGTCAACTGAAAAAGCAGCTCAAAAGAAAGAGTGCCTTCTAAAAGTGATATGGAAATTGGTAAACATCGCTGACATAACAGGGGGGAAAACCAATGCTTATTGGCATTCCAGCTCACCTGTGTCCTGTTCCACATGACTGAAGCTCTGGAGTGTCCCAGCTTGTTTCGGCACGGCCCTTTATCATAATGTCTCAGGAATATATCGCCCTGTAACCATAGAGACATTATATTTATTCATTCAGCAGATGCTTTTATCCAAACGTGCTTACAAATGAAAAAAAGGAATGTATTATTGTTATTATATAATTATTATTCAAATTAAATTGAATTTCAATAACATTTATTATTATTCGATTACAATTGATTGAATAAAATTTGATCTATAATTAAAATTATTATTATTATTAACAACAGATTATTTGATCCATTTTCACTTTTAATAGTAGTAAATGTATTATTTTAATTATTATTTAAAATTAATACTATTTTTATGATTAAATTACTGTTATTATTAAAATTGTAAATTATTTTTACAATTAACAATAGATAGGTTTATCATTCATTTTAATAATAGAAAAGTGTATTATATTTTATTAATCATCATCATCATTATTATTATTACTATATGAAAATAGATTTAATAAAATATTCCTAAAAATAGAAAATAATATTATTATTAACAACAGATTATTTTATTATCCAACTATTTTCACTTTTGATAATAGTAAATTGATTATATTTGTATTATCAATTTAAAATGTATTCTATTATTATTAAAATTACTATATTATTAAAATGGAAAATTATTATTATTATAATTAACAATAGATCGTTTTATTATGAATTTTATTCTTTTTCAATTTTAATAATAGTAAGTGTATTATATTTTAATAATAATCGTCACTATTATTATTATTATGTATTATTAATACAATCCAATAGTAACAGTTTCTAATAAATCAAGGTATAATCATGGTACCATTTTCAAAAAATATATACATTAGTACTGTTATAGATAAATCATGGTACTTTTGGAATACCACGGTATCTCTATTGTCACAGTGTCCAAAAACCTTTGTGTTGGTGGCAGAAGATTTGGAAACCCCCAGAGTCACTTACGTCCAGATTCTGTAGGCAGTACCAGCAGAACGTGTGTTTGCAGCTCTTGCAGAGCATCTGAGCGCAGCCTTGATTGCGCTCTATGTAGACGCCACACACAGGACACTGTTTAATCATTGCATCAGTATCAGTGCTGCTCAGTCCACTGCAGAGAGCACAGACATAGCATGTTTATGTAAAATAAGAGGATGTTATGAATGATAAACACTTGTTTGTTCATGTGGAAATGGGTCACACTGACCTGTCTGCTGCTGGTTCCATCAGTGGCTGGTGCTGAGAGCAGGAATGGCCATCTATCCAAAGGCTTTTGCAGCCGCAGCAGAAGACGGCATGGCACATGGGGCATGGCACAGGAACCGGTTTGCCTTCGGTAACGGGCGTCACACTGCACACGGCCTGGCAGTCCAGCATGGGGCACCAAGTCTTACTGGGGTCCAACTGAACTCCTGAATGAGACCGAAAGAAAGAGTGAGGAAAAACCATCCCAAGCTAGCAATGACATTGTACTTGCTTGCAAAATTCACTTCCTCATTGACAAATTTTCCATTGCGGTTTACTGGTAAATGGTAAGAAATCAGAGGCTTTGTTGCCGTCTCAGGAAGACTTCTGCGAATACTAATGTCACAGTTTACTTTCACACATTCTGTCCGACATGACAGGCTGTCTAGACGATGGTTAGCATGTTGGGATGCAGACAGAGACAGTGGAAGAAGCTGCTGTCTGAAAAAGCTCATTGTTTACAGTTCTTCTATAAACGCTGAGACACAAACCAGCAACATGATCTGTGACTCAGAGAAGCAGTGGCATTCTCTTATTTGAACTTTATTATAAAACAGAAAACCTCTTCTGATTGTAAAATATACAATATACCATAAGCTCGGTTTTGTGTTCGAAACCTTAATGTTTGCCTTTGCAGACAGGAGACTGAGGGGCCGTTTACACGACACCGTTTTCACCAAAAAATGGAAAACTTTTAGGCGTTAGGCCATTCATTTACATGACAACATTTTGGGTGACTTAAACTTTTGAAAACGGGTTTCAAAGTGCAAGTTTTGGAAAACTATACCGTTAACGTCTCTGTGTAAACTACAAAAACGTGAATTTGTGAAAACTGTGACGTCATCCGCATTCATTTTACGTGTTCAGTCCAGGCTTGCTGCGATAGTCGGTGTTGACTGTATTACCGGTGTTCAGGCAAATCACTGGTTACATTACATTTATTTTTTTTATAGTAATACAATAATCTAGTTCAGTAAGAGAACAGACACTACAATTAAAAACTGAATGTGTCTGCTTAATATAGCGTGAGCCGAACGAGAGTCGCAGCACGAGTCAGATTGAGGAGCTGAATAACAAGATGATTGCGGAAGATTTGGTTTCAAAGCGAAATGTAAAAGCGTTTTTCATTAAGAATAATAGGCATAAAGAACTCACCATTCAAGCAAACCGACTTCCATAGAAATGAACTGAAAACACTTGAATTAGCGATTGAAAAGCCTGCGCCTGTGATACTGGTATTACCGGTGTTGTCACTCGTCGATTAACCGGTGGGGCATCCCTAGTTCAGTCAATAGACACAGTTTTTTTCTTTACAAAGTGACATCGCCAATTACATATACATCTTTTTTAATAATTTTTGCAGATCACTGTGAATGGGGATCGTTTTGACAACGTTGTTGTCCGTACGTGAAAAATGCAAAGGAAAAACGTTCCTGTTTTTAGTACATCATTGTCATGTAAATGTAGTCATGTATGAATTCAATGTAATATCTCGCATAAGATTACTGTGAATATCCCACAATCTTGTTTCTGTAATTTCTTAATTGGTTCAAACTGCCGTATGATGGAGCACCTGGAAGACGTAATTTAATTCATAAATTCATATTTTTTAACATTCAATTTCTGACAAGAATAAGTTTTTGTTTTATCATTTTAATATATTACTAACAATTTATTCATTTTATATATAAAACTATAAAACTTTAGTCATCTTGCACTCCCCTGGAAGTTTGCTGAGGCTCCCTAGTAGGCTCCAGGCCCCTGTTTGAGAAGCACTATTCTAGATCATTAGGCATTATGTTATGGTGCCTTGGAAACCTGTCAGAAAATAAATATGGTGCCACCATACAAAAGTCCTTTATTAACAGGGCACCAAGTCATGCCAAGTTAATGTGCCAAGTAATCTGCTACTGTGGTAAAATTACTGTCTGTACTGACCTTGTTTAATTTTTTGATTTCATGAACGTTGATTTCATATCACTTTTCACATTTGAAGGACAGGTCAAAACACAGGACACGCTGTCAAAAGATTTTTGGTCACAACTCAATTTTGGTCAATTTTCATTTGTTATATTAACAAGTAGAAGTAGAATGAATATATTAATATACTGTTATAATAATAAGTAGAAATAGAAACAACAGAGTATAGCAAAAACCTGTAATAAATACAGTCTAGTATGCCGAAAAGTCTTTCTCACTCACTAACGCTTATCTGGAACTGCTTGTTCCTGCCAGTGATGGTTACGGTAACACTACCCTTCAAGAGGGATTATGGGAAGTGGCACATACATGCATGCATGCATACATACATAAGAACGTACCTTTTTCAAATCGAAGCCGCTGATAGAGCTCGACTTGATCGCTGGGGGCAAAAGAGGTGAGCTGTACAAAGAAGGGTATGAATTTATATTCGGGTGATGTTGGAACATGTTATGACTGAGCTACAGCTAACTGCACACAAAATGCAAATCAGGTCTTATGTAAGGGACAATATACAGTCAGCTGGTCATCATCATCGCCAAATAAAACCAGACATAGATACATGATCCACTTATCACACATCTACATACTAAATAAATAAAGGAAATACTAATTTGAGTCAAATATAATATATTATGAAAGACTGAAAAACAAAAAAGTGCCACGCAGGAGGATTAGCTTGTATATGAATATATCAACATGATATATATGAATATTTAGACCACTGCTGAATCACTGTTCTTTGATTTATAATGCATAAGTTCACAGAGCAGGTTTGTTAAGGTCATGAGAGGCAAAATAATACTGGGATTTGTGGAAACATTCATGATAAATAAAGCCATTGTGTTCTTGAGACTAATGCTGTGGTTACCAAAAGCAAAACGAAAATGTAGGCTAAACAAGCCCAGACAGACTTTTTTTTTCCACTTTTGATCTATTTTAATTTAATAGTTACATTGTTGGTGGTTGCCATGATATGGTGTTGTAATGCGGTTGCTTAAGTCTTCTCAGTCATTGTTAACAGATTGTTATATGATCGCTAGTGTTTTCTGGGTGGTTTCTAGGGCATAGTCAAATGAGCCAACTCCCAAGTCTCTGTTAATTTACATAATTTGCCTTTCAGAATTTTGGGGTTTGTAAGATGTTTCGTAAAAGCAATAACTTTTATTCAGCAAGGATGCATTAAAATGATCAAAAGTGACAGTAAAGATTCTTATGACGTTACAAAAAATTTCAATTTCAAATAAATGCTGTTCTTTTGAACTTTCTATTCTTCAAAACATACACAAAAATATGAACAACTGTTTTCTCAAACAGCAAATCAGCATATCAGAATGATTTCTGAAGGATTATGTGACTGGAGTAATGATGCTGAAAACAGGAATAATTACATTTTTAAATATATTAAACTAGAAACCATTTTTAAATTATAATAATATTTCACAATGTTACTGTTTTACTGTATTTTTGATCATAAAATAATTGTATCAACCCTAAACTTTTGAACGATAGTTCCTAGATATGGGACCCTACTGCAGTGTTAGCGGATTTTTATTTTTATATTTTACCAACAGGTAAATTATAATCTAAGTGCTTGGAAAAATAATAGCACACCTCTTCTCAATATATGAGCTGAGGAATCATTCATACCTGTAGCTAAAACATGTCATGGCACGTTATGCACTGAAGTTTAGTACTTGGGAGATTTGAACAGACCCCTCACCCGAAGTATGAGCAATAGTTATTATGATGCTTGCCTCTGTAAGCCCTACTGATTAAAGGGCAATTCCGCGGAAAACTGTCACATCCATAACACCAACACAATGCCATGGTATTTAGTTGGCGTTATGGATGTGACATTTTTGCGTGGAATTACCCTAAAATAGATGCTTGGTAGTGGAAGGATTTCTGTTGTCAGTGTAAACAACAGCGTTTGCGCAGTCAATATTTGTAGCGTGATCTGCAGAACTGGAAACTGTTGTTGACTGAGAGAGAAGGACAGAGAGTGAGAAGTACCTCAGAGTCCAGCAGAGTTCCGGTGTTCTTGCAGGCCGGATCAGGGCAGGTGATGGCACTACCTGCGCCGCCCCGAATAGCCAGCTGGACATACTGCCTTAAACACTGCAAAGACATGAGAGCTGTGACTTTTCTATGGTTGCTAACAGTTCATTATCTGAAGTGTCACCAAATATAATTTAGCTAATTTTAACCAAGAAATATTATACACAGGTTTTTTCAAACACTACCTCCGTCATCCACTGGTTGGACAGATAGTCTTGTTCCGCAATCACAACATTTTAGCAATTTTTTCTGTGCCAGGATCAGTGTTTTCTGGGATCGTAATTGTGTCTTTTGGTTGAGATACTATTATAGTTTTTCTTAATCTTTTGAATGAATCATTTTAGTCATCTTTAGTGTTTTTATTCTGCATTTTGTCATTTGTATTAGCTTTTGTGCTTTTTTTAATATATAGTTTTTCTAAATATACAGTCTACAAAATTATTTCCATTTCAGTTATTATTGAAGTAGGCAATTTGATGCTATAATTTGGAAGACATTTTACTCAGAGCGGTTCATTACTCGAATTTATGCGTTTCAATGCCAACACTATCAATGCCAAAATGCGTCTGCAGCGGTCAGGTGGTACAGGTCAGTGCTATGTTCATTTTTATTGTAATGTTCTGTGCTTCTTTTTTTTTGCTCCCTGTTGCGTGTGTACGTGTTTTGAAGGAGGCGTGGCTTTGGAGACACTCTGAAGGGGGGGGTGGGATCTCATGCTTTTAGCTAGCTCGCTATTGCTAGCATCTCCAGAAATTGCCTACCATACCTTAAAATAAGAAATGAAATAAGATACAGTTTTTATTTTATAGGTTTTGGTTTTAGTTAACTATAATAAACCTGGTCAGAAGGATCAATGTTCAGGATGAAACAATATTTTGATAGAGTATAAAACATTTGAACAATGAAAAAAGGCACACTTTGGCTTTAAACCACAAAAAGCCAAAAGATTTGCAAGTCTGACCTACAAGATTTGTTTCAGAGGAACAAAACATGTTCAGAGGAATAGGCTAGTCTTGGCTAATCTTAAACGGCATGTGAAAGAAAACATCCCCCGCTCTGCAAGACTGAACACTATTGTGCTTTGTTTATTGTATTTCTCCCTTTCACGACTATGTTCCGCTAATAACCAGACCACAGCTAGAGCGAAACTCCTGTTTATGGTGAGATTTATGTAAACAAATTTATATAGAACTAATACTTATGTATGTAATAGCATGCTACCTATTCTGTTGCATGACGCTACACCTAAGTTTTTAAAGCTAAAGACAGAAATCTTCATCAATGCTCTTACCTGCACACAGAACACACAGTTACAGGACTGCAGTGTGCTCGTCTCCAGTTCAGGACAGTCGGTCAAGCAGAGTTTGCAGTGGATTGTGGCACTTTTTGCCTCCATGCCTGCCTCCTGTTGTTGGTTAGCCCTTAAACTTCAGAAATGGTGAAGTGACGTCCTCCATGCTTCTGAAGAATACAAGAGAGGAACAAACACAGCTGAGGCCGAGAGATTGCAACGTTTTTGGAGTTCTAACGTCAGAACGGTTTCCGCTGCAAGCAGAATACGTACTGCAATTGAGCAACAATGGAAAGAAAACCTGTGCAGAAATGTAAAAATCATTTGCACACAAACATTACAGAAGCATTTAAAAAAAAAAACTCACTGTTCGTCAAAGGCTCTGTTTTTAGCCGACTGCCTAATCTCATTTGTGTTGTGTACACCAGCTCAAAACCTGCTCGACCTGCCCTGTTAACGTGACGCCAAACAAGTTGGTCCGGAGGAAGCAGGAGGGATCTAGATTCCACCCAGAATGAACTCACTGCTTTATAGATTCTTCCAGTCACCATTCCCGTACCGCACAAAGACCAAATCCCAAACGGGAAAAAGTCATAACAACATAATCCAGGATAAAGCTAGATTAGAGGGCCCCGCCTGCCTAGACAGGTCAGAAAAATAGAGAACAGTAGGAAAGCGTGAGGTGGAAAGATTGGTGACGTTTATTCACAGCACATTTGTGCACTTTACATTTATGTCTCCTCTGTTGCAATCAATGCGGATAACATCACTGCCCTAAATGTCCACTGTCTCTGCGGTCAGTATTGATTGGCGGGACACGTGCGACGTCCGCTGACACTTGCAGCATTTTTTTTCCCCCTGCCATGTCACTTTCTTTTCACCACTGAGTTTGCACTGTTTAGACTATTAACCCTTGTGACAGAACAAAAATTGGTAGGAATTATTAGGACATGTTCTGAATGTTCTGTTGAGCAGGAATATGATTGTGGATTATGGCAACGTCCTGGATCATTATTGATCAGCCCAAAAATACACTTGGTCTCACCTCATGAAGTGGGTCACCGAGTAAATCCCTGGCATTAGCAAAGAACTGAAAATTATTTACATATACTTTGGTTTTGAGCACAGGGAAGTGAATCACATGCTGTTCCCATCAATGATTAAAATCATGATGAAGTAAAATCTTACCAATTGAGGAACACAATATTTCAGCTCTGGTCAACATAACGGTCCAATGCTTATTTTGTTGTTTGTCATACAGAACTCGTGATTTAAATTCTCTTTTATCATAGTTTCTCTTTTTAAGACTAGAATAATGCATGCAAGTCTGTAAACATTCCAGCAATAAACTTGATAAAATGGCATTTATACAACCAGAATACAATGATAAATACTATAGCTGTGTCCCAAATCCAATACTGAGTAGGTACTACATTTGACGAGGAACTTACTTTGCGATTATTAAAAAGTATGTTCTATATAGAATGCATGCGTGTGTATTATTAATGCAATTTGGACATACTACATCAGCCATGATGTCATGTGTCCACCGGCATCAGTTACACTGCTTCACTGTCATTTACGGCTGTGTCCGAAAGCTGAAAAATGCTGCTTTCGGAGGATGCATTCCAAGGTAGGAAGGCATCAAAGCACATCTGAATCCAGTATTAGCTTCACTTCCTGTCTCCTGAGATATCGTCATCTGAATTTTGAAGGCAGCATAGATGTATTCTTCACTACCTTTAATATCCCACAATCCTGTGCGTTCCATTCTGTGACCGTTAAGCTAAAAAACTAAAGAAGGCATCGGAAGTTGTGGTTGGTGGTCAGCTTGTGTAAATGTACTTTTTTGACCAATGTTTTGCAATTTTGATGTCATTTCTAGCAAGAAATAACTATTGTAGTAATTAAATATATGCTTAGTTATCACCAAAGCTCTCTCTATTTTGCTTTAGATCGTTAAACCATTACGCTGCCTCAGAAGTCTGTCTGAAATCAGTTTTGTGAGGTACCTTCGTGTGAAAACACTGTCTGCAAAGTCACTGCCTGATAGGTCAACTGCCTAAGCTTTCAGACAGAGCCCACGTCTCCTCTACTTTGGCCTCCTGGGAAATTTACTTTAAGCGCCCATTGGATGTGAGAGAAGTTGTCATCTGGGTACGTTTCACCTACTGTATTATAAATACTGTGAATTCAACATGCGTCTCATTTTTTTTTTTTAATTCCCGACTACTATTTAGTAGAGAAGTAGGCATATTCAGAAGTGGGGTGTGTTAAAGGCACAATATGTAATTTATCACCACTAGAGGTTGCTTAAACAAAACAAAGTTGTAGCTTGATGACGCCTTGATTTCGCCGAATCATGGGAGTTCACCTCTACAGCCGGTGGAAAAGAATCCAATGGGACTCATATTCATGAAATGAAATCATATTCATGGATGAGCTAATGTATTAAAGATTTATTATGGTGACTGTCGTATGAAGCAGGGTGGGGCTGAAAGCTGTTGGATTAGAACGAGGCCGCTGGAGCGATTGCTAATGAGAGACAAGTCAAGCGCAATACATGGGTGAGATGGTGGTCCAGTGGGTTAAACCATGGAACTGATATGCAGAAGGTTGCTGGTTCGATCCCAGCGGTCACCACCAGGGTGTCCTTGAGCAAGGCACTTTACTCCATGTTGCTCCAGGGGGATTGTCCCTGTAATAAGGGCACTGTAAGTCGCTTTGGATAAAAGTGTCTGCCAAATGCATAAATGTAAATGTAACAATAATAATAACATGGATCGAGAGCAGCGAAGCTTTTATTATGCCACAGACGCACGCCGCTTCCGGTTCTTCTGCTCATGTGTATGTGGGGTAACACAGCGCTGTTTTATCATATTAGATACATTTCAGTTTGTTGAAAGTTATGCTATAACGCTACTCTGTGTGTTCACTCAGCGGCTACTATGATGCGTTTGTTGCACACTGCAGTAAGCTAGATCGAAATTAGGCATGGTAAAACATGGTGCTCACGGTAAATCAAGAAAACTATATTTAAACAATAAGACTAAACGTGTTAAGCTATATAACAATGATTAGTTTTCTGTCGATGAATGTATCCAAACAGTTGCTCACCTGTCTAATTAAACACAATATATTAAAGCGTCTTCTTTGGCGTTTCCACGGTTTCTACAAAATAAAACGGAAATCGAGGGTAACGCGGGAATGATGTCACTGATAGGCGACAAAATTGCTTATTTCTCTGGATTTAAACATTGTTGGAAACATTTGGGATAATGTAAGTACACAAGTCAACAAAATATATAACATTGTTCTAGTGGCTTTTGGATATTTTAATTTAAAATCTTACATATTGTGCCTTAAAGCATCCCACAATGTGTTCTATAATAATATCAAATGTGAAGAGCCAGAACATCTCCTTCCTGACTCATTTAACCGGATTATTAAAAGTGAAGAAATTATGCAGATTTTACCATTTCTGACTGTAGCAGACTGCTTTCTGTTTATTGTGAAAACAAGAACTTTATCATAGCATAATGTGTGTGTACTGATTCTGTACTGTTTTTCAAAAAAAATAATAAGCAGCATATACTGCTCAGTATGCAGTGCATTGTATTGTTTTTATTCCATTCCATACAGTCCACAGTCTGTTGTGACGTCGGCAAAGCTGCTTCCGCGTTAATAATAAACAAAACTATTATGTCAATACATTCGGTGTTATTGTAACTCTAGTGTGGTCACTGTCAAGCATAAAAGACACCTTTAACATTTTGCATTTTTACGCAAACGCACTGCAAGACAACCCAGCTCAAAACTTACATTTACAGACCAGGTAGTGCCTCAAAGCCTAGTGTGCTGCCTACGTAGACCCCATGTTTGGGCATTACAGGCACCCCAAAATTGGAACGCGACGATGACTTAAAATCTACAGTAGGCTAGGTGAGGAACAATAGGTTTTGAAACTCGGTAATAAACTCACCTCACTAGTCACTGTACTCATGTCTGGAGTGTGTTGTGGCTCCTCCGCAGTGATTTTCACACGCGCATCTGATTCTGATCATGAAAATGCTGAAGATTCCTAGATGATGATGGACAATCAGTCAGTCAGTCTGGTTTACATTCCCGCGCATGCACCTCGATCATGAAGAGGTGTCATGTTCCACAAAGGTGCGTGTGTGTTTGTGTGAAGTTCTCGTACGGTGTTGAAGGGTTTGGGGCCACTTCCTGTTTTCTCCTCCCACTGACATGTTAACTCTTTCAATCACAGATGAGGCTTGGACTATAAAAAGTTAAATAAATATATTATTGTAATATTTAATTGGACTACAAAATTATCATTATATATATATATATATATATATATAACTATATATATATATATATATATATTAGTGCTGGGAATCGATTAAAAAAAATTAACTAATTAATCACTTTTTTCTGTAATTAATCGCGATTAATCGCAAGTTTGTAATATTTTAAGTTTGTAATATTTTGATGTTGTAATAATTTCAGTTACTCTCCAAATTAATGTAGAAACAATTTAAAGACAGTATATTTTAAATATGTGTTGTAATGGCATCTTTTTATGAATGAAGGCCAGTATCACTGATACTAATGTCTCTATGAAACATTAATCACTTTACATTACAGTATAACTGAAAGCTACCAATTTCAACATTTATTAGGCTTTAAAAAAACAACTTTTAATTTAAGTGAACTTAAAACAATCTTTACATAAACCCATTATAATAAATGTTATTTTTACCTGTGGCCTTCCCTGTTAGACATATACAGAAATGTAATAGTTATCAAACACCTTTCTTAACTGCATAAATAATAAATGAAATATAGATTAATAATCATTAAAGCTACAATTTTATCTGTTCCCGTTGTTCTTTGATGAACATTAATGACAGGCATCATCAGTGCTCCTGTCACTTTAAGAACGGCCGCTGACGAACATGACGCGGATCTCAAGCACTGTCCCGCGCATCTCATTTCCTCACAACTCTTTAAGTTCATTTAAGTTATTTAAGACTCCTAATATGAGAATACTCATAATTCTCTGTGTTTTTGTTATTGTTTGTTCAAGAGCAAAAGAGAACTCAAAGACTGACGCGAGTCTGTGCGTCGAGTGTGTGTGTGTGTGTCACAGTGTCCCTCGATTTGCTGACATGAGACGCAGCCACACAGTAGCAATTTATTGTTATAAACAATATATAGTATCATTTATAATATTTAATTCATAATAGTAACAATTAAACATTTTATATAAATTATAGAAAATATTGTCTATGATAGCAGAATAGCTGCTGGGGTTTATTTTTATTTTCACATTTTTCTTTACTCTTAATCTTATCTGAATTTGAAACATAACAGGGATGTAATAATTAAGTCCAAGTCATCTTTAGAACAAGAAGTCTGGGCATAGAATCATGTAGAATGCATCTTTGCAGTTTTGGTATCATGTCTTGCTGTATTTCATCGTTGTGTAGGGTCTTATGGCACTTATATGGTTAAGTGTCAAGCTGGTTGATGTTGGCCGTCCCCCATGTTCCCATTCATGAATTTGCAATAGAAGCCAAATATATCTATCTGTGATGTCAGTGAGAGAGTCTCACACATTCACTGCTTTCATTTTGTCTTTTGCAAACAGTGTTACAGAGTTCTTTTGGAAGACTGTGTGTCTATATACCTATACATTGCTATTTTTAAATAACCCAAAAATGAAACTGTGAATAGTTTTATCAGTTAATATAATGTAGTCATTTTATGTTCATAATTAAAAAAAAAAAAAACGTGTGCAGCAGCATCCTCTAGTGTCAAAATCAAATGACTAATCAGGGGACAAACTGTTCTAGTGTCAAGTAACCTAAATATTACAACATCAACATGTTCAAACTCTGACATAAGAAAGCTGTTTTGAGGCGTTTCATCCCCGTACGCTTTCAGTGAAGCAAATAGATGACTAATAACAAGAAACATGCCCTCATATGACATCATAGGTGGCATAATGTAGTTCCACAGAATCATGCGTCATGGGCTTGGCATTCCTATATCCATAACGTTCCATTTCAACCAACTCAATCTACTCAATCCCACTAAAGATTAAAAGGGGGTCACAAAATGATGAGCCATCATGAGAGAAGCTGGACTTTTAATGAGAGAAACATTGATATGCTCAATGTAGTGTTTGTATTCTGTAGTGTAGCTCAATATAAGCCTATGATCTGTGTGGGTGTCTTTGTGTTTGAGGGGCATTTCTCATCCATCATTCTGTGAAGGTATTGCAGCTGCAGTTTCCACAGGGTCTCCTTACAGGGGGAACAGGCTGTCGCTGCAGCAAGCGTTCAGGGCAGGCGAGTGCTTTGGCTTGGCTCAGGCCACAGAAATCTGATGCTGCACCTTGCGTTCAATGCATTGCTGGCATTTCTCGGCAAACTGTCAACATTCCTCTCCAGGCTTTAAAAGGACGTTGGCATCATTGCAGCCCTCTAAACCTGCATTTAATTGACTAATGCCCCTGTCAAGTTCAGGGAGGAACCAGCTGAAATGGGGTCTCAGTGCTCTTTGAAGCCATGTGACTAACTCTGGATGTGGTGCCTTAGTAATCATTATTCTATACCAGTCATTTCATTGACTAGAGAGAATTAAACACATTCAAACTCTCTTCTTTATCCTGTAGGATGTGGTATGTCAGCAGATAAACCACCTGCACACTTGTTATGCAGCTCTGGAAAAAATTGCAAAAACAGTTGAGCAGTTTCTCTGGATTTACTATTTATGTTTTTAGTAAAATGAACATTTTTGTTTTATTCTATAAACTGCTGACAGCATTTCTTCCAAATAAAAAAAAAAATTCATTCAGAGCATTTATTTGCAGAATATGACAACTGGTCAAAAAAAGATGTCATGTTGACCTTAAATAATACAAAGAAAACACATTTATATTCATTTTCAAACAAGATACTTAACTTCAGAAAATTTCAGAAATCAACATTTGTTGGAATAACCCTGATTTCCAATCACAGCTTTCAAGTGTCTTGGCATGCTCTCTACCAGTCGGCTACTTTGCTGTTGGGTGACTTTACACCACTCCTGGCACAAAAATTCAAGCAGCTCTGCTTTTGAGGGCTTGTGACCTTCCGTCTTCCTCTTGGTCACATTCCAGAGGTTTTCAGTGAGGTTCAGCTCTATAGATTGGGCTGGGTCTTGGTCTGGTGGTCGGATTGCTTTCACACCTCAAGTGAACCACTCCAGAGTTTGTTTTCAATTTGGCCAGTCAACAGCGATTGTTTTGGTGCGGATCTGAGTGTGATTGCCGTGTTCACATATGCCTAAACGAACCGAACCAAGGGAGAAAACGCACCAGGTTCCAAAACAAACGCTCAGGTGTGAAAACACCCTAAGAGTTGTCAAGTCCAGTGGTCTCAGCATCCTCAAGTCAGGACTGTCAGCTGGTCCCAGAGTTACTGGCACTGTCTGTCATCTGCGCTTTCTGTGATGGCTACAGCCATCTTTTGTGTTTGGGCTGCACACACTACTACTGCTCCTCCCGAGATGGCAGCGACCACTCTTTTATATGACTCGAGAACAATTGGTTGTCTCAGAGAGCAATTCGTTCATTTTGTGTTGACGGCGTGTGCAACATCCCATATGTTCTGTACAGGAAACAGAATTGATTAGTTCAGAATTTTTTATTCCAAAAGTACTAAATTTGTTGAAAAATGTAGCATGTAACATTTTAATTAGATTCTGCTGAAATGAACGAAATGACTTGAAAAAAGAGTCGGTAAAATGATCCGAACTTCCCACTACTATTCTCTGAGCCCTCTGTGCTTCCTGTAACGGCCACAGAGGCCATTTCTAGTTCTGCCGAATCTGCCTTGGTGGTCTCCATTTCCGCCTGATCTGCCTTGGTAGTCACTGGATCTATTTGCTCTGCCGTGGTGGTCACCAGCTCCGCATGCCCCACCTTGGTGGTCTTCAGTTCCGCCTACTCTGCCATGGGATCTCCAGCTCTGCCATGGCGGTCTCCAGCTCCACCTGCTCCGCTGAGGTGGTCTTCTTCAGTCCTGTCAGTGCCGCCTTGATTGCTACCTACACTGCCGACTCCGCCCCTGGCCCCCTGCTCTGCTGGCTCTGCCCTGGCTCTCTGATCCTTCTTGTACCACTTCACTGGCCTGGCCTTCCATGCGTCCCCCTGATACGCCTCCACTCCACCACGCTCCTGGACTCCTGGACTTGTTTTTTGGCAGCATCTGGAATCTGCTCCTTACGTATTCCCTGGCTTTGTTTCATGCGTTTTGTTCCTTTAACTTTTAGCATTTTGCATTTAACCTGTTTCTGTTCCTGTTTCCTGTCCTGTGTGCCATTTTTGTAGTCCTTTTGTAGTTTTTCTAGTTGATTAGTTCTGTGATCATTCCCAGGTTTGTCTTGTTTGCCTATTACATTTCTACTATTTATACCCCAGTGTTTCTGGTTTCATGGATGTTTTGTTAGGGTGCTCATTCGGTTTCCCTGTTGTTTTTTTTAGGTTGTGTGTTTGTTTGATTTACATTCAGTTGAAATAAAATAAGTACATTTGGATCCAGCTCTCCCTTGTTTATGAGTTAACCCAACATTGAAATAACAGGTTGATGCGTGTTGAGGCCAAATTTAACATCGTCCTGCAGGAATTCTCACGTATAAAGAGAGGCCTCTTTCATCAGTAACTTGAGAAAGGATTGTTCATACTGAGTGATGGACTACACATCTCACCTACAATACAAGAATCTAGCAGATGGGTGTGAGGATGACATGCTGCTCTGAATGCCACAGTGTGAGATAATAATGCCGTGCGACTTTAGCACAGGTGCTGACAACCGGGACAGACAACAAGGACCCTCCGACACGAGATGAGTGTCAGAAATATCTACACCATGTTCTATTTTTACCTTTTTAGAATACCAGGGATGCTTTGTTTGACTTTTAAATGTTACTATGCATTTTACCTGTACACTATATACCACACGTATTGCATACTGCATTCAATTTTAAGAGTACCATTGGCACCAACATGCATTACCTTGTACCATAGCAGCGAACATCTAGTTTTGTTGCTATCAGCAATAACCATAATGTTTTTGACGCACATACAACAGGAAATCTGAGCTCAGATGGGTCCTTTGGCACTGTTGACCTCCTGATGGAGATGTGAGTCTTGCATATCAGTTAAATGGTCGTGAGGTTAGTCATTTTCCCACCTCGTCAAACTACACCAATCTGAGGAGACTCCTGTGGGCATGATGGCAGGGTGTATAAATAGTAACAAACCCTATTTATAAGACACCGAAACACTCAGGAGGCAAGCAGCAGCCTTTATCAGAAGATCTGACTAATAACTTTCTTATCTAGCTTTAATTTGCCTTGTATTTGTTTTGACTGCTCACTGGATGAGATGCATTGCCTGAGCAGGACGCCCAGGTCATATCTGCTGAACTCTTACAGTGATTTCCAGGAGACTGATGAGATTGCCAGAGAATCATATGAGGCCACCTGGTTAGACCTACTGATGGAGACGAGACCAGAATATAAGTATGCGTTTCTGTCTCTGACTCTGTGTTGTATGTGCAGATTTTAGGTGCGTTTTAAAGGAATGCTTCACTCAAAAATTTAAAAATCTGTATTTACTTGCCCTTTATGTTGTTCCAACCCTGCATGCTTTTATCAGTAGTCATTAGTAATCAGGACTGTAAAGCTCCAGGACAAAAAAAAAATCTTAAAAAGAGTCCTTATCACTCATACTACTTAAGTCTTCTTTAAGGAACAGACCAAAATTTTGTTGTTGTTCATTGAATAATTTATCTCGGAGTCTGCTGAAACTCGTATAGCTTGCATTTCGATTTTTCAAAGTGGTGCATCACTTTATCCCTGGCATTACACTCACTTTAGCTCTGGAAAAATAATTAATAAACAACAATAATAAAACTATAATAACTTCCTATTTTAAACACTTGATGAGTTTTTTGAAAAATAACTATATACACTACTGTTCAGTAAGGATTTCTTTTTTAAATATATCTTTGATAGTAAAAATTTAGTAAAAACACTGTTTTCTGTAATTCATTTCTGTGATGTAAAGCTGATTTTTCAGCATCATTACTCCAGTCTTCAGTGTCACATGATCCTTCAGAAATCATTCTAATATGCTGATTTAATGCTCAAGAAACACTTCTTATTATTAACAATGTTCAAAGCCGTTGTGAAATTGAGTTTTCTTTTAACATTAATGTTTTACTGTCACTTTTGATCAATTGTATGCATCCTTACTGAATAATGAAATTAATTTCTAACCATGAAAATCATAGTAACCCCAACTTTTTGTTTCTTCTGAGTATATATTACAATTGTAAAGCTTGATTTTGAGTTTGTGAAAAAATGCTTTTAAGTTGGTCATTGTTCAGAATGTTTAGATTCTACAACAGAATTTGCTTACTGCTTATTAACTTTCACAAGTCCTCTTTCACAGGATGACACTCGTTGAGAAGGACTCAATAAGAAAAGAGAGCTACGAAAGGAAGCAGGTGGTTCATTTCACAGTGCGACGATACCCAAACCAGATCATTCGCATGGGGAGAGAGGGGGAGCCAATGATGGAATATCGTTTACCTTACAGAAACATTCTCCCAATACCAATATTCGTGCCCAGAGACGCCACACAGCCTGGCGTGACCCGCGAGCCGTCGCCCTCTAGAATAAAATCCGCCATGGACACTGAGGCTAGTTTAAATGGAGTTTGCCTTCAGAAGAGAGAGGTCTCGTCCATTACCGAACATAAGCCAATGTTAATCCAACCCAGGAGTCCAGACTTCAGAGCGTCCAGCCTCATCTCTCCACCACGAGATGCACATTGCTTCCAGCGACGAGAGTGATGAGCTGGTGAAAGCTGTCTGCCATCATGGACATGGATACGATGACATATGTTGGCTGGGTGACCTCAGTCACACTTAACTCCAAAGCCTTCAAACCCCATATGCTCACAATTATTATTTACTTGAGAAACCTTAAGGAAGGAAGATACAGAGGCCATTTTTAAACATAAAATGGCATTGAATCATGTCCGTTTTATCAGTTGACACTTTTTTTTGTGAAATTATTTGCTTTAAGTGTGTGTGTATTTATTTACAATAAATGCCACTTGGTGTGATATGTAATGCAATACAATTTTCTAAATGTGGTTTAAGCTTCTAAATTTGTTTAATTGATTAAGCTAAATAGTTTAGCAAAAAAGGATAAACTGTACGGAAAAACATTAACGATCTTGATCCTGAATAAAATGTCAACACTGCACAAGTCTGAATGAAATGTAATTGAATTTTGATCTATGTCTGACTATAAATGAGCTGTTGCTCTTTCTCAGCAGGTTTACAATGAACTGCAGGACAGACATCGTCCTCTGGTGGACAGTCAACATCTATTCAAAACAGTTGGTAGTTCTTGGAAATAAATGCGATGAATAAATACTTTCTTGACTGTACATTTCGTTCATATGCGTTTATTAAACTATGGCACACAATAAAAAAAAATGATCAAACTCTAATATTTCTTTTCAGAAAACATTTATTGTCAGTAACAGCATTTTTATTTTGTTAGTCCTCTGAAGTTTATCAGTAATGCAACAAATATGAAACCATTTGATTCTTCTGCATTCTTGTTCAAAAAAGGAGAAAAAATAGAGCTAAGAAAACAAAAACAATTCATGTTCTGATATATGATTGTCAAGGCTCAACGGGTTTCCTGAAAAGGTTTGGCATAAACAACTGATAAATAAATCATGGCGATTAACTTTAGGAAAACATTTATGGAAACAAAATCGAACTTGTTGTTTTCATAAAGATCTACTCTCCTGCATCAAGGTCTGCTGGAGGGTGGCGATGCTCCTTTGAGCGTCTCCTCTGCCCTCTTGTGTTTCTGCAGGGTGACCTGCAGCTGCCAGTACCTGAGATACAGCCACATCAAATTCCCATTCTTGCGCTTATCCATGTTCAGTAAATCTGCACAGTGTCTGTCGTTCTTAAAAATGTCCCTAAGATCGTCCTCTAGGTTCAGCCCGGCACCCACCGGGTCTTTGGCAACCTTCAGGAGCAGGTCCTTCTCCATCTCCAGACGATGTTCCCGTGGCAAGAGGATGCTGCAGAACGCTTCCTGCCTCTCTACTAGCTGCACCTCCAGTTCCTGTAGAAGAGCCCGAGCCCTGCGCTGCCACGCCTCCTCTTGCTGCAGGGCTTTCCGCAGTGCCACCCCGGCCACGCCAGACTGCAGCAGGTGGTTCTTCTCCTCGTCCAGATCTCGCCGTTCCTGCTGAAGCTGCTTCCGTTCCTCCGTGAGCTGCTGACTCTGAGAGATCAGGGCTTTCCTGTAGCCCTGCACGCGCTGACTTTCCTTCTCAAGCTCCACCTCCAGGTGTGCTGCTGTCCGCCGGTTTTCCGTCAGTGTCTCCCTGTACTTCAGCTCCAGGTCTCTGCTAATGGCTGCCATGTCGCTGTCATACTTGCTCTTCATATCTTGGATCTGGCTCTGTGATTCTCGAGTCCATATCCAACCTAGTTGAAAATACACCCACAGAGATTTTAATTTTAAAAGAGTGACCGAATCAATTTAAAGAGAATATGACTTTTGACAAATACCTTTAAAGAAAACACCATATGATAAAATGCTCTAAATCTAAAATTTACAACAAATTACATCAGTATACATCACTGATGTTATTGTTAACTAAACTATTAAAAAGGGTTAAATTGTTCATTCAAATAAAGCTAAATAATAAGAAATGTTGCCATGGCAGCTAACTGAAGTAAGTTGAAGTACAAAAATCACATGACAAAATTTTACTAAAAATAAATAAATGCTAAAAATAAATAAAAATAAATAAATGCTAATTCAAAATATCAATTAAATGGTAACATGTATAAGGTTTCATTAGTTAACTACTTTAGTTAACATAAACTAAGAATGAACAATACTTCTACAGAATTTATTAATCTTAGTTAATGTTAATTTCATCCTTTACGAACACATTATTAAAATCAAAAGTTGTATTTGTTAACATTAGTTAATGCACTGTGAACTAACATGAACAAACAATGAACGGCTGTATTTTTATTAAAGCTGCGGTTAATAAACAGAACTGCATGCGTCTTGCGGAAGAACTTTGCAGCCGGAGCTACTTCTCTCTGTTTATGTCTATGGCGAGTCACGCAGGGACTGTGCTCCTCCGCAGCAGTTCCTACCAGTCTGGTCTGAAATAGTCCCAATATAAACACTTATTATAAGTGTACCATAATGATTCCGGGTAAGACAAAAACATGGTTTGGAAAATGGATTCATGTTATACATTCTCATTATATAATTTTTGTAAATCTTGAGCACAAAAAAAGCTATGGACAGCAGCTTTAACTAAAGAGGAATAAATGCTTTAACAAATATATTGCTCATTGTTAGTTCATACACAGTGTTGGGAATAACGGCGTTATAGATAAGCGGCGTTACTAACGGAATTATTTTTTTCAGTAACGAGTAATCAAACGAATTACTGTTTCTTCCGTTACAACGCCATTAGCGTTACTGAGAAAAAAAAAATGAGGTGTTATTATAATTGAGCTCACTGAAGCGGTTTTCATCGTGTGTGTGCGTGAGAGTCTCTCCACGTTGGTGGCCAGTAATTCTAATCTAATGAAGCCTCACATCATCACAGCCACAACATTAGTGGCTAAAAACCCAGGTGATAACGTGAGCTCCACTACCAGAGGAGTAGTAAAGTACTGATAATATTTACACAATATTTACAGTATAGTAGGTCTACTGATAATATTTACAATAATATATTTAATTTGATAGGTGTCTCACACATTGTCCCACAGCAACATTACAATAGTGTACATTAATGTACAATGTTTTATAATAATAATTTATTCTATTTAGTGTCCAATTCATTCATTTAACATATTTAATATTGGGGGCATCCAAGTTATTTGACATATTTGAAAAAAAGTAACGCAGTAGTTACTTTCCCTGGTAATTAGTTACTTTTATAATGATGTAACTCAGTTACTAACTCAGTTATTATTTGTAAGAAGTAACTAGTAACTATAACTAATTACTTTTTTTAAATAACGTGCCCAACACTGTTCATACATAATATTAAATAATATAGTAGTACATAAATAATAACATACTCAAAATGAATATGAAAATTAGATAAAATTGTGACGTGCCATTAAATGAAAGATTAGTTAAATTGTAAAAGAAAAATCTGAACATAACTGTCAGCATAAAGATACACTAAAGAGGTGTGAAAGACACACACATACACACACACACACACACACACACACACACACACACACACACACACACAAATACAAATGTAGAAATGAATTGATGGATTGCTTTTACAACCCCCCTATGAACCCAGATTTCATTACAGCATATAAAGTGGATTATCTAGTATAATGTAGTACACAATCATTGAAGACATTTGTGAGGGTGAATGCATGACTTTGTAAAAGTATAAAGACCCCTTACGAAATGCTGCCAGCCCGATCATGGGCACCAGCAGGGCATAATTCCACCTGCCCCCGTCATCTCCAGCTGGCTCTGGTCTAATATTCCATCTAGGAGGATCATTCAGGTCGTTCATGGAGAAATTCTGATCAGAAAGTGAAGTAAGGTGCTGTTTTGTCACAGTCTGTTTCGTGTATCTGTATAAAACTACACTGTATACACCAAACAATATTACTAATATAGTCATAGCATTAACGACCTGCAACACACAACACTGCTAAAGCTGCAACACTGCAGATCATAAATGCATTCCTATGGCAGGTACACTGAACTACACTTATTTAACAATAGATATGTTCACGTTTTACTCTTGTGAACACGTTTCCTTTGCTTACCTTGAACAATCTTGAACAGTCTTCTGCATAAAGTGCTTCCAGACAGCCTGAGCGATTATGTAATATTCCATTAAAACATTCCCACATCCATTAATTTCATAGGGGAGTTGAATGCATGTATTATTAAAATATACATATTAAACGCATCGCATACAGTTATAAATAGCCTTTAAACGAACTGGCTATATGTAAATGAATTATTAAATGTCCATCGATCCACCTTGATTTACAAAAATGACAGAAATACAACTGTATTGGATTTTGAACACCCCTAAACTATAGATACATATTGGTATAGTCCGGAGAGCTGCGCATTTGAGATTCTAGATGTTCGCAACTGCGCAGGGGATGCGCAGTAGGGTTTAACCTTACAACAACAACAACAAAAAACCCTTTAATTACACCGAGATCTCCTAGTTGTAGCTTTGTTATGAGTAATAAAGAGGGGGGGTCATTTAAAAATACATGACTTTTTGTGTCATTAACATAGTACATGTACAAACCTATGGTACAAACATGTTTTTTGTGGAAATGCACAATAGTGTACTATATAATGATGGATAGTTAAAATAAGAATGGTGTTTTGATATTTAACAAGATAATGGTAACATGGTTTATCATGACGCATAACTTTGATTGCCATTTCTGTCATGGCAACTTTCTGGGTGTTTAACAGTAATGGATATGACAATGTTGATATGTTTTGTCTTGGCGGAATAGATCTGCTATGCTGCTTCTGCTGTTGTTGATGGTTATTGCTGACCAAGTACAGGACTCGCTACTGCCTATAGATACATGACACGCTGCTGTGAGCAAGTAAGACATGCTGCTGCTGTACAATAGCATAATTTCCCCCGTAGCAGATCTGTACAGGTGGAGCTGGGGAAGGTGGAAAGCGTGCTCGTTGACTACTGATACAGAAGGAACCAATCAGCTGTGCCCTACAGAGATGATGTGATTGCAAGCAGAGTTAAAGACCTATCAGCCTGCTCCATCTAGTTTCTTGACAGAACCCTTTGTATTGATCAGCTTCCAGGCTCTGCCTCACGTTGGGGTCCGAATCACTCTGGTTTTTAAATGCATTTACTTTCATTTCTCCTCTTACCCTCATTTGACCATTAATCTCTTCACAATAGGTGTATGATAATGACTTCAGTTAGCATTGATCTTGTTATTAGGTAACTCTGACTTCACAATATCGCACAGTATCCTTTTATAATGTTTATATTTATTGTATTTATTTGTCATTTATTTATCATTCTCTATAGTATTATGGACAATATCCTCTCTAGCTGTGTACCAATACAATACATATCACTTATCTTTAACTAAAATGTTTAATTCAGCCAAGGACTGTTGGCATAAACATAAACTAACAAAGGTATACATTTGTATTATTGAACTATTAAAATAGGAACTGAAATTGTAATCTTTATTTAACATAAGTCTTTATTCCACTGAAATTACATGTTAAACCAATATGGACGTTTTCTGTTGCGTTCTACTATTCTCTTGTCATTATCTGCATCAGAAGGCTTATCATTTTCATACAAAACAACAGACTCTACAGCAGGATTGTTGAGAGGTCCGCCTTCCATGATGGAGATTTGCTTCCGTATCATTGCCGTCTCCTTCCGGACCTTTTCATAGCAGAATCCACACAGAGTATGCTTCAGTTTCATGTTGCCACACTCTGGACACGGCTCAATGTTGTACTGGGAGAAAAGGAAAAAATAGGATAAGTTTCTCTTCAAATAAACAGACACTGTAGACAACTTTGATAACTCTTTTAACTTGTACCATGCTTGAGCTCTTACCTTGACTTTAATCAGTTTAGTTGGGTCTCGTCTTCGGCAGCGATTTACTTCAATGGTTCGTCTCTTTTTAGGAGCGGCCATCCAAAAGATACTGTCCAAGAAACTGGGTTGAGCGTTTTCATCATCGCTGCTGTGATGGGATTGAGGAAGAATACCGGGACCATTTACTGCCAGAGCTGGACCTGAAGAAAAGGTTTATGTTATTGATAGATTAATACAATAATAATCAAACTGAATTACTCAAATTATTTTTAACACGTGCGCACACTACCATTTCAAATATTTCTTAGCTTAATTTTTGTCCATCTATTATTTATAATAGGAGATATGGACTAATATATATATATATATATATATATATATATATATATATATATATATATATATATATATATATATATATATATTAAAAAAGATTATATTTTTTTAAATAACCAACCTTTAAACAAAAAGCAGAACATTTATTATATAAATTAAATAAATATGTATTTCAAGAAAAAATGTGTATATTTTAAACGCAGTAATGTTCAGATTAATTAAACTTTTTTATCCCATAGTATCTTTCCCTTAAAAACACAACTGATGTGCCATGTGTCTCCTTGAGCGCTTGACACACCAGAGATAATGACATTAAAAACAAACTCTATATTTAATGTAACAACACACAGTTAAATCAAAGAAAAATAAACTACTAAATGGTCTTAAATGAAGCTTACGGGTAGTATAAGTGTATGCAGTGTCACACATGACAGTTTCAGTACAGTAAATGCACTCACCGAAGCGGTCAAATCCCGCTGCTTGCGATAAACTAAGTTCCAGACGCTGTAGGGAACGACCGATAAACTGAAGTAAACCCGTTAAAGACATTGTGTGCGGCGTTTTATTTCAGTTTAACCCAACATGGACAGAACAAACATCCTCACGGTCATATCTCAAAAAGACCCACTGCGCCTGCGCATTCTTCTGCACCCGTGCATTCTGGGATTTGTAGTACAACGATATAAAAACGCTGCTTCATTATGAGCTGGTGAGGGTGGAATATGTTACGAATACATATTTTTTTATTAATATATGGTTTTAATTAGTCAGTGGTAAAACAGAATGTGACGTCCAAAATTAATTTAAACTTATATTTAAGCTGCCCACAATACCCACAATTCATCAAGTTACCCTGGTACCTCTTTCAGCCAATCAGATCAATTAAGCGCGTGTCGTCACTTCCCCAACACTCAGACACAGCAATGGCAGACAGAGGCTACAGTTTCTCCCTCACCACTTTCAGGTAATAAACGTCATAATTGTATCATATCCGATGTTTTCATCATATTAAACGAGTGTGTGTTTTTAGCGTATCGCAAAGCTCGAGGTTAGCGGAGAGCGTTCTGTCAATCAAAGGCGTTAATTGATGATCAGGGCGCTGATGCAGAGTCACTGTGTTTGTGATGGGCGCTTCTTTCATCCATGCGCATCAACATTCATGAATAGAGTGAGCTAAACACATAATGCTTCCCAGAGCAACAAATACAACTCTCTCAGGACTCAGTTTAAAGGAAAGACTGGACTCAGTTTTGTCTTTGTAATAGAATTGGCTGATTTTACTTTCACTTTCAGTGTATCTTTGGAAACCGTTCCTGTATATACAGTTATATGACATTTTTAATGCACACGAGTAAGCTTGCAGTTTACGATTATCAGTTATTGTTTTTTTAGTCATTGTAATGAAGTATAACTGAAAACAGAACATGCATCTTGCGTGACATTTAACATGACATTTCTATGGGGAATGTAGCATTTTTATGCAATATATAAATATGTGCATATTAAAAGAATTGCTTATTTTGAATCTGTAAATAGGTAAAGTAACAATACAGAACACAACTTTTTTAAAAGCAAATTTTAATAAAAGGAAAAGAAAGTCAAGCAGCCTCGTCTTTATCATTGCATGTTTTACCAAAAGTAAAACCATTTTATAATCTTATTTTTGTGTTTTCAGCCCTTCAGGGAAGTTGGTCCAGATTGAGTATGCTCTGGCAGCTGTAGCGGCTGGTGCTCCTTCAGTTGGAATAAAAGGTTAAAAAAATTATTTTATTTTTATTTATCAGTTGTGTCTTGAAATCTGCATTGTTTATAACATTTAATGGTTTCATTATGTGCTTATTATCAATTTCTTTTTTGACAGAAAAACAGCTGTATCCTTTTCGCTTTCATTTCATCTTTATTTCTCTTTCACAGCTTCAAACGGTGTTGTTCTGGCTACGGAAAAGAAGCAGAAATCTATACTGTACGATGAGCAAAGTGTTCACAAAGTAGAGCCCATAACCAAACACATCGGTATGGTCTACAGTGGCATGGGTCCAGACTACAGGTATAGATTTGGAGCCTGCATGACCTAATAATGATATATATAATAATGATTCCTAAAATGTAGCACATGAAGCTCAATAAGATTTTTGTTATAAAACAAGTTTATAAAGTTAGCATGAATCAGAAGTTGCAAAGTTCTTTTCCCTATTGTAACGTATATCTGAGTGAAACGGCTTCTCGAACAAGAAAAAATGTAGGGTGGGAAGGGCGGCAAGAATATTTTGTGCGCCAAAAAAATGCGCCCTTTAATACAGCTTTTGTATGTACAAGAATAAAGTTCAACATAACTATATACTGTTTAAATACAGGGTCTATGTTTTTTATCAGCTTTATTTTGATAAATATGACACGATATAAACAGGTTTTACTGTTATAAAAATTACAGTTAGTGGAACTGAAGGTGTCAGAATAAACACAGAACACATTGTCATGTGGTGAATCCGGCCAATCGTGGAACAGCTGTGTCGTCATCAGAGCTTGTGCAGCCGCTCTGGAGAAGCTGCGCCGGCTGAGTCCTCTGTCTGCTCTCAAATTGCTCTCGTGGTACTTTGATGCCATACGTCACAGTGATGCGGCTGTTTCAAGTCGGACAAAATTTCTAACCGGCAGTCACTGCTTCAAGTTAGACACCGAACAGTCTGCACAGCACTGCAGGAAGTCAAACAAGCCTGTTGCTGCAAGATTTATTAATGATTTTGACGAAAGATTATGATGTTACATAAATTTGTAATGATGTGCACAGATAATAAACGCTCCAATATTCCATAAAAACCAAGAATTTTTAATCTTGATTTCATTGTACTTAAATCAAATCTGCAGGGTGATGGTGCGAAGGGCACGAAAGCTGGCTCAGCAGTACTTCCTGGTCTATCAGGAGCCGATTCCTACAGGCCAGCTTGTTCAGAGGGTGGCCTCTGTTATGCAGGAGTACACACAATCAGGGTATGTGTGATACATCTCCACTGTTACAATTATTCTGAAAGTTTAACAAAGAGTTGTTTTGCAGTATTATAAAACAATATTTTGAGAAGATGCTTGACGTGCATATACCAAAGTGACAATGGCATAACATTGTCTTTTTTTGTTTTGACACAGAGGCGTTCGGCCATTTGGGGTATCTCTCCTGATTGCTGGCTGGGATGAAGACCGCCCATACCTTTTCCAGTCTGACCCCTCTGTATGCTATTCACTTTTGTGTTATAATTTTATTTATTGTATTAGTGCAATCTAGTTTGAACTGAAATAATTTGTCTGTTGAGCTCTTTATTATGTACTGTATTAGAATAAATACAAAATAAGATGGACTTTGATCTGTTTAAGGGAGCATACTTTGCATGGAAAGCCACAGCGATGGGGAAGAACTATGTGAATGGGAAAACATTCCTTGAAAAAAGGTATTACATGTAAAAGCATTGTCCAAGTCTAAGAGCTTTTTAGTCTTTCTAAACACACAGCCTCTCATTTGCTTCGTTTTCCTATTTCAGATACAACGAGGATCTGGAACTGGAAGATGCAATTCACACTGCTATTCTGACTCTGAAGGTAATAATTGACAACCCAGCTATGTGTTCACATTGTGTTCCGGTCATTTTTATTTTTCTCTAAAATGCTAGTTAATGTTCTGGCTAGATTAGACTAAAACTCACTGACTTCGCTCACACAGGGTATAGCAACTAATAATATTTTTTGTAATAATAATTTGTGCTTTTTGTTTGTTCATTTCCACCCTGTTTAGTTTTTTCCATCTTGCAAACAAAAACCTGTCTTGTTATTGACAAATAATGGATTTAAACTTTGTCAACTTGTTTTCTTTCAATTAGGGCAGTTTTTTGGGAACAGATTAATTGTATTCCTCATTTGCACCTCAGTTTTTCACTTTTAATGTAATTTTTTTAAATACATTTTTTACCAGTAGCACCAAATTAGGTAAATAATTTTCAACGCAGGGGTTAATTGTAATCATGTACCTTGAATATTTCTATACAATATCCAAAATTAACTTTTGTCCTCCCCTGAACATTTATTGGATGTCGAAATGTGTTTTGCATTGTTAAAATGAATCATGCAAAACGGTTGAATCCCTGTAACAAGCTGTTTTTCATTTACAAACAGTGCAGGTTGTGTTATTGCTCACAGCATCATATATATGAGAGTCAGTTTCTCACTGAAACTGCACCTGTCACAAAGCATGATGTTTTATTTACTTGCCAATGCCTCAAATCGGCTTGGCGAATAATTATTTTAGACCCTGTTTGCATATGATTCAAATGTCCAACACTAAAGCTTGAATTTATGATTACTTTTGCTACAGGAAAGCTTTGAAGGTCAAATGACTGAAGACAACATTGAGGTGGGAATCTGCAATGAAGCAGGATTTAGGCGACTGACCCCAGCGGAGGTGAAAGACTATCTAGCTGCCATTGTTTAAAATGACTTGTACAAGTTGTTGTAGATTGAGCACTGATTATCTTGTCTTCATCAGTCCAACTTCATTAGTACTTTCTTGTCAGTTTGAGCAATGTAAAGCATTGTGAAAGCAGAAGTTCTATTGTTTATATTTTGCTTGCTTTCTTAATAAAGAAAAAAATAAACAAGTCTTTTGAAATCCAGTTGTGTTTTGTGTTTCCATTTGTACTGTTGTGTAGTGTTTTAGATTTGTGCATAAGGCAAAAATGAAATAACTAAACGTGACCGCAGATACTCTTTATATAATAGCTTAAATCTGAAAAAAAAAAAAAGTTTATATATATATAATGGCGCCAAATGTCTGATTTCTGAGCTCGAATGTCCATAAACAAGCTCGCGACTGGGACGGGGTTTGGCCTGCGTTAGCCAATCAGAATCTTGAGCGCCGCGTCACTTACGGCGCGCCAAAAAAAATGAGCCGGTACACCTTCCCAACAGTATCCCTACGCAAAATCGCATACATGCACAGATAAAATCCTCAAATGTATTGTCAGTGAAAGGTCCAGCCAGTTCTCTCCTATAATTTCTTCATATCCATTTCAATAACACGTTATATTTGAAACAAAGTTTTTGGTAGGTCGGTCATCCGCTTAAAAGGCTCTAGATTCTGTCTCGCCAGGACATTTGTATTTGCGTTGTGTCATTCGACTGTAAGTGACGTTTGTGGCGCCAGAAATCAAGGAGGAGCAGAGTGCATTTTCAAAACTATGTGTTCTAGTTCAAAGTACTCGGCGTATTCAAATCTTCACAAACACTTCTTAAAGTGAGGTTGACAGCGAATGGTCTAGGGCTCTTTTAAGGCTCTTTAAAGATGGTGATGTTGCGCAGTAACGGCGATATGGACTCAAGCTCGGAGTTTCTGTCGCTGAACCCGCCTCAGCGAAAGTCCGCGCGGCTGAAAAAGGCCCATGATGACAGTTTAACGAGCGCCGAGGACAGTCCGGCCAATGTGAGTTAATAACTCTTCTTTACAAATACAAATATGGCAGTAGTTTGTTTGTTTACCTGTAGTGAAACCGTCGCTTTATAAAAACAAAGTTGGCGCTTAAAATGAGCGCGAGACGCTTGAATGAACTGCATGAGCGCGCGACTGAAAACAAAAACAAAAATGTTTGTTCCAAAACAATGTTCAATGTTACATCGCCTATACCCAGGTAATAATTTACGCAGTGTATACTTGCAGGAGGATAAATATAAATGGGTAACGTTAGATGACATATCAAAATCAGAATTCAGCTTTTTTTGCAAGTGAAGTTTTACTGCAATGAAGAATATCCATCCATAGCTTAACGTTACACAGTGCACAATATATAAACTTTAATCATCTGCAACCATTTTAATCAAATAGTTATATAGGGTGTGACAAATATTTATTGTAATCATAAAATAAGAGCTCCTGTCTGTATATAGTTCATTTCATGTAAATAGTTCTATACACTGAATGTTTATTTTTAGAGATCTTTGTCTGTAAAGGAGGAAAGCATGACGAGCAGAGCTCAAAGAGGAAGACATGTAGTATTCGCTGATATGAATGGACAAACCAGCAAATCCCCTACAAAAGATGAAAAAAGTGAGAGGAATTTGAGGTGGGTGTGTGTCATGGTTTTATTTCTGATCCTCTAATTGCTTAATCAAACATCATCTGACACTGTATTTACATGACGCTATTTGTTAACTTGTATATTGTATTTATTCAAAGGAAATCTCCAAGATTTCAGGCAGATGGTGAGAGATCGGCAGATGAGCACACAGGTGGGGACGTCAGAGTATTTGATAAAGGTCAGACCGCAATTCTGTTGATTGGCTGCTTGTTAAAAATGAATCCTTTACTTTCTTCAGATGAGGTGGAATCAACTCCCACTGCTCGAAACCTGCGTGCTGGAATTCAAAGGCGAGAAGAAGACAGTGCTGTGAGGCGTAGCTCCAGAATCACAAGATATAAGCTTGATACCAGGAACCAGTCGGTCCTCTATGACAGGCTCATCACGAAGTATGTACTGATATAGAAAACACACAGTTATATTTCTGTTTATAAGCACAGTGACTAATTTAAGTCACATTTTATGATCTTCCCATTTTCATGAGCAGAAGTCAAATATGGTAGATTCACACAAACCAGTTTCACGTTGGACCTTTTATATTCAGACTCAGATGTGCAACTGGCTTTGTGTATGGATATTTGTGTGGTTCTCAGTGGCTGTTGTCATTTATTTTAGCACTGCAGAGGCTGTGCTTCAGAAGATGGATGACATGCAGAAGATGCGTCGGAGACTGAGGAGCAGAGACAGTGAGGAGGAGGTGCATCATCATGATCTTCATAACTGACCCCTCCAGTATTTCTGTGGTCAGCAAGGGCTTAACTCAACTGTTTTTGTGTTCCTCTTTAGAATTTGAGAATTTACTCCGGAACAAAGAGGAAGAGGGTCACAAAACCTTCAGTCGGAGGACAGGAGGAGAGTTCAGACAACCAGGAGAATGGTGATGATTGTAGATCAGGAATTCATTAATCCTGCTTCACTATTAGCTCATCCTGAATCAGTGTTTACTGCACCTTTGTCTAGCAGTGGTTATGCGTCAATGGTGAATCTATAGCCTCATTTACATTAGCTTCAAAATGTATTTGGACACTCAATTCCATATTATTATTATTATTATGATTATTTGTTATTATTAAATAAGGTGTTTAATATAAGAATGTTATACACGGTTTGTTAGGATTCAAATGATAAAACCATATATATTGCTCTAAATTAAGATGCATACAACAACAAATATGTATCACAAGCAGTGATTTTTGAAAGTGATTAAAAGTTTATATATATATATATATATATATATATATATATATATATATATATATATATATATATATATATATATATATATATATATATATATATATATATATATATATATATTGGCCTGAACGTGTATTTATTTCCCAGAATACAGTGATCAAGAGGAGGACGGAGAAGGTGAGGAAGAGGAAGAAGAAAATGATGAGGGAGATGAAGAAGATGATGAGGATGAAGATGACGAGGATGAAGACGAAGAAGAGAACGGAAAGCGCTATGAGTTCCGACAAAGAAAAGCTGTTGTACGTTACCAGGCACCTCTTGAAGGTTAGTGTTTTAGTACATTAAAGAGACTGCGCTGAATATGTAGATCAGATACACACATTCCTTTTAAAAGTACTTAAATCCTTTTCTCTGGCTCTCATGTCTTTGTTTTAGTATTTTCCTTTTAATATAATTTTGTTTCTAATTGCAGAGCCAAAAAAGCAGAGCATATTTTTTAAACGTCACTCCACCCCAGTTAGACGAAGATATCCATTTAGTTCTTCAAGTCCCAGGAGCTTGTACAACAACCGGAGGAGCACCAGGTCAGAACTAGTTCTGTTTCTTTTCAAATTCTTTTTCAGTTGAAGCATCAATTTGAGCCAGAGGTTTTGACAGGTTCTTGGTTCATATTTGAAAGTGCGCTATGTTTGATACCCTGTCTTAAAAAGACATAGTGAGCAACATGCTGAAGGAACAGCAAGACATTTAGTTAATAGACCAACAATTGAAAAATAGTGGAGACAGAACTCACTTCATCACCCAACATCCAACCTCAAGTAGTCGAGTATTAGAGTCTTGTCAAAGTGCACACCCCTACTTTGCACTGTCCATGTTGTAATCTCAGGGGTGCTCATGTGTTTCCACTCATCTTTGTGTGTTTCGTGCTGTAGTTCAGGCTGGAGTGAGGGTGATGGGTAAGCCAAGCAATCATACAGCCTCACTAGATCTGCATGTGGAAAATTAAGGGGCTTTCAAAGTGAATACAACACATGGCACTTTACAATACGTCACACTAATATAATAATTACACAAATTGTTTGTGCACATTTACATTTATGCATTTGGCAGACGCTTTTATCCAAAGCGACTTACAGTGCCCTCCGTACAGGGACAATCCCCCTGGAGCAGCATGGAGTAAAGTGCCTTGCTCAAGGACACACTGGTGGTGACCGCTGGGATCGAACCAGCAACCTTCTGCGTATCAGTTCCATGGTTTAACCCACTGGACCACCATCTCACATTTAAATTAGTTTGTTTTGGAAAGGGGTGTTAGGGTAAAAGAGGTGGTGGAGTATTTGATGAAAGACTTCACTGATACTATGATGTTTTATGATAGTCTAAAATACTATCTTTCTGTTCTTTTGTCTTCATCTCAGGAGAAGACATGCCATCCACAGTAGTGACTCCACCTCATCATCTTCTGATGAAGAGAAATTTGAGAGACGGAGAAGTAAGAGTCGTAACAGGTCAATAAACAGGTAAAGAGCTCTCACTGAAAGCTTTTATTTTAGAAGAGGTGCTATGTTCAAAGTCTTGCAGAGCAAACATGACCAATCAAATGGCTCGGAAATGCAACACCTGTGCTTGTGCACACAATAGAGAAGCTATATCTGTTGTTTCTTGGATGTAGTCTTTGAATATTTGAAATCAATCACGTTTTTATTTTATCACATTTTGCTTGTAGATGTCTCCCTATGAATTTACGAAAGGAGGATTTGTTGGGAATCCATAAGGACAGGATTAAAATTGGAGCAAGTCTCGCAGATGTTGACCCAATGCAAATTGATCAAACGGTATGTGTTTACAATTTTTGTAGTTTAATTCAAACAGCAAAGACCTTTTATATGACTGTTGGGTTTCCATGTTTAGGTGCGCTTTGACAGCATCGGGGGTTTGGGCAAACACATCTCTGCACTGAAGGAGATGGTTGTGTTTCCTTTACTCTACCCTGAAGTCTTTGAGAAGTTTAAGATTCAGCCTCCAAGGTATGCATATTGATATTGACAATTATTTACATTAAAATGCCTATTCGGTTGACCAACAAATGTTTGCAAAAAGACGCATGTTGAATGAATGTTATGTATTTCCAGAGGCTGTCTGTTCTACGGCCCTCCTGGCACAGGAAAGACTCTGGTTGCTAGAGCCCTGGCAAATGAGTGCAGTCAGGGCGAGAGGAAAGTGTCATTCTTCATGAGGAAAGGGGCAGACTGCCTAAGCAAATGGGTGGGCGAGTCTGAGAGACAGCTCCGTCTCCTGTTTGACCAGGTTTCCCCACATTTCATTTAAAAATGGTTATTCATTGATGCCTAATTTTGTCCCTACATGGTTAAAAGGAACTTTGCCATTTATTTTGAAGGCATACCAGATGCGTCCATCAATTATTTTTTTTGATGAAATTGATGGCATCGCACCTGTTCGGTCCAGCCGGCAAGACCAGATACACAGGTGTGTTATTCTGCGAATCTGTATATATTTTTGTTTTGTCTAAAGACATTGTTTGCTGTTCTGTTGTAACTGTTGAATCATTTGTTTGTTTCTGTTTGTTGTCTAAAGCTCCATTGTGTCCACCCTGTTGGCTCTCATGGACGGTCTGGACAGCCGTGGCGAGGTGGTTGTTATTGGAGCCACTAACCGCCTGGACTCCATCGATCCAGCGCTCAGACGACCCGGGCGATTCGACAGAGAGTTTCTCTTTAGCTTACCAGATAGGGAGGTGAGATTTTGGAGCTCTATTGTGGAATGACTTATTCAGTGTTTACTTTCGATTGCAGTGAGTGTTTTGTTGAGGGTAATCTACAAGACATTGTTGCTGCTTTGTAGGCTCGCAAAGATATTTTAAAGATCCATACCAGGCAGTGGGTCCCGCAGCTGTCTGATATGTTTCTTGAAGAGTTGGCTGACAAGTGTGTTGGTAAGAGCATCTCATGTTCTACTCCTGATGCACACATCTCAAATATTAGCTTACCTTTGCCTCAGCTTGCTCAGTGCCAACAGATGCTGGAGCTTTCTAACACACTTCCAGGACCTGGGTATTGCCGTATTTGGGTTTTGGATAGTAGTGTTATGTAACTTTCTGATGTTTTAGTACTTTCAGTTCTGCCAATTAATAAGACCTCATGACTGTCTCATCCTCTCCTAGTGGGCAGTGCTTTGTTACAATGAATTGCACTATCATCCCTGATTTTATACCAATAGTCAAAACTATGGCTCCCTGTGCTCCCAGGTTACTGTGGCGCAGACATCAAAGCCGTATGCGCAGAAGCAGCTCTGTGTGCCCTGCGCAGGTGCTACCCCCAGATCTATGCTTCCTCCCAGAAGCTCCTGCTGGATGTGGAGTCCATTAGCGTGAGTGGCCGGGACTTCCTCTCAGCCATGAGGAAGATAGTTCCGGCTTCACAGAGGGCGGTGGCATCTCCAGCTAAAGCGCTCACCTCTGTTATAAAACCCCTGCTGAGCTCTGCCATCAATAACGCCATGGAGATGCTGCAAAAACTCTTCCCTCATGTAGAGCAAGGCCTCAAGAAGAAAAGAGACACTGGTAATTTTATCTCCCATCTACATAGCAATATGCTAAAAACACTCAGAATACTGTAGCAATCGCATAACACTGTAGAACTCAAACCATAACACTCTTTTTATCATGCCACTCACCTTTTTTTTCAGGAATTGCAAATGTAGTTTGAATTTTAAAATTCTTAATTATGCCATCAATGCAAGTAAATATTTTCTATTTTAGAGGGTGTGTCTGGCATCTTAGAGGATCTACTCCAGAGTGAAGATGAGGGGTCCTCTGTGTGCTCCAGTAATAAAGGCCAGAAGAACACTGGACCTGATCCATCTGCTCTTCATCTGAACAGGTTAGAAATTCTCCATATAAAAAAACAAGCCTGATTTTAATGTAATTTATTTTGTATAGTAGTAAATCATTTCCTGATGTTTAATGGGGTAAACATGAGTGACACAAATTTCCCTTTTCTTGGCTGAACTGTTTATATGTGATTTCATCCACTGTATACAGATATTTCACTCGAAGCCTTATCTTTTGATGAGATAAGTTATTGCCATAAAGTTTTGTGTGACGGATCTGTTTTAAATCAGGATGCAAAAAAAGAAACAATCACCAGATCCAGTTTTTCCTTTTTTCTTAATTATGCATTCTTAATTAAATAAGCATGTAAAACACTCAACATTTTTTATTTAATAAAATTAACTATTATTGTTGTTGTGCCATCTTGGATTATTCCTTTGTAATGCATTCTAGGATTTCCCTTAAAAAAAGAAACTTTGAAGGTGTTTAGAGAGACTTTAGAAGGTGACTTTGTTGCTACTGTTTTTGGAACAGTCTTCATGTTAGGAGCATGCCTGTGATGCCTTATGCTGTCTTGGGAGACCACTTACTAAGTATTTTGAATGGAGCTGGAGACTCCAAAACATGTTCAGTAACTATTAGGGCTGGGTAAAAAATATTGATTTTCTCGATTTTAATAGATTCTCACTTTTACAAAACAATATCGATTCTTAAATCCCAAGAATCGATTAGGCATCCTGTCTTCAGTTAATGAATGAAATAAACATTGTAGCGCGCCTCCCATCCAATAAACCACAATAGTCTTTGTGCATTGATATGAAACAAAGTCTCAGATTTAAAATTACTTTGATTCAACGTTGACAATGACGAAATTCAAAAGCATAAATAAAGCTGTGGCGCGAGATCTCAGCTCAAGAGAACCGGCAGGCGGCAGCGTGGAATGCACATGAACGGATCTTCTCTTCCGCATTAATACCAGTTACAGCGCGAAATAAACATGAATGAGCTTCTGAAAGTGTGTTAAAAGATATAGGACAACTTACTGAAATCCGTATCATGTCACATAGAATAGCTCAAGTGTTTCAACCGCAGAAAGATGTAAGTAAAATGGCTTGTAAACAATGTCATGTAACATCATATTTACCTCAGAAAAACCATATACAGTGTCCATAAACTCGTTAGTCATCTTTAGTCAGCTAGAAAAATTAACTCTAGAGAAGAGCATTTGCTAATTATATTACACCACAATACATAGGCTACTGATTGTCATTTTTAATGTTCTTCAATATTTAATGCATGTATGCCTATGAATAAATCTGGCAAGTTTTTATGACAGCCAAATGATTATTTTTAAAAAAGAATTGGAGTTAAAATATGATTATGTAATTGTAAAATTAATTTTATAACTGTATTATTATTTTAAAAAATAATAATATAGTGTAATTTAAGTGTTTGTATACAAATTAGTTAATTTTTACCTTCAATATTAGTAGGCTAATGTAGTGCCAACTGACTCCCATAGTTTACAGCATTAGTTCAGAAATGTATTTTCCTTGAGAAAAGTTTCCATGTATTGTACTTGATATATATCTAAAATAATCGATATTGAATTGAATCGAATCGAAAGCTTGTGAATCGAAATCGAATTGTGAAATTTGTGTCAATACCCAGCCCTAGTATGGAATTTCACTGATAACAGTAGTGAAAACGAAGAATTATTTTGACCTGCCTGTCATTGCTTGCTCTGCTTCATTTCTTTCGTTACCTGTATTACAGGACTGCCCTGCAGCAGCCCACCACATTCAGACCAAGACTGCTACTCTGTGGGACATCAGGTTCTGGTCAGACTTCACACTTGGCTCCTGCTATTCTTCACACCCTGGAGAAGTTCACCGTTTATACACTCGATGTTGCTGTGTTGTATGGGGTCAGTTCAGCCACCCCAGAAGAGGCTTGTGCCCAGGTGAACACACTAAAATTATATAAGAGCTCAAGAGACCCCGATAAACTAAACTTGTTTTATTAAATGACTATCGATCTGCATTTTACATCAGGTTTTCTGTGAGGCGAGGAGAACCACTCCCAGTATTCTTTATATTCCACACATCCAGCGCTGGTGGGACACTGTGAGCTCGACTTTAAAGGCCACATTCATCAGTCTCCTGCAGGACATCCCTTCATTCTGCCCCTGCCTCCTTCTTGCCACATGCAGCTTTCCTCATGACACGCTCTATCCTGAGGTACCACATGAACTATATAAACCGGTATTGGGGCTTGTTTGGCCTAAAGACTAAGTGAAATATCATTTGTAATGCATTTTATCTTCTATAATGTTATTGTATGTCAGTTTAGTTTTTTTGTTTACCTGTTTAAAGGTGCAGGACCTTTTCCATGTTGAGTATGGTGAGGTGTTCAATGTTCCTCTTCCTTCTCGGGAGGAGAGGCTCAGATTCTTTGAGGATCTTATTTTAAATCAAGCTGCTAAAGCACCAGCATCTAAGAGAGAAGCAGGTGAGTATTTTTGTGGTGTTTTTCACATTCTTTGAGTGTTTTTAGTCACACCTCTGATAACTCTCACTCTCTCCTTCTCAGTCCTCCAGGCACTAGAGGTGTTACCAGTGGCTCCTCCACCACCTCCTCGTGAGCTGTCTGAGCAGGAGATGCAGAAACTAGAAGAGCAAGAAGAGGACACACTCAGGGAACTCCGCCTCTTCCTGCGAGATGCCACCAACCGACTGGCTCTGGACAAACGCTTCAAGGCTTTTACAAAGCCTGTGGACACAGAGGAGGTAAGAGGTTTTTCAGTTCTTCTGTCATTAACTCTCTCTAGTTGTTGATTATATTGCTAAACCAGTGCTTTGTCTTTACTGAAGTCATATGATTTTCATTGGGACAGGTCCCCGATTACACTACAGTCATCAAAGAGCCCATGGACTTGTCCACAGTTCTCTCCAAAATTGATCTGCACAAGTATGAAACTGTGGCGGCTTATCTACATGATGTGGATCTGATATGGCAGAACGCCCTTGAGTACAATCCAGACAGAGACCCTTCAGGTAGGCTGGAAATTGTAATGGAAATATATTTTGTATGGAAGTATATGTGTGATTTAATCTACTGAACATTGGTGACAACCACTGAATTGAATGTAGTTTGTTTACAGTTTCCATTCAACTTGGCACATTACTATAGAACTCAATAAATGTGCAGTCAAGGGATTGCTAGCTTTGGCTTTTACTTCAAAAGCAAATCGAATTTAATTTCAAAGTTGGAAGGAACTATCCTTTATGATTTTTCAAGTGTGTTTTTTAAAATTGCATGACATTTTGTGTGATTTCTGTAACATGCAATATCTATGATGTGTTTTTAATAGATCGGCTCATCAGACACCGTGCCTGTGCTCTCAAGGACACTGTTCATGCCATAATCAGAGATGAATTAGATGAGGACTTTGAGAAGATCTGTGTTGATATCCGGGAGTCTCGCATCAAACGAGGTTTCAGTGACGCTGCGTTGATTTTAGTGTGGGATCATATTTGGATTGGAGTGAGACTGTAGCCATCACTTAATTTATAATATTTTATTTTTAGGCTCCACCTCATCGCGGTTCACTCCTGCCTACTACTATGTGCTGCCAAAGGTGTCCGCTACAGGCGAGCAGAAGATGAGTGATCCAGCACCCAATAGAGATGCTACACCTGTGCCAACACCAGCAGTGATTGCACCACGTCAAACAGGAATTAATACAGGTGACTGACAGAGCTGTACTTTGTGACATCAGTGCTGTAGAGCCTCTCAATTCTCTCATCTAGAGCTGCACAATTCTGGTTAAATTGAGAATCTTTTAATTTTTTTAAAAAGAGGTCACTATTCACCCACGATTCTGAATAGACAAATAAACAAAATAATGTAAATTGCTGCAGTCTATTTAAAAGTTATTTAAATAATTTTAATTAATTATTCTAAAAAATCTTAAATGAATGATTCAAAGACATCACTGGATGAATCAGTGTTTTTGAACACGTCTTTTGAATGAATGATTCGATGATAAATTCATTTTTACAGGGTGTCCGTGGGGTCTTAAAAAGTATTACAAGTTGATTAATCAATTTAGAAAAAATGAAGGCCCTTAAAATGGCATTTTCCAAGGTATTACATTTTGGATCATCTTTTCATTCTGTATATTTGTCCAAAGCTTGTATGTTGTATTTACCTGAATTTAATCATTGCTTCAAGTCCATTTTTCCTGCCCGTGTGAGCACAATTTTGGCGACCACCACAGCGTTGCCCAACATGGAAATAGCAAACGTAATGAAAGCGGAACGAAACTGCACTTCTAGTTTGTGCTTCACAGACCGCTTATCAGTTCGGACCAATGTCAGTGCAGCTCAGCTGCAGCGAGCGCAAGCTACTCACAAACCAATCTTGATCACGCGACACTGTTAAATCATAGTTGCCAAGTCTGCATATAACACGCGACTTTGGGCTTCTTTTTTGAATGTCATGTTGCGTTAAAAATTCATGTGTCGCGGGTTACAGTTTTTTTTGGACTTATTTTAAAAAATGTGGTTGCTTGTTAGGAAAATATGACAAGCAACTTTGTTTCTTTACATTTATGGTCGCTGTTTTGTCCAATACATTAATTGACACTGTCTTCTCACAGCTAATAGCCAATCAGTGCAATAATACAAGTGCTGTAATATTATTAGTATTAGTAGTAGTGTAATGTAGACTTAGACACTATATCACAACTAATAAGAGGTTTGAGTCCCGATATGACCAAAATCTTTATATTTCGTTATCGAAAAATAAAATTACTCCTATCGGAATATATCACACTAGTTATTTTTGCTTTAAAAAAAATGTATAAACATTGATACCTTTTGAAATTTTAGTCCCCAATTTCAATATTGCAAAAAAAAACCCCTCACAAGATTACTGAAGACAAGTAATCAGCGTTAAAATAACACTAATTACAAGCAATAAAACACCAAACTACAATAGAACAAAGACACAAATAAAATAGACCTACCTGAAAAAACTTGAATGCTACATACCTTATTGAAACACATTTTAAAGTGAAATATTAACCTCAAAATAATGACATGCAGCCTTGTAGTATGTTTCAAATAAATACATTGCCCTAGTAATTCATTTAAAGAGTCAGAAATAAAGCCCAAGAAAATTAAGAGTGGTTTTGTCTCTTGTCAATATTGTTTGATTTATATTAATAACATTTTAGCTTCAACTTATACTTAAAATATTTGACCAGTACTTTAGACATCAAGTCAGATTGGTAGGCTTTCTTTTATGCATGCTACAGGTGAAATATTTTGTATATCCACAGCTTCACAGATGAAAAAGAAGAGAAAAAGCCGATGGAAAAACGGCTTCATTCGCAGAAAGAAGTCTTGCTCACATTTGAACTCTAAAGACAATTCTAACGCAGCAGAATCAGGGGATGGAGAGGAGGATGAAGAAGAGGAGGATGGAAAACTGGCTGAGAGTGAAGATCCAGAGAAGATGAAAGATGTTGAATGTGAGTCAATGGAGGCTGAAGAGTGTGCCCATGCAGAAGGAGCCACAGAATCCACTGAGGTAGTGCAGAATAACATCTCTAATGAGGGAGGGGAACATGACAATACCACCTCTTCAGTGGATGAGGTAGTGAGTGTTGAGACGGTCCAGAATAATGCCACAGATGGGCAAAATGATGTCCAAGCATCTGAGAGCATTGAAGCTAAGAGGACAGAGCCAAGTGCAGAGGACAGTAGTGGAATGGGTAAATCACAAAATCACTTAGTATATATTCTAACACTTGTGGTGTTTCTATGAACATGAAGCAGTAATTGAGTTTGCATGTGCTTTTAGAGTTCAGACTGAGGCGCATGACGAGAGGTTTTAAGATCCAGGCCGAACCGCAGAGTCTCATCAGTGTTGATGCTGCCATGAAGATCCTGGAGCAGAAGAACATGCCTCTTATCGTGGACCACAACAAACTGAAAGTAAGCCAGATACATAATATGTGTAATCGAAGACCTTGTAGTGTGCATGTTAACTTGCCTTTTACATTAGAAAGGTGTTTTTAGTCTCAATTTGGTTTTCGTTCTGATTCAGGAACTTCTACAGAGAGTTGTGGACATGACCGAGGGATATGAGGTCAATCAACTGGAGAAACTCTATGCTCTGTTGTGCCAGAGCATTTATAGACACAGGAAAGCTCATGACAAGACTGCACTTATACAGGTACGTTTTGATCATGCAGAAGCTCATCCTGCAACACATTTAAAAGGCTTATAACTTTATCTGCCTACTTAATGTGTATTTTTCTTTTGTTTTCCAGGAGATGTCAAACGAAGTTGAAGAGTTTTCCTAGCTTTCTTTTTTAATAAACAAACTATACAGTGTATTTCTTACAAGAACTGGTCTCTATAAATTATATTTTGCTTATTCTTTAGTCATTACTTTGAGTGTTGTGCATTTTGAGTGCATAATAAAGCCTTTATTATCACTATTCTCATTGTCTCTCACTTTCACACCAAACATATGGTTTTATAATGGTACAAATATCTGATTAACTCTTCAACTAAAGTACTGCAAGTAGTTGGGTGTTGTAATCACTTGTGGTTTCTGCTCTTCTGGTTCTGATGAAATCTAAATCGTGTTGGAAACCTGGGGAAAATTCCTGTTGAACCTATGAAGAGCTGCATGAGTCACGTGACCGCACGCTGACTCTGATTGGACGGTTTGGGGGTTGTACGTTTCTATAGTCAGTGCTCGAGTTTCATAGTTTATAGAGAGGTTTAAAGTCTATAAGTATGTGCATTGGGATAATTCTAAGTACTGTGCGAGTGTCTTGACTCAATTAACGTGCAAACGTAGCTCTATCGCCGATTTAACGTGACGGCGGGGAGTCGCCTGGCGATGATGTCACGACGTAACGTACAACACTGACAGCGGTGACGCCTGATGATCATTAAAAACTGCCATTAAAATGAGCGCAGATGATTATTGTGTTTACTGAGAGAGCCATAAAACACCCGCGCAGCGTGCCTGGCAAAATAATAGAGGAGCTGAGGATTCAGGGAGAGAAGCAGCCGATCAGCGTGGCATCTGTCCGGTCCATTCAGGGTTTTCCCCCCTCTACTTGCGGCGGGTCTCGGTCCTCCTCGCCTCCGCTCTTCCTGCTGCTGTGCCGTAGGATACTCGCACCCAGAGCCGCGATCTGATCTGACACTAAACCCCGCGGCCGGTGAGTTCCAGATCCCTGAAGCTCCCTCACGAACTAAGCATGACTGTGTTAAATTGTTTTTATACTTTGTAATATGGTAATACTATAGTAATTGTAATAACCTTGGGGTACTAGGCATATACAATGAATCATGGTACAGTTCTGAAATTTGGAAACACCACAGTACTTTGAAATGTACTATGGTGCTGAAATGAATGTACCATGGTATTGACATGGTACATAAAGACAATTTGGTAAACATGCAACCATGGTTATACTATGGAGATTTGGACATGTACCTCGATACATTGTAAACCAGTGTTTGTAAGGGAACACACAATTGTAACTCATTAAAACACAATTTCATCACGTTCAGTGGTGATGCCTGCCATACTGGCGACTCAAATGTTGTATAGGTGAACAATGGTTTATGCATTGTTTCATAAAATAAGTTTGTTTTTTAATATATAGATTATATATATATTTATTAAACAGTAAAATAGTTTAATGCCATACTGTTCGTTTTTAGTTCACGTTAGTTATTAATGCATTTACTAATGTTGACAATGTATTTATATAAATTAACCAAAATAACTGAGAAATTAACTTTTTTTTAATTAGTAGTAGTAGTATTAATAATTCATTTTAAGGTCAATAGGTGAATCCAATTTTTGTATCTGAGGGCAGTTATGTAATTGATATGCGATTGATTTTATTTTATTTTTTTTGTACCTCATAAAATAGTGATTTATGTCAGGGAGGTTTTACTTCATGTTAAGTGTATTTAATTTTAGAATGAAAAAAAAGACTAAATGTAAGCTACATATTTAGGAAAAAAATATATATAATAAAAAAATCTGACAGCTGTAGGTTACTACATTGTCTGCAGAGGCACTAAACCTATAGGGCTATAGATGCATATATCAAATGTTAGATAACAGATAAAACAGTTCCCAACTTTACATTTACTGATGTTTTATCTAATGTTAACAAATACAGCCTTATTGTAAAGTGCTACCTAGTTTGTTAGCATTTAATCTAAAATAATTGTATATCTATTTTAATCTACATTATCTAAAATAAAATAAAATAAAAATGTCAATATCTTTTAGTCAGACTGATGTAAATGGCTCTAATAGTGGGATGCAGCAGAAAATACTACACTTAGTAATTTGATCTAGTGTTTAAATGAACGCATCAGTGAATGTTGGTAATGATAGGCCAACTGTCCTGTGTTTACAGTATAACCAGTGTCTTGTGTATGTTTTTGTTTCTCTGTACCGTTCAGGATGCTGAGCACAAATCTTGGAATGGGACTAACGTTTAACATGTAAATTCAACCACCTGGAGGTTCTGGCCAACTTATATTTTTCACACTCACAAGCACAATGTCGAGCAGAAGGAAGTCCACGACCCCCTGCATGGTGCTTCCGTCAGATGTTGTAGAGCAAGATCCAGATATGGAGGCCCTGGAAGGGAATGAAGGAGCCGAGAGTATGGCAGACGGTCCTACAGAGGGAGCAGTGGTTCCCATGGAAACAGAGACAGGTGAAGTTCGCTTCTCAAGGCAATTTATGTCCTTTCAGAAAAGCGCTGTGTCCTTACCAAGTGCAAAATGACAAGGTTTTTAGTGACAAGTAATTTCTCTGTTCATATTTGAAAGCTTAAATGTTGCAAAATGTAAAACCTTATTCAAAATGCAACAAAAAAATTACTCCTGTTGCACATCTGCTACTAGTCTACTTACAAATACTAACTCTAATCAAAGTTATCCTTTCACTGTCCTTACAGAATACGAGGGGAGCCATTTCTTAAGCGAGGACTGTCGTTCTTCAGGAAAACGCTCAGGTCACACGTCACTAGAGCAGCCCATTTCTGATCTGACCGCTGAAGGTTGCTTTGTGCAGACAGAGATGGAGGATAGTGATGATCCCTCAGTTACTGGAATCCCTATCAGCAAGACTCCCATAATGAAAATGAAAAGCAAATCTGATTCCAAGAGAATAGCTATGTCTCTAAAAGGCACCAGTGAAAGCGAGACAATGGCTGAAAGTGAGGTAGAACTCGAGCCATTGGAAGCATCAGTGATGAGCTCTTCCATGACAGCAGAGCACATGAGCCCATTGATCACAGAGTCTGTAAAGCCCAGCGTTCTTGTCAATATTTCCAACCCTATGGTAGCAGATCAGAAGAAGCTGGTTATGAACCCTGCGACGATTCTTCCGGCCGGCTTGGCCCAGGTGCTTTCTGCCTTGCAGGCCCAGCAGAGCGCTCAAGCTCAACTTCTAATTCCAGTAAGCAGTATTCCCACATATAATGCTGCCATGGACTCCAATGCAGTCCTGGTCAACACCTACAAGAAGTTCCCCTACCCGTCGGTGTCTGAGATCATGGGACTTGCAGTCCAGACCAAGTTCAGCGAGGAGCAGATAAAGATCTGGTTTTCAGCTCAGCGTTTGAAGCATGGTGTTAGCTGGACCCCAGAAGAGGTTGAGGAAGCCAGGAGGAAGCAATTTAATGGCACAGTCCACACAGTTCCCCAGACCATCACAGTCATCCCAGCACATCATCTTTCTGCCACTAATGGCCTGCAGTCTATTCTTCAAACCTGCCAGATTGTGGGGCAACCAGGTCTGGTTCTGACACAGGTTGGCACGGCCAACAGCCTCCCAGTGACTACCCCAATAACGCTGACAGTAGCGGGAATGCCCAATCAAAGCCAGACGCCCAAGATCGCAACCAATCAAACAAGCCCAGCTCTCAGTGAAACTAAGAGAGGTACCACAGTTCAGCCCCCATCACTGACCCCTCAGGAGAACTCTGCACTCAGTGCTGATCACTTTGGCATGCGCCCTAAGAAATCCAAGGAGCAGCTGGCTGAATTGAAAGCAAGCTATCTGAAGAATCAGTTTGCCACTGATGCTGAGATAGCTAGGCTAATGAAGTTGACCAAACTCACTAAAGGCGAGATTAAAAAGTGGTTCAGTGACACCCGATACAACCAGCGCAATTCTAAGAATAGCCACACCATCCTCCCGAACGACAATCCCAGAGGTAGTAGCAGTGCCACCATTGTTATCGACTCCAGTGACGAAACGCCACAGTCTCCAACACCATCGCCCGTCAAAGAGAAGGAGACGCGTGCCAAGACCTGGAACCCCTTCCCAGACTTTACGCTGCAGAAGTTTAAAGAAAAGACACCGGAGCAGTTGGTGGTTCTTGAGGAAAGCTTTCAGAAATGTGACACACCAACTGATGAAGAGCTCAGCCGACTAAGAGCCGAGACGAAGCTTACCAGGCGAGAGATTGACGCCTGGTTCACAGAGAAGAGAAAAGCCCCTGTGCCTGATTCCTCAGAGTCAAAAGCAGATGGTGAAACTTCCCAAAAGAAGGGGAGCCAAACTCCACCTGGAGGGAAGAGGGTAAGCAAAGAGAAGGTTACTAAGAAAACTCCCGAACAGCTTCATGTTCTAAAAACTGCGTTCGTTCGCACCCAGTGGCCCTCGGCTGAAGAATACGACCAGCTGGCTGACGAGAGCGGACTGCCTCGCTCCTACATCGTCAACTGGTTTGGCGACACACGCTATGCCTGGAAGAACGGGAACTTGAAGTGGTATTTTTACTATCAAAGTGGAAATGTGGGAGGAACAAATGGCAGCAAAAACCGAAAACGGAGGATTCGGAATCGCGGTTGGGGGAGAACCCGTAATAGAAAAGCGAAGAAGCCCACAGAATCGGAGAAGAATTTGCCTATCAGGTTCAAGTCTGGACGAGATATTCTCAAGGAATACTATTTGAAGCACAAGTTTCTGAACGAACAGGACTTGGATGAGCTTGTTGCCAAGTCTAACATGAGCTACGAGCAGGTGAGAGAGTGGTTTGCTGAGATACATCGGAAGGAGGAAATGGGTACCAATCCGTTTGACGATAAAACGGGAAATGAGGAACAAGATGAGGAAGAGGACGAGTCACTGGGTGAAAATGAGACGGCAATTGAGGAGCAAGGACCTTCTGCCTTGGGAGATGAAGACGGTGACGACGATGATGACGACACCGATGACAGCGACTCCTGGGAGCCTCCACAGAGCGTTCGAAAAACATTATCCATGTCTGAGGGTCAGTGATCTGTCTGAATTGGCTTTATTCTGAGCAATTGCCCTTGGTGGAAAACCATGACTGTGTTGGGTCTCGACCACATGCCCTCTACCACTGCACCAATTCTGCTTATTGTACATAGTTTCAATTAAGATTTGACAAGTCTTTTCTAGCATAAACAGTGAGGAGATTTCCTTTTTTTTTGGGTCAGAATGTTTGACTACGCTCAACTTGAGAAATCATGCACATGAACAGGGTTTTTTTCTCTACGGCTCTGAAATGCAGCGATAACTAACTCAAGAACCCTAGAATAATCTTGACAATGTCATGCATACAATCTGAATTTTTGCCTACCAGAATTACTTATGCACCTTAACCCTTGTACATGCAAAGACATCCTAGGCCTCTCTGTCGGGGCTTTTAAAGGGGCTTTTCTCATTTGGAGTTAAATGGAGAATTCTTAGTGCCAAAGGTATAGCATTGAATGTTATGATTCCCTTTACAATGAACACAATAGCTAATTGAGGGAATATGCATGAATACGTTGTGTCAATTGGACGCAAGAGGCACTTTGTCAACCACCGTGATGTACGGGGTTTAAAACACAACCATCCAACTTGTTTGTGTAGGCCAAGACCAAACATTTCAAATCGAATTTCCAAATTCAGTGACACAGACGTGTTTTATCTCTCATTCCCAGTGTTTTATCATCCACATACTGACAATGAATATCTGATATACAGCACAGTACATCCAAATGGGACGCTGTAGATGTTCCTATGGTCCGTCTGACTGCCATAATCGGGGTCATCTTCAAAATATAACCGCTAATATGCATCTTGTGGGAAAAATTATTTTGCGAAAATGTCAGTGGTTGGAGTAAACGAGAGATGTGACTATTTTGCAGCTTTTCATCTGGACTGTTTTCAAGTATTTTCTAAAATTCAATGGGAACATGGGCAATTCCTGTTTTTGGCTGTCACTTGCTGTTTATTAATTTCCGATTTCTCCTCTGTTGGGCTGTCAGAGATGCTCATAAGCCTGCAGGCAAAAAGGACTTTCATTTGCTTGACAAATTTTAAATGATCATGACGTCATGTTAAGAAAACTTAGTGTATGTGCCCTAATCATGAAGTGTTATGTTTTCCATTTCTATGACTTCTGCAGAATTTCTTGGTTTTTTTTTTTTTTGTTGAGGAAAATGATTACCTTGCTTTTATAGGACTAAATGAAACATGTTGATGAATAATTACCATGTGGGCGTAATTTGAGGTTGCTTTTTTAATATTTGTGCATGAAAGCAGTACTATTACTGGGACTATTAAAATCGCACCCCACCCACGTAAGACATTCACCATCTTCATTATATCTGCATGTATCTGACATTTAGTAGAGTGATGGAGGAAATAAGTGTTCAGTTTGTACATATACATTTATGCTCAACTAGTGGTTTAAAGCCTTTATTAAGTTTGTATTTATAGTGATAAATTTCACCTCAACATGAGTGGGTTGCTTGTATGGTGATCATTCAAATAATTATTTTGAGATATTTCTCAGATTTTTAAGAGTTCTATCTTGTGCTTTTGTTTTTACATCCTGGATTTCTTTCCTTTTCTGGTGAACATTTAATTGACTTGCTTGCAACCATCATTTTTCCTGTGAATACTGTAGTGCAGGGTTCCTCAAACTCAGTCCTGGAGGGCCACTGTCCTGCAGAGTTTAGCTCCAACCCTGATCAACTTCACCCACCTGTGATTTTTCTAGGGATCCTGAATACATTGATTTGCTTGCTCAGGTGTGTTTGATCAGGGTTGGAACTAAACTCTGCAGGACAGTGGCCCTCCAGGACTGAGTTTGAGGAACCCTGCTGTAGTGTATTATAGGCAAGAGGTCAAAGGTGACTCTGTGAACATGGTAAGTACTGTTTGAACAAAATAGCACATTTAAAACTTAGGAAAATGTGTCCTCTCCACTGTTAACAACTGATCCTTTCATGTTTTTTTAGAGTTTGAGAACCTTACTGGGATCTTGTTTTGAATGCCTTTTAGTGCAGAATCAAACCACAGTTGTATGTTGTGCTTCCTTCAGCTATCACTAATAATATGTTTAATAACGACAGTGTTTCTTAAATGGTTATCAGATTAGGCTGTCTGTTTCTAGGCTCTGTAAAACTCAGACTTTTACATGCACAAATAATAATAATAATACAGATCTGGAACCATCATGTATTGTGATTTGAAATTCATGACGAGCCTTAAAATCTGTAGATGCCGCTGTGGTGGCAAAAGCTTTATTTCCCAGAGCCATAGGCCTTGTGCAATGCTTTTAATTTAATTGAACTGTTTTAATAGGCTTTTGCTTGATTCCGACTAAATATATATTTTCTACTTGTTTGAGGACAACACAATAAATTTGGATGAAAAAAAAATTCTCTGTGCTTTTCATGTCCTCCTCAATGTTTGTCTTTTCCATAAGTGCCCCAATGGCATCACATTCTGGGAGGAAAAATGTGTTTTTTATATATATATATATAAAATACAATTTGTATTATGGTATTGAATGTGTGGAAGTGGACTTGTTAAAGACTTGTGGAAAAAAATCTAAATAATTAGTATTTTCTTAATTAAAATACTAATAATTTGTTAATGGTACATAATACAAATCTCAGATTCTAATTAAATGAAAAATTGGGTCTTCATTATTTCACTCTAGTCTAACCACGTAAACTTTATCTTGAAAAGAAATGCAAAGTAAAGTAAAATGCTTTGTGTGATATAATGACAGCAGTAAATGGGGAGTGATTCTTTGCTATATAAAATTACAGATAAATAACAAAACTGAAAATGTTATTGTGTAAGTTCTTTGGTGGAAAATGCAATGTAGAATTATTCTAATTTTAACACTTTATAAATGTATAGCGGAAGGAAGGGCTGACATTTCTGCATTTGTGACGATATAGAGAAATTCATACAAATCTAACCTGTAAACATGAGTTAAACGTGATTGAAGAGACGCAAAGATGGTATCCTATGGTACTCGAATGTTTACCTATTTGAAGAATCACGCAAATAAACATTTAAACGTCAACTGTGAGACTTTTATTTTGAAGCAATTTCCCAGTACGCAGCCATTTAGCCTACGCGCTGGGCGGAGCGACCAATGAGCTCCCCTCGTGACACTCACGTGATTTGTAAACAGGAAGCGTCTGATCTGTACTGCAGAGGGTAAGTGACCAGAATCTAAAATCATAAAACATAATTTATTCACATAAACGAATTTTATATTTGCCTATTACAGTGCACCACTTGATTCATAATCAACCTTATTTAGTGCGTCCATGCCGTTTGAGCGCGGATTGATCAATAAACACTATATTGTTGTTGAAATATACTATGGGAAAGAAATAATTTGAGTTCAGAGTTGTGTAAAATCACCGTATGTACATCTCTAATGAAGGCAGTCAGTTCAATGGTTAGTATGGGCAAGTAATGCTTTTTATTGAATGTCATCAGATCTGGCCATCACTGAGGAGAGACTGAATGATCAGAGAACAGATCTGCTGTTTTCTTCCTCATCATGGTGGATTTTCTGGCAGAGAACAACCTGTGTGGTCAGGCCATCCTGAGGATTGTGTCCAGAGGAAACGCCATCATAGCAGAATTACTGAGACTGTCAGACTTTATTCCTGCAGTTTTCAGACTCAAAGACAAGAGTGACCAGCAGAAATATGGAGACATAATCTGTGATTTCAGCTACTTTAAGGTACTCTGACTGTCATCTGTAATTATATCATCTTAAATTAATTGGATCCGGTCTTTCTACGATGATCAGAAAGATTTACAGTAAGCATATGTTTCTGATGTGAATCTGTGTATTCTAGGGTCAGGAGTATTATGAGAGTAAACTGGAAGCAAAGCCGGAGCTGCAGGATTTGGATGAGGAGTTTCGGGAAAACAACATAGAAATATTGACACGGTTCTACCTGGCCTTTGAGAGTGTCCATAAATATGTTGTAGACTTGATAAGGTGCGTGTTGTTTTCAAATTCAAATCATTTTTGTTGAAAAGAGGTTAACTCAACACAAGCAAATCAGCACCATTAGTTTTGCTGGATAAAATATACATTTATTTATTTGACATAAGTTAGTTAATAAAAAAAAAAAAAATTGCTTCCTCTGAAGGTACTTGGATGATCTCAATGAAGGGGTCTACATTCAACAAACCCTGGAAACTGTTTTACTGAATGAAGATGGAAAACAGCTCCTGGTAAAATTCTGCTTCTCTAAATATGAGTTAATGGAGTGAATCAGTTTGTAAATTGTGATTTCTGTCAGTGTGAGGCTCTGTACCTCTATGGAGTCATGTTACTGGTCATTGATCAGAAGATGGAGGGGGAGGTGAGAGAAAGGATGCTGGTGTCCTACTATAGATACAGGTAAGACTGTATCTTGCATTATGGCCTTGCATTTTTTTGGAGATGTTTTTTGTAACTCATCTGATTGGCTTCTGTAGCTGACAAGCTGCTCAGATGAGATGAAGCATCTCAACAAATGGACAAACACGTCCAGATGCTACTGAATAAGCACTTTAAATAATATTTCTCACTTCCCCAGCGCTGCTCGCTCCTCGGGTGACTCCAACCTGGACGACATCTGCAAGCTCTTGCGTAGCACGGGATACTCCAGCCACCCGGGAGCCAAAAGGCCGGCCAACTACCCAGAGAGCTACTTCCAGAGAGTTCCCATAAGCCCCACCTTCATCAGTATGGTGATCGGCCGGCTCCGCTCTGATGACATTTACAACCAGGCAAGACAGTAGTGTGATTTAGACCAGAGGGTTTCAAACTGGGGGTGATAGGGGGTCCTCTGGAAAGTTCCCAAAAAATAGTGTAAAAAAAAAAAAAAAAGAAACAGTAATGTAAAATAGTAAAATAAATGTGATAATGTTACATTATTTTATTCTATTGAAAAAAAAACTATTGAAAAAAAAGATTTTTATGATAAAATAAGTTTGATAGTGGAAAATTATTGGGGGGTTTTGATGGATAAATAAATAAAAATAAAAAAAAGAAACAATTGAAAAGGTCATTGAAAAATGTGTACCAAAAAAAATTGTAATGATAATTCAACTAATTCAAAAAAATATATAATATCTATAAATGAAATGCATATATAAAGTAATCTAAAATGAAATGCATTTGATACTGACAGATTATTTAATTCTGTTGACAGATAAAATGCAGGAACTTGTACAAAAGAAAGTACATTTTCTAGCTACTACATTTTTCAACATTTGTCTTTATACATGAAAATGCTGCCTTATATTTATATTTTAGGAATGCGATTCCTCGCATATTTGGGGTCTGTGGGATCAGTAAGTTTGAAAACCCATCATTTAGGCAGATAACTCATCATGCTTCATGTTCATCTGTTCTAGGTCTCTGCGTATCCTCTGCCGGAGCACCGCAGTACAGCGCTGGCCACGCAGGCCGCTATGCTGTGTGTCTGCTTATATTTCACACCCTCCATCCTGCAAACGCAACAGGCCAAGATGAGAGAGATCGTGGACAAATACTTCCCTGACAACTGGGTGAGCAGACTTCCATTTAGAAAATGTTACATGCTTGATATGTTTATATTGCAGCATTGACCTTAAAGGGACAGTTCACCCAAAAATTACAATTCTGTCATCATTTACTCACCCTCAAGTTGTTCCAAACCTGTATGAGTTTCTTTCTTCTGCTGAACACAAAGGAAGATGATTGGAAGAATGTTTGTAACCAAGCAAATTTCGACAGCCATTGACTACCATAGTATTTTTTCCCACTATAGTAGTTAATGGGTAATAATTGGACATTCTTCCAATCGTCTTCTTTTGTGTTCAGCAGAACAAAGAAATGTATGCAGGTTTGGAACAACTTGAGGGTAAGTAAATGATGACAGAATAAAATTTTTGGGGTAAACTATCCCTTTAAATCTTTAGGTTATAAGCATATACATGGGGATCACTGTGAACTTGGTGGAGGCGTGGGAACCGTATAAAGCTGCTAAAACAGCCCTGAACTACACGCTGGAGACAGCCAACATCAGAGAACAGGTACAGTCACCTGTGTTGTACCCGTTCACACACACATTTGATCGAGTCACTCTGGACTCACACACAGTCATTGTTTCCTCCTCTCAGGCCGGTCGATACGCTGCCAGTGTGGAGAGTTTGCGGCCGCAGGTGCAGCAGTTGTTGAAGGAGGGATTCCTGAGGGAAGAAATCGTCCTGGACAACATTCCCAAACTGCTCAACTGCCTCCGTGACTGTAACGTTGCCATCCGCTGGCTGATGCTGCACACTGCAGAGTCCGGTGAGTTGTCTTGGGCCAATAAAAGTTTAACCCAGCAGCGCTCAACATTTTTGATTCAGAGGCCCACATTTTCAAAGACAATATACCAAATATTTTGGTGCTTCTGCTGTAATGATAAAGCTGCTCCTTTTCAACCTTTTTTATTTACATAAACTAGTAGTGTCAATATATTAAAATAAATAAATAGTTACATAATAATATACATCATTAAAATAATTATATTCCACAATTCTGGAATTTTCAGTAACTAGTAATAATTAATTTTTACTCCTAAATAGCAATTTCCACCTGATTAAATATTTTAGAGCTTGAAAATTATATTCATCATAAAAATGTCTATGACTTCTTAAGATTTTGTTAATGTACGTGACATTTCCAGATTTAGAAATCACTAACCGTTGCCAACCACCACCAGCATTTTTGCTCATTTTCACAAAAATGTCATGGCCCCCAGAATTTTGTTCTATGAATATCTGAACATTGGGTATCACCAGACCAAAGTCAATCTTTTAAGATTGAACATTAGTCTGGGGAGTCTGCTCTGTATTTTCTACTGCACAAGAGACGTGATCAACTGGCATAGGCAGTGCAGGGCAGTGGTTCATGTAGGTTGTCTACAAACCGGAAGGTTGGTGGTTCGATCCTGACCAAGTGCCGAGGTGTCCATGAGCAAGACACCTAACCTCAGCTGCTCCCGACGAGCTGGATGACGCTTTGCATGGCTGACACCGCCGTCGGTGTGTGAATGAGTGTATGAATGGGTGAATGTGAGGCAAATGTAAATCGCTTTGTAAAGGCCGTAGGTCTGTTAAAAGCGCTATATAAATGTGGATCCATTTACCAAATGACTCTGTACGAAATTGGATAGTCCTTCAACCAATCAGACCACAAGAGGCGTGATCAATGGGCATAGTTCAAATGATTCTGTACACAATTGGATAGTCCTTCAACCAATCAGACCAACGATCCATCGCTTCTCTATCCGTCATTGTGTTAAACCCACCAGCAGCAGGCACCAACCAACCGCGGCAGGCCTGGGGCACGTTCAAAGCTCAAACCGGTGCGCAATGTTTTGCTACGGTTTCCGGTTGAACGTCATGTTTCCTGGAAACGGTGTGCGCAACAGGTTTGAGATGCGTTTTATCTCGTTTGGTGGGTGTGTCAAAAATGTCAGCCCAATCAGCAGCAACATGTATATAAAACACGCTGTATTAAATTAGAGACAGCTCACACAATGGGTCCAAGTGAAGTTGTTTACAAATGTGTCCGCTGCAGCTCAGTATGTATAAAAAAAAAGACAGTATATATACAGTATATATATCTACATGATGATGTATTTATTTATATTTTTAGCTTCATTGCAAGGCAAATTTCATATATGGTAATTAAGTGCTTTACATAAAAATGAGAGAAAATACAAGCTATTAAAAAGTAAGAACTAGAAATAAAATAAAATTAGAATTGATTACCAGGAGATAAAAAAGGTTCATTAAATGGGATTGGGATGTTGTCTTTTATTCTGGATGGCAAGGGCAGTGATTGCATGTATTTTGCAGTATTAAACATGTATTTATATCGATTTCATCAGGCTCCGAAAATTCCTCAAAAAGAACACAAAGAATGGCCTTCTCAGCTGCCATAGTTGCAACTCTTGCGTCATCAGAACAGGGTGTTCAACGCAGCACCGTTTCCGTTTTTAAAAACTTTTTGCAACGTTTTGTTTGGGCTGAACGCAGCCCAGGATAGAAATATGTACAGGTTTCCAGCCTGAGCTGCAGGTCGGAATCAAATCGCCAGCAGATCGAGCGGGGTTTACCCAGTCTAATCTGAACATGAAATTTATTCCAGCTTCATGCATTCTTATTTTTTTTATCAACAGTTGAATGTGGGTAAGTTTTCTTAAAAAAGCAACATTTTGAACAATGTGCATAAGCAATGCATTTATTGCTTGTTTCTGCTCCTTTTTTCCCTGTGTTTCATCTTGAGGCCCCCTTGGAAGTTTGCTGGGGCCCACTAGTGGGTCGTGGACCACTGGTTGAGAACCATTGGTTTAAATGTTTTTAGCTTTAATGACTGAATCTGTTTTAAAGGAATTATCACTTTGTAGAGTTTGTTGTTCGATATAATGTATCAAAATGCATTTCTAAGTTGTTGTTGTTGTTTTTTTGTTAAAGCTTATGATCCAAACAACAAGAGACTGCGTCAGATCAAAGAGCAAGTTATCAGCGACTCCAAATACAATCCCAAAATTCTGTTTCAGCTGCTGCTGGACACGGCCCAGTTTGAGTTCATACTCAAAGAGGTAAATGCCAATAATTGTGTAACCTCAACGTCTCAAACGTCACTGTTCCTTATTCTGTTGGTTTGACAGTCTTTTTTCAGAAATCTGTAACCTAAGACCAAAATGTAAAGATGTAATTCATCCAGACCTTCAGCGTGTTCTGACTTATTACACTGTATTTTTATCTAGCGGACGCACAGTTTTTGTGTATCATCTGTCTGTGAGGCCAATATAACCTTCCATAGTCAGGGCTTTTTAAACTTTCAGCAAAGATAAACATTTTTAGATGTACACTTTTGTTCAAAAGTGTGGGCTCAGTAAATTTTTTTCTTTCTTTAAAGAAATGAATGCTTATATTCAGCAAGGAGTCAAGGACACATTAAATTGATCAAAAGTGACACTAAAGACATAATGTTACCAAAGAGTTCTATATCAAATAAATGAAGTTCTTCTGAACTATATTCATTAGAGAATCCTGAAAAAGTCTATCACAGTTTCTACAAAAATATTAACTAGCACAATTGTTTTCAACATTGATTTTTGAGCATCAAATTAGCCTCATGTCACACTGAAGACTGGAGTAATGATGCTGAAAATGCAGCTTTGCATCACAGGAATAAATTACATTTTAAAATATTTTAAATGATAAAACGGTTATTTTAAATTGTAGTAATATTTCACAATATTACTGTTTTACTGTATTGTTGATCAAACCTTGGTGAGCATAAGAGACTTCTTTTAAAACATGAAAAAATCTTACCGACCCCAGACTTGAATGGTACAGTATTTTGAAATGGGATCTCTCATTATTAATTTCTCTCGGTTTGCGTGATGTTCAGATGTTCAAGCAGATGTTGGCAGAGAAGCAGCTGAAGTGGGAGAGCTATAAGAAGGAGGGATCAGAGAGAATGATGGAGCTGGCCGAGGTGTTTTCTGGGGTCAAACCTCTCACCAGGGTGGAGAAAAACGGTAAACCTGCAGAACCACAACATGCAGAAGGCACGCTGTAGACATTATTGTCAGTGTGTTCATGCATTCATTTGTTTCTCATCAGAGAATCTCCAGGCCTGGTTCAGAGAGATCTCCAAACAGATTGAGTCCTTGAACTACGAGGACTCGACCGCTGCTGGCAGGAAGACTGTGCAGCTCATTCAGGCTCTTGTGGAGGTACAAACACATCTGGACATGTGCTGTGATGTGATTCTCTTCGATGATCTCACATGAAATTCTTTCTCTGGGAAGGTCCAAGAGTTTCACCAGCTGGAGTCCAACCTGCAGGTGTGTCAGTTCCTGGCGGACACACGCAAGTTCCTCCATCAGATGATCCGCACCATCAATATCAAAGAAGAGGTGCTAATCACAATGCAGATAGTGGGGGATTTGTCCTACGCCTGGCAGATCATTGACAGGTATTGGAGTTACATTGGCCTCTTTTTGTTTTTTTCACACATTAAGGTTAAAGTGCCCCTATTATGCTATTTTAAAGGTTCCTAATTTTGTTTTGGTGGTTTCTTGCTATAGCTTTAACACACCAGTTTTTTCAATGTGTTCCACACCGTTGGCGCTAGTCAGACACCGTCTGTTTTTTTTGGGATGATTCAGCATGTTGAATTGCCATCGGGCTGTTGGGGAGAGAGAGAACTAATTGGCTGAATAAAAGCGAAAGTGATGAAAGTGAAGCAAAGAAGTCAAGACAATACAGACAGAAGGCTGTTATGATTTTACGTAATCTTACATGAGCATTCAAATGCACAAATATTTTCATAATAACATGAGCCGCCTGGAATGAAGAAAGTGATTTGTTTGATTGATAATCAAAATGGTAAGCAAGCGTTGCTTTTTTAGGTTTCCCTTTTTGAATGACGAAAATAGACTATTGATACCTGCTAATATAGACAGATTGCAGGTGCAGAACGCTCATGCTGGTAGACAGTCGCCTTTTTATTCCTTTTGGTGTGTTCAAGTGCAGCTTGTTGGGTGGCAGGCGACAACACAATCAGCTTTCGTTGTCGCTAGTTCTTTTTGACGTTGGCTTGGTGTGTCCCGGGCTTTACTTGCACTTCCAAAGGATGAGGATCTTGGATGCATTGGAAACAATCTTCTTGACGTGTCGACAACACATACCAAACTCTTCCAGGCTTCAGCTACAACTACAGTGACCATAAGACCATACGCTAGCATTATGCAAATTTGTTACAAAGCAACGTAGGTTTGTGCAGGAAGTTAGACTGGAATTGCTGACAACCTGTTTCAGGCAGTTCAGAATCTGTTCTTTCTTTTGGGAGACAATAAATCCGTTTATCAGGATCTTTGAACCTTTGCAGACCTCTTACATTCACGAACAACTAAATAACACTGTACCTTAAAGGTAATATCTGAAAAAGTTCCTTTTCCTAATGTGTTTCTCACAGCTTCACCTCAATAATGCAAGAGAGCATCAGAGCAAACCCCTCGATGGTGACCAAACTCAGAGCCACTTTTCTAAAGGTGAGTCAGACTGGCCTGTTAATGTACAGGGAGTGCAGAATTATTAGGCAAGTTGTATTTTTGAGGATTAATTTTACAACATTAATAATTAAACAACAACCATGTTGTCAATGAACACAAAAAACTCATTAATATCAAAGCTGAATATTTTTGGAAGTGGTTTTTAGTTTTAGCTATTTTAGGGGGATATCTGTGTGTGCAGGTGACTATTACTGTGCATAATTATTAGGCAACTTAACAAAAAACAAATTTATACCCATTTCAATTATTTATTTTTACCAGTGAAACCAATATAACATCTCAACATTCACAAATATACATTTCTGACATTCAAAAACCAAACAAAAACAAATCAGTGACCAATATAGCCACCTTTCTTTGCAAGGACACTCAAAAGCCTGCCATCCATGGATTCTGTCAGTGTTTTGATCTGTTCACCATCAACATTGCGTACAGCAGCAACCACAGCCTCCCAGACACTGTTCAGAGAGGTGTACTGTTTTCCCTCCTTGTAAATCGCACATTTGATGATGGACCACAGGTTCTCAATGGGGTTCAGATCAGGTGAACAAGGAGGCCATATCATTAGATTTTCTTCTTTTATACCCTTTCTTGCCAGCCACGCTGTGGAGTACTTGGACGCGTGTGATTGAGCATTGTCCTGCATGAAAATCATGTTTTTCTTGAAGGATGCAGACTTCTTCCTGTACCACTGCTTGAAGAAGGTGTCTTCCAGAAACTGGCAGTAGGACTGGGAGTTGAGCTTGACTCCATCCTCAACCCGAAAAGGCCCCACAAGCTCATCTTTGATGATACCAGCCCAAACCAGTACTCCACCTCCACCTTGCTGGCGTCTGAGTCGGACTGGAGCTCTCTGCCCTTTACCAATCCAGCCACGGGCCCATCCATCTGGCCCATCAAGACTCACTCTCATTTCATCAGTCCATAAAACCTTAGAAAAATCAGTCTTGAGATATTTCTTGGCCCAGTCTTGACGTTTCAGCTTGTGTGTCTTGTTCAGTGGTGGTCGACTTTCTGCCTTTCTTACCTTGGCCATGTCTCTGAGTATTGCACACCTTGTGCTTTTGGGCACTCCAGTGATGTTGCAGCTCTGAAATATGGCCAAACTGGTGGCAAGTGGCATCTTGGCAGCTGCACGCTTGACTTTTCTCAGTTCACGGGCAGTTATTTTGCGCCTTGGTTTTTCCACACGCTTCTTGCGACCCTGTTGACTATTTTGAATGAAACGCTTGATTGTTCGATGATCACGCTTCAGAAGCTTGGCTATTTTAAGACTGCTGCATCCCTCTGCAATATATCTCACTATTTTTGACTTTTCTGAGCCTGTCAAGTCCTTCTTTTGACCCATTTTGCCAAAGGAAAGGAAGTTGCCTAATAATTATGCACACCTGATATAGGGTGTTGATGTCATTAGACCACACCCCTTCTCATTACAGAGATGCACATCACCTAATCTGCTTAATTGGTAGTAGGCTTTCCAGCCTATACAGCTTGGAGTAAGACAACATGCATAACGAGGATGATGTGGTCAAAATACTCATTTGCCTAATAATTCTGCACTCCCTGTATGACACCAGAAACAAACCCACTTTCTAACTGAATCTGCTCTTACTTGTGAACATGAACAGCTGGCGTCTGCGCTGGATCTGCCTCTCCTACGGATCAACCAGGTCAACAGTCCAGATCTGCTCAGCGTGTCTCAGTTTTACTCCGGGGAGCTGGTGGCTTATGTCAGAAAGGTTTGGAGAAAAATCACTTTATTAATGCCTCTGTATTTTGTTCATATCTCTTCAACTGTGTTTCATGCAAACATGTTTCCTACCAGGTACTGCAGATCATTCCAGAGAGCATGTTCACCTCGCTGGCCAAAATCATCAAACTGCAGATCCATGACATTATGGAGGTGCCCACACGTCTGGACAAAGACAAACTGAAGGACTACTCTCAACTCAGTGCCCGTTATGAGGTAAGACGGATACATTTGAGTTTTTGAATGTGGCGGTAATAAGCCTCAGTAAGGGGCGATAGAGTTACCTTCAGCTGTCTTGGCCATTAAACCAGATGTGTTATTGTCCAGGAAGCTAGTGATAAACATACCGCCTTTAACTTAAATGTCATGTCAATATTTCCTAACTTTTGGGCAGTTTATTTAAAATTTCGTTTTTTTCCCCCCTCACAAAACCTCTCGCACATCCCTAATTTTAACATCAATGTAGTGTAGTATTTTTTGTGCTGCCTTTAATTTATGATTACAAAAATATAATAAAAAACTATAGATAATTAAAAAAAGTATAGATAACAAAACTATATAATAATAATTACATTTATAAATGTAGTTTCTTTTGTTTTATTTTACTCTCTATATATTTATTATATTTTGTATTTTTTACTCTATATATTTATATTATATTTATTGTACTCTCCATATATTTATATTTATTATATTTTGAATTATTTTATTCTCTATATATATATAATATTCATTTTATTCTCTCTATATTTATGTTTACTATATTTGTGACCTTGGACCACAAAACCAGTCATAAGGGTAAATTTTTTTTGAAATTGAGATTTATACATCATCTGTCCATTGATGTATGGTTTGTTAGGCAAGGACAATATTTTGCTGAGATGCAACAATTTGAAAATATGGAATCTGAGGCTGCAAAATTTTTTTTTTTTGTTGAGAAAATCGCCTTTAAATTTGTCCAAATTAAGTCCTTATTGACCCATACAATGTATTTTTGGCTATTGCCACAAATATACCCGTACGACTTATGACTGGTTTTGTGGTCCAGGGTCACATTTTGTAGTTTTGTAATTGAATCTATAAATTTATATTTATTATATTTTGTATAATATACAGTGAGGAAAATAAGTATTTGAACACCCTGCTATTTTGCAAGTTCTCCCACTTAGAAATCACGAAGGGGTCTGAAATTGTCATCGTAGGTTCATGTCCACTGTGAGAGACATAATCTAAAAAATCCAGAAATCACAATGTATGATTTTTTAACGATTTATTTGTATGATACAGCTGCAAATAAGTATTTGAACACCTGAGAAAATCAATGTTAATATTTGGTACAGTAGCCTTTGTTTGCAATTACAGAGGTCAAACGTTTCCTGTAGTTTTTCACCAGGTTTGCACACACTGCAGGAGGGATTTTGGCCCACTCCTCCACACAGATCTTCTCTAGATCAGTCAGGTTTCTGGCCTGTCGCTGAGAAACACGGAGTTTGAGCTCCCTCCAAAGATTCTCTGGCTGTGTGCTTCGGGTCATTGTCATGCTGGAAGACTCCGCCTCGACCCATCTTCAATGCTCCAACTGAGGGAAGGAGGTTGTTCCCCAAAATCTCGCAATACATGGCCCCGGTCATCCTCTCCTTAATACAGTGCAGTCGCCCTGTCCCATGTGCAGAAAAACACCCCCTAAAGCATGATGCTACCACCCCCATGCTTCACAGTAGGGATGGTGTTCTTGGGATGGTACTCATCATTCTTCTTCCTCCAAACACGTTTAGTGGAATTATGACCAAAAAGTTCTATTTTGGTGTCATCTGACCACATGACTTTCTCCCATGACTCCTCTGGATCATCCAAATGGTCATTGGCAAACTTAAGACGGGCCTTAACATGTGCTGGTTTAAGCAGGGGAACCTTCCGTGCCATGCATGATTTCAAACCATGACGCCTTAGTGTATTACCAACAGTAACCTTGGAAACGGTGGTCCCAGCTCTTTTCAGGTCATTGACCAGCTCTTCCCGTGTAGTTCTGGGCTGATTTCTCACCTTTCTTAGGATCATTGAGACCCCAGATGAGATCTTGCATGGAGCCCCAGTCCGAGGGAGATTGACAGTCATGTTTGCATCTTCTAATGATTGCTCCAACAGTGGACCTTTTTTCACCAAGCTGCTTGGCAATTTCCCCATAGCCCTTTCCAGCCTTGTGGAGGTGTACAATTTTGTCTCTAGTGTCTTTGGACAGCTCTTTGGTCTTGGCCATGTTAGTAGTTTGATTCTTACTGATTGTATGGGGTGGACAGGTGTCTTTATGCAGCTAAAGACCTCAAACTGGTGCATCTAATTTAGGATAATAAATGGAGTGGAGGTGGATATTTTAAAGGCAGACTAACAGGTCTTTGAGAGTCAGAATTCTAGCTGATAGACAGGTGTTCAAATACTTATTTGCAGCAGTATCATACAAATAAATAGTTAAAAAATCATATATTGTGATTTCTGGATTTTTATTTTTAGATCGTGTCTCTCACAGTGGACATGCACCTACGATGACAATTTCAGACCCCTCCATGATTTCCAAGTGGGAGAACTTGCAAAATGGCAGGGTGTTCAAATACTTATTTTCCTCACTGTAACTAACTAATTTTCCACAAAATTAGCAAGAATGTTTGTGTTTGCATACTTAGTGTGATTCAGACCTGAGTCAACAGGTTGTTGATCTTGACTTGTATAGATTTATTTTGTCTAATTATTTATAAATGATACTAACAATAAAGTAACCCACTGCCCTTTTTTATTTGACAGGTAGCTAAACTCACTCATGCCATCTCAGTCTTCACTGAAGGTATTTTGATGATGAAGACCACACTTGTCGGCATTATCAAGGTACTCTAAAGATTCTCTTAATATTACACTTTGATTATTTTTGATAGATCACAGTCATTTCCTTTTGCACTGATGCAGACCATAAATTTGCTTTAAGAAAATAATAGGGTGGATTTTTTCATTTCATGTTGAGAATATATTTGAGAACATGTTTTAACTAACCTTATTACTATGTTTATGAACTATTACACATTTGTATGCCATGAGAGCTCAGAAACCATGAAAACATCTGTTTCAGGTGGATCCAAAGCAGCTTCTGGAGGACGGGATCAGGAAAGAGCTTGTCAAACGTGTCGCTTACGCTCTGCACAAAGGCCTCATCTTCAACCCCAAAGCCAAAGTGAACAAACCTTCATCTTGTTCTGCTGAATAATTATATTTCTGTCCTTTAAAATGTCATATTGTTTCTCTTGCAGCCCAGTGAGCTGATGCCAAAGCTGAAGGAAATGGCTGCCACCATGGATGGGTTTTATCGCTCCTTTGAATACATTCAGGATTACGTGAGCATCTACGGACTGAAGATCTGGCAGGAGGAAGTGTCTCGTATCATCAACTACAACGTAGAGCAGGAGTGTAACAGTTTCCTCAGGACGAAGGTCTTGTCCTTGTAGCATCTTCTATATATTGAGCTTCTTTTAAACCTCCGATTTTGTTGTTCATTGGTAGTTTATCCTGCTAGTGTTGATTTAAAGAGGTTCTTTTCAGATCCAAGACTGGCAAAGCGTCTACCAGTCCACCCACATTCCCATTCCCAAGTATCCATCTGTTGATGAATCTGCCACGTTTATTGGACGTCTTTGCAGGGAAATATTGAGGATAACAGATCCAAAGTAAGTCGGCGCAAAACGGATTATTCCGAACTTTTGAAGCGTTGATGGCAGTCTGGAGAAATGTCATGTTCCTCATCTTTATTCCTCTCAGAATGACGTGTTACATTGACCAGCTGAACACTTGGTATGATTTGAGGACACATCAGGAAGTGACCAACAACCGACTCTTCTCTGAGATTCAAGACACGCTGGGAACCTTCGGCCTGAACGGACTCGACCGACTCTTGTGTTTCATGATCGTGAAGGAGCTGCAGGTAAAACTTCTACATTAATGAAAACGGTTATGAACTGTTACAAAAGAATCAAATCAAGTCGAATTGCATACAAATGTCCGATTTCAAGGTGTATTGCATCATTTATTCAAGGCCCTGATATACTCACAGTGAAGATCTTTTTCATTCTTCACTTAGGGGTAAAAAGTTCAAAATACATGACCAACGGTGTACTGTTAGCGAACAACCCGACACCACCCACGCTGTTGAGAGCGGCGTTTAGATGAATCTGTAAATATGTGCTGCGTGCTTTCCTCTCAATAATAAAATAAACTCACATCTAATCACAGTGATGTGTATATGTCTGCACCAGCTCTGCAATTCACATCAGTCACACATCACGTTTATTAATGCAGTACTTTATCCTGGGGACCCCCCACCAGTGCACATTTTGCATGTCTCCCTCATCTAACACACCCGAATCAACTCATCATCTCATTAGTAGAGCCTGCAAGACTTGAATTGGGTGTGTCGTACGAGGGAGACATATAAAATGTGCAGTGGGGAGGGGTCCCCAGGACAGGTTTGAGAACCACTGCTTTATACGATAGATTGTTTAAAAGCAGCAGCTTTGCAGTATTAAGGCCTGTACACACCGGGATGAATATCGCACGCGCTTATCGCCAGCATTTTTCGGCGCGTCTTGAGTGTTCACACCCAAGCGATTTTCACTGGCGTTGCTGCGAGTGAATGTGCAAATTCAGTAGATGGCGCTCCTGGTACACAAGGTGGTGCTGCGGCACTTTACACTTCTGACACTCGCTTGTCACACAGAAGAAGAGAGAGACAGTATTTACGTGCTTGCCAAAACCATAGATATATTATGTCTATGGCCAAAACCATTCACACACTTTTTGCTAACTGGCAAGCAGCATTAGCAGCTCATCTTCTTCTTTGTCTACTTACTCCTACTTCGTCGTATCAATGTGTGCTCGGCAAGACCGTTTTGTGCTTGAGCGCCACCAAGTCGTGTTTTACTGTCACTTCAGCAGCTCCAGGCACGTGAACAAAAGCGCTGATCTCATTGGTCGGCCAGTTTATAACGCGCCGCGTCAAAATAAAAAAACGAACCCGAGGCGTTTTTTAAAAAAATGACACTTTTACGCCTGCCGGTGTGCACACTCACATTGGCGCCCTTTGTTTAGTCAGGAGGCGTTAAACGTGCGCGAAAATCGTCCCGGTGTGAACAGGCCTTTAAACATGAATAAATGGTGTCAGTGTCTCTTCCAATTAGAATTCCAATATCAGTTTTTACTATTAAGCAGCTCTCCAGTGTGTTCAATTTTAGTTTGAGGGTGTTTTCTGGAAAATTTGCTTTGGCAAGCTGTTTCAAACTCCTGAAACGAACACCAAACAAACTTCATTTTGGCCAGTTTTTGTTGGAAATGACGTCACACAAGTTTGTTCTTCAATTTCTCTTAAAGTATATCTGGGCCTTAAAGGTACTCACCCTCAAGCCATCCTAGGTGTATATGACTTTCTTCTTTCAGCCAAACAAAATCTGAGTTATATTTAAAAAAAATCCTGGCTCTTCCGAGCTTTATAATGGCAGTGAGTAGAGTTTTTGAAGCTCCAAAAAGTGCATCCATCCATCATAAAAGTAATCCATACGGCTCTTGGGGGTTAATAAAGGCATTCTGAAGTGAAGCAATGCATTTTTGCAAGAAAAATATCCATATTATCCAAAGAACTTTATGAACTGTAATCACTGGCTACCGGTAACGACCGCACATAGTTCTGGCCGAAGAGTGACCTCTGACCCGACATCTTTTATGATGGATAGATGCGCTTTTTGGAGCTTCAAAAACTCTACTCTATTCACCCCCATTACAAAGCTTAGAAGAGCCAGGATATGTTTTAATATAGCTCTGATTGTGTTTGGCTGAAAGAAGAATGTCATATACACCTAGGATGGCTTTTCATTTTTGGGTGAACTATCCCTTTAAGGAACTGTCATAACTGAATCAAAAAGTCATTTGAATCAAAGTCGATTAATGTCTGTGCAAATAATTACATAAATGTTTAGTGAATACCATTAAATCCCCTCATCACAATAAATGTTGTGTAAATAATAATATAAACAATAATAAAAAAGAATCTGTCTTTGTTTCTCCTTTGCAGAATTTCCTGACAGTCCTTCAGAAGAACATCCTGAAGGACAAAGCTGTGGTTGATGTCTTTAAAGCTCTGCTGACAGCTGTCAATCCTGTCAAAGGGATTGTGGGTATGTGTGTTTGATGCACTACCAAAAAGCCCAAAGTATACTTTGGCCGTCCGTGCTCCGCGGCGGTCCGTGTGACGTAATTTTTATCATCAGGAGGGCGTTTTATCACACTGTCCGCGTGCAGCCTAATTTTTGTGTCCGCACGGATGGTACGTGTACAACAACGCATGTGCGAGTGAATTGAGCACTTGAAAACAAAGCCCACTAGATAGTGTGCACGCGCCAAACACGTCTTTCAAAGGAGCATACTTTGAAAGGCCTGTGTTCATGCGAGACGGTGGAAAATGAAGTATACCTGGGCCTTAAGTCTGACACTTATTCCCACAATTATGTTCTTGATATATTTTGTCTTTCTGCATCAATATTCAGCAAATGCATGCAAAGTTTACGCTAATGCTGTGGCCAAAACCCAGAAGATTTGGGCAGCTTATCTGGATGCCATCATGAAGGTGATGCTTTCTTTGTATCTATGAGACTTCGTTTTGTACATTTGTTTTCCCACCATTATGTCTAATTGCATATTCATGCTGATAAAGACCATGATCCTTTCACAGGTGGGTCAGATGCAGATCTTGAGGCAGCAGATCGCCAACGAATTGAATTACTCCTGCAAATTTGACTCCAAACACCTCGCTGCGGCACTGGATAATCTGAACAAGTGGGTTGGGAATGATGTTTCTCCCTTCTTTATTTTCTTGGTACTTGGATTAGTTTCACCTTCTCCCTCATCGACAACTTACAACGGAAGTGTGATCATTTTTCAGGTCTCTGCTGTCCGATATTGAAGCGCATTACCAGGATCCATCGCTGCCGTATCCCAAAGACGACAACACCCTGCTCTACGACATCACCGCTTATCTGGAGGCGGCCGGAATCCACAACCCGCTAAACAAAGTGAGTCATGTATATGTGAAATATACATTTGACTGTTTTATCAGATACAGTGAGGAAAATAAGTATTTGAACACCCTGCTATTTTGCAAGTTCTCCCACTTGGAAATCATGGAGGGGTCTGAAATTGTCATCGTAGGTGCATGTCCACTGTGAGAGACATAATCTAAAAAAAAAATCCAGAAATCACAATATATTATTTTTTAACTATTTATTTGTATATAGATATCAGCTGCAAATAAGTATTTGAACACCTGTCTATCAGCTAGAATTCTGACCCTCAAAGACCTGTTAGTCTGCCTTTAAAATGTCCACCTCCACTCCATTTATTATCCTAAATTAGATGCACCTGTTTGAGGTCGTTAGCTGCATAAAGACACCTGTCCACCCCATACAATCAGTAAGAATCCAACTACTAACATGGCCAAGACCAAAGAGCTGTCCAAAGACACTAGAGACAAAATTGTACACCTCCACAAGGCTGGAAAGGGCTATGGGGAAATTGCCAAGCAGCTTGGTGAAAAAAGGTCCACTGTTGGAGCAATCATTAGAAAATGGAAGAAGCTAAACATGACTGTCAATCTCCCTCGGACTGGGGCTCCATGCAAGATCTCACCTCGTGGGGTCTCAATGATCCTAAGAAAGGTGAGAAATCAGCCCAGAACTACACGGGAGGAGCTGGTCAATGACCTGAAAACAGGGTCCCCGCGGGATATTAAAAAGTCTTAAATGTCTTTAAATTCAAAATCAAATTTTTAAGGCCTTAAAAGTCTTAAATTCGCTGAAGTATTGAGTTCTAGGTCTTAAATAATTTTAAACGGGTCTTAATTTTCCTAAGTCCATGTAACGCTACTCCATTGCTCATTGAAATGCTCCCGCAATGTTTTAGAGAGAGAGAGAGAGAGAGAGAGAGAGAGAGAGTGTGTGTGTGTGTGTGTGTTGTTAGTTCGTTTTTTCGCTAGTGAGAGACCAACATGCATCTTCTATAGCAGCCAATCAGCTTTCATGTTATTGGCGCGAGGCTCTTTCTGATTGTACCACAGACGCATCAAACGGATTTTATTATTCAGCTTCAGTTCTTCAGTTCTTCCAGTTCACGCGATCGTGATAGCAAAGGCGAATCTTTCTCACCTGCCATCTCGTATAATGACCAAATAAAAGTTTGATATGCCCGATAGCACTAAACAAAGAGTTTAAAAAGCGGTGAAAACCCCGAACTCATTCGCTACTGACACACGGACTGATGTCAGACTGGCCGCGGATTCTGCAGGCGTTTGCCGCCGGTCAGCGCTCGCGCGAGTGAACCGAATCTAGGCATATTCATACATATCCATATCTATGGGCTCATCATTACTGTAGGTCTTAAAGTGAAAGCAACCCAATATAGCCGAGCCTATACCCCCTCCTGCCTGTGTCGTTAGTATTAATCAAACAACAACAACGGGGAAAAACAAACAGTAGCCCTAAACTTAAAGCACTGTTTGTATCTGTATATTTAAGTTGTATTTATTTGTCCTATTGTCAAACAAGATTCATGCATTTTGTTTGTTTTATTGCCATGTGTGACTATTGTGCATCTAATATAATGATATGGTAAATGTGGCATCCTAATTATGAAAAAAAAAGAAACATGCACATTTCTGAAAATGACCATCACAAAATCAGTAATTTTGTTCTCACAAAAAATGTATATACATACACACACACTACCGGTCAAAAGTTTGAGAACGGTTCGATTTTTAAAATGTTTTTTAAAGAAGTCTCTCCTGCTCACCGAGGCTGCATTTATTTGATCCAAAATACAGCAAAGACAGTATTATTGTGAATATGTTTTTTTATTTTTTTATTTAAAATAACTATATTTCAATATATATCTTAAATAGAATTTATTTCTGTGATTCAAAGCTGAATTTTCAGCATCATTGCTCCAGACTTTAGAGTCACATAATCCTTCAGAAATCTTTTTTTTTTTTTTTACTTTTTTTTATCCATCAAAGAATCCAAAAAAAAATGTTTTACACAACTGTGTTCAACACTGATAATAAACATAAATGTTTGTTGATCATCAGATCCTCATATGAGAATGATTAGTGATTTAGTGAAGGATCATGTGACACTGAAGACTGGAGTAATGATGTTAAATTCAGCTTTGATCACAGGAATAAATGACACTTTACTATATATTCACATAGAAAACAGTCACAACAGAACTGTCACAATATTACAGCTTTTTGTATTTTTAATAACATAAATGCAGCATTGGTGAGCAGAATGTAAAAACATTTAAAAATCTTACCGTTCTCAGACTTTAGACCGGTAGTGTGTTTGTATATTAATCCTGGTGGGATTGAGCTATGAGGAAGTGCAAGATTACTAATACTTTGTTCAATTTGAATAAATTAATTTGCTTTGCAAGTAATTTTGTGATTCTGCATTTCCTTTTGTACGTTTTTTTTTTTTAATTGTGTGATATAGGTCTTAAATTTAATTCATAATGGTCTTGAAAAGGTCTTAAAAAGTCTTAAATTTGACTTGGTGAAACCTGCAGATACCCTGGAAAAGAGCTGGGACCACCGTTTCCAAGGTTACTGTTGGTAATACACTAAGACGTTTTGGTTTGAAATCCTGCATGGCACGGAAGGTTCCCCTGCTTAAACCAGCACATGTCAAGGCCCGTCTTAAGTTTGCCAATGACCATTTGGATGATCCAGAGGAGTCATGGGAGAAAGTCATGTGGTCAGATGAGACCAAAATAGAACTTTTTGGTCATAATTCCACTAAACGTGTTTGGAGGAAGAAGAATGATGAGTACCATCCCAAGAACACCATCCTTACTGTGAAGCATGAGGGTGGTAGCATCATGCTTTGGGGGTGTTTTTCTGCACATGGGACAGGGCGACTGCACTGTATTAAGGAGAGGATGACCGGGGCCATGTATTGCGAGATTTTGGGGAACAACCTCCTTCCCTCAGTTAGAGCATTGAAGATGGGTCGAGGCTGGGTCTTCCAACATGACAATGACCCGAAGCACACAGCCAGGATAACCAAGGAGTGGCTCTGTAAGAAGCATATCAAGGTTCTGGCGTGGCCTAGCCAGTCTCCAGACCTAAACCCAATAGAGAATCTTTGGAGGGAGCTCAAACTCCATGTTTCTCAGCAACAGGCCAGAAACCTGACTGATCTAGAGAAGATCTGTGTGGAGGAGTGGGTCAAAATCCCTCCTGCAGTGTGTGCAAACCTGGTGAAAAACTACAGGAAACGTTTGACCTCTGTAATTGCAAACAAAGGCTACTGTACCAAATATTAACATTGATTTGCTCAGGTGTTCAAATACTTATTTGCAGCTGTATCATACAAATAAATAGTTAAAAAATCATACATTGTGATTTCTGGATTTATTTTTCTTTAGATTATGTCTCTCACAGTGGACATGCACCTATGATGACAATTTCAGACCCCTCCATGATTTCTAAGTGGGAGAACTTGCAAAATAGCAGGGTGTTCAAATACTTCTTTTCCTCAATGTATTTTGCATAGCATTTTTGACCTTTCAACCACCTTTTGTCGTGTTTGTCTATTTGCTGCTTTCAGATCTACATCACGACGAAGCGTCTGCCTTATTTTCCCATTGTGAACTTCCTGTTCCTCATCGCGCAGTTGCCAAAACTGCAGTACAATAAAACCCAAGGTCTGTAACTGATTTTGTGCATGTAAACTACTGTGCAAAAGTTTGGGGTCGGTAAGATTTTTCAAATGTTTTTGAAAGTTTCTTATGCTATTCATTTTTCACGATTCACAATTGAAAGTTCAGAGGAAAAGCATTTGAAATGATTTGATGTCTTTACTGTCACTTTTGACCATCCTTTTGCATCCTGCAAAAGGTGCAAGGTGCATGATGCCAAAACCTCAAAGGTCCTGCTCGTGTGGGTTTGATTTGTGTCTGTGCTGCTTTGACAGGGATGACGTGCAGGAAGGCTGCAGATCCAGTGGATTGGGCTCCTCTGGTCCTGGGTCTGCTGACGCTGCTCAAACAGTTCCACTCCAGATACACAGAACAGTTCCTGGCTCTGATTGGACAGTTTATTCGCTCCATAATGGAGCAGTGCACCAGGTACGTCACTTCACTGTGCGGCGATAGAAGGGGGGAATCTCACGAGAACATGTCCAGAAAAATAAGAAATTATATTTTGCATTAAATAAAATAGACTATTTTAGAACTATGAAGATTTTTTTGGTCACACTTTATAGTAGGTGTACTTAAATCAATGAACTTATTGTGCTCGTGTTGTAGTGCAAAACACTGTGCTGCTCTTGAAGTGGGATAAGGTTCAGTTAGGGACAGGTTTGGTGGTATGGGTAGGTTTATGGGTGGGTTAAGGTAAGGGAAGGGTCAACAGTGTAATTTCTAGATGTAATTACAGAAATGAACTACAGCTGTTGTTACATGCAGGTATTTTTTTTCCAAATATACAGTACAATGTAAAAACATGTATGTACACAATAAGTGCATTGTATCAAATGATTGATTTAAATGTTAGTATATGTGACCCTGGAACACAAAATCAGTCATAAGGGTCAATTTTTTGAAAATGAGATTTATACATCATCTGAAAGCTGAATAAATAAGCTTTGTTAGGATAGGACAATATTTGGCCGAGATACAATTATTTGAAAATCTGAGGATGCAAAAAAATCACCTTTTAAAGTTGTCCAAATGAAGTCCTTAGCAACACATATTACTAATAATAATACATATTTGATATGTTTACAGTAGAAAATTTACTAAATATCTTCATGGAACATGATCTTTACTTAATATCCTAATTATTTTTGGCATAAAAGGTCATTTTGAACCATACAGTGTATTGTTGGCTATTGCCACAAATATACCCGTGCGGCTTATGACTGGTTTTGTGGTCCAGGGTCACATATAGTAGTTAAAGACACAATATAAAGTTTATATAATGTTCATTTTCTACCGTTTTAGAGTAAAAAAACAAACAAAATATAATGCATAAAGTAAGCATTTTTTTATCTGCATAAATGCTGAACAACAAATGCTACATTGATGTGTAAATCGACGTGCTTTACTATTAAAATTTAAAATTACAATAATGATAATTTGTTTTTTGGTATTAAAAATATGCTTAACTGGCCGTAAAACAATACAAAAATAATGTAAAGTATTCTGTGTCTTAGCGACAGAAGTGTCTAACAGTGTCTGTTCCCTACAGTCAGAAGATTCCCGATATGCCTTCAGATGTAGTCGGAGCGTTAATGTTTCTAGAGGACTATGTGCGTTACACTAAACTGCCCAGAAAGGTAGGAAATGTATCATTTTCTTTTAAGACACAAATATTTCACACCGAAAATCATGAGGAAAAGTGTTGTTCTTTTCTCCTATTTCAGGTGGCAGAGGCTCATGTGCCGAGTTTCATCTTCGATGAATTCAGGACTGTGCTGTGAACATGCCTGTCATAATGTCAAATCATGTTTGATATCGTTCATCTTTCTCTTAAAGCACTAATGAAATTGAGCAATTTAGCATTTTTAACATTTCAATTTTTAAAACATGATCTTTTGTAGCTGTTACTGACCTGATGTCTGTCTGCTGGTGTAATAAATGCCATATGTGTATGTTTTGATACAACTTTTTAGCACACTTTCGAAGAATGAATCGCTTTAACTCACATCCTCTCATGATTTTATAAAATGATGGCCACATCAGCCTTTCCTTTTCTGCGAATATCGTTCATTGGTTTAACTTTAGCTGTGGCTAATCCTATCAGAATTTAGACTAAAACTTGAGGTATTAAAATGTACCCTTTTCTTTTTGTACACAACACAGGAGACATTATTTGAATGAAAGTTTTACTTTTATCTTAAATATATTACAATACTGAATGGATACTGTATGAAAAAAAGAGCTTTTATCGTTTTAATTATCAGTCTATGTACAGCACACAATGAAAGAAAATAGCAATGAAGAATCAATGACTACACAACACTGTGTACACAGTCAGATGCGAACAGAAGAGAAACAAGCAGGATGTGACAGCGGCTGACTTGGAAAAAAGACAAACCAAATCAATTCCAGTTAAAGCTGTCCTGGGTTTCAGTATGTGTGGGTGTTCTGGTTATGTTTAATGTGACTCCGCAAATACATTCATGTATATTTTGGTTGTGTCCTTGAATCAGGGATCAATGCGCTGATATGCCTGATGAATTGATTAGAATGACAATTGGCATCAGCCTCGGGTGCGACTGATTTTGATTCCAGTGCGAATGTGCATTTGTTTCTGACAGGTCAGGGTCACAGTGAGCAGAGTATTGCTTCAGATGGTTATTACAAATGAAAAGAAACTACATTAAATTATTGTCAACTGAATGTTCAGTCTCCTGATGGTTACATATAATGGCATTTTGCACGTAAACTGCGAATACCACACAGAAACGGGACACGCGTCCCACGAGAAGTACAAAGGCGACCTGAAATGAAATAAAAACCTTAGTTTGCACAAAAAAACCTATTGCGGCATTTATCATTCTAAAGCACTTAATTGTTGTTGGGGTTAAATATGTACACGTATTAATACTGGGGAGGAGGGAAAGACTTTACAAATTTACCTTAAAAATACTTCATATGCATCATGGCGGTGTTACGGGACGTTATTCGTGGATTACAGGCAGAGTGCAAATATCAGTGGCGACAGGTCGACCGCACAGCAGACTATATGTACAGATGAAAACCGCAATTCCTAATACAATACTGACCAGAAGTAGGCAATCGATCAAAACCGAATGGTCACGTGACCAGAGGGATACCGCAGTGTGTGAAGAGTGTCATGCCGTAAACAAACATCTACCAAAAATCAGAAAACTGCGATTATGGGTTCACAACAGCTAGTCTACATAAATGCTATTTAAGGAGAATGTTTAAAAAAAAATCTCAACTTTGATTCCTCCCGAAATCTCATTAATTCATCGAAGGAAATATGTTTAGTCTTACATTCACACATCTCCAGGTTTTTTTGTTGAGAATATTATTTACTTGTGTAAACCGCGACAGCTATTTATTTCATCTGTGATTCTGAAATCGACATCAATTCTACGTTCGTTTTATCCACCTCATTTTTAAATATTTTAAATCATTTAATTCTATATATATATATTTGTGAATGCAAGAGACGGCCGAATCATCATCGGTTAAATAATAAATAGAAGAATAAGTCTGTAGTTGTAAAACTATTTGCACTGCAAACCAGTGTTTATGATTAGGAGAAAGAATTAAGAACAAACAATTCTTTCTTTAACAATAATAAAAAAAATCTTTCAGAGTTATCTGGTCTTTAATAATGTTCTCACCTCAAAACATTAGCACAAAAATTGGTAACACTTTATTTTACAGTGCCCTTGTTGCATATATATGTATTTACCATAGCAATAACAGTACATTATGCATAATTACATGAAACTAACCCTAAACCAAACCTAATCCTACCATAACCCTAAGTGCAAGGCAGTAGGTTCAGGGTTAGTACCTAGTTATTATTACCCAGTTATTTGAATCACTTTAACTCACAACCTCTAATGATTTATTACTTTTATATAATGATGGCAACATCAACCTGTCCTCTTTTGTGAATTTTTACGAATATTATAAACCAGTTATTTTATTTGCTATAATAAGTACATATCATGAACATGGGGAACAGGACTGTAAATAAAGTGCTTTCAAAATTGTATTTATGCATGTTTCATGGATCTTTTTTTGAATTCCATTTTTTAAATGTTACTACTTGTTTAAAATCATTCAAATGTAACATTCCCTTAAAGTTAGAAAAACTAATTTTGAACATTCAGAAATAATGGTTTCATAACTTAATGCTAAAGTAAGCAAAACATTCTTAGAACATAGGCTGTTTTTGCTAAAAGAACTGGAAATGGTTGACACCGGATGCCTTGCACCAAGACCATCTCTGCTTGCACATTCAATTTTTCATTTTGATATTACATTAAAAAATAAGGTGGATAGGCGATACGCAAATCTGTTCCTGTCGTTTTTATGAATGCAGCATGTATCACAAAAAAGCCAAGCACCCAAAACAATCCGCTAAAATCACATTCCTTACGCTTACGAGAGAATTATATATAACATGGGAGGATGACGATGGGGAAATGAAAGAATTACATTCGGTTGTGAATATGGGGGGAAATAAACTCATTTGAAACACCAACAGGGACAAACTAAGGCCTCTTACGCGTTACAAAACAGAACTTTGCACATTTCATTTTCTCTCGTGTTGTTATGCTAGCACTTTACAACTAATCGACGATGTAGTATGTCTGTAACAAACTCGCATAGAATTATTTTTGACCACGTAATGTTTAAAATGCCATAACTCGATTTTTGATAGACTTCTTTCTGGTGACGTAAGCCAGATTTTCCCAATCATTTAGCCAGTTGAAACCCCGCCCCTTTCTTCCAATGGAGTGCAAGCTCACATTCAGATCTGCCTCCATCCAATCAATAGGATCGGACAACGCCAGGATATGCGGAACAAATGATCTGTCGCTATTTTTGTTTCATCACGACGTTAACATTTTTTCATAGCACCTTCAACTACTCTATCTGAAGTAGAAGTGTGACCATTACAAAAGCGTTGGTGATTGCCATGTGCTGCTACGACCTGGGACGGATGCAGAAAACATGAAACGGCGCTTCTGTCTTGTAGTGTGCGCTAGGCTTGAGATGGATTCCTTAAATTTAGGAAGACGATCACAGGACAGACAACTCTAAAGCAGAAGAAAAGTTCTGCCACGCTCTCCACAACCAAACATTAAAACCGAAAAATACTACAATCTCACATTTCGCTCTGAATTATATGACATATGTACAAAATTCTCTGAGAAAAGGTGACCGTATGAACAGGGCCGGATGATGTTCTAGTGATGGGGACACGGGGGGATGTTTCAAACATGATTGAATCTTACCAGCCTACGGAGCTGTCCTTCGATACATGCGGCACCCTTGAGTGAAAGATCTTAAAACATTTGTACATCGTTACACTACAAGGAATCGATAAACATGTTTTCTCATGCATACAGCAGTAGGTTCTACAGTGGCAGCGTGCGTTCAAAACAATAGTTAACTTCCTGCTCCTGCATGAGCTTCTTGCACCCGGGCAACAAGGGCACCAATCACAAGACAGCATGTGTTTGGAGGCGGATCAGGCTGTGTGTGGGGTCACGAGAGGGAGCGGGGTTTAATGAGGGCACGAGTGGCTGCTGTTGTCTCTGTATCTGCTCAGCACGGCTGCCATTCTGGGTTTGTATCGTGATGAAATCATGTTCCTGAGTCCTGTTTGCGAATGACAGCACTCCTCAACATCCAGGGTAAGACGGCTCCATGCCACAAATACTGAACAGACATCGGAGAACACGCCCAATTCTTCCATTCACTAGTCCGTTGTTTCTCCATTTGAATTCCTTATTTTCTTACTGGTTTCATTTTCACATTCATACAAAAGCAGAGGAAAATCCTTACGGAGTTTTGCAGACCAGTTTCGAGGAGTTCTTTTATATTGAGGTTTCCCACAGCTGAAACAGAACATGCACAGACAAAATTAACACATGCCAGTAAACAGCTAGTAACAAATTCAATTAGTTCTACACAAAATTGAAGTACTATTCTTTTATCTATGAGGTTATCTATATTCTAGTGTACATGTGTCAAACTTTGCTCCTGGCGGGCCACTGTCCTGCAGAGTGTAGCTCCAACCTGCTTCCAAACACCTGCCTGGAAGACCCTTATTAGATGGTCCAGGTGTTTAATTTGGGTTGGAGCTAATTGTGGCCCTTAAGGAACTGAGTTTGACATCCCTGTGCAAGTGTTGCTGAAATTGATTTATTAGCAGATATACACTTATTAAATGTATAGGCACATTAAAGGCACAATATGTAAGATTTTGAAGAGCAACTGTTTGGATACAATCATCAACAGAAAACTAACTGTTAAATAGCTTAAAGGGTTAGTTCACCCAAAAATGAAAATTCTGTCATTAATTACTTACCCCCGAAAGACCTTTGTCATCTTCGGAACACAAATTAAGATATTTTTGTTGAAATCCGATGGCTCAGAAAGGCCTCCATTGGCAGAATGTAATTTGCACTCACAAGACCCAAAAAAAGGTACTAAAGATGTCGTTACAAAGTCCATCTCACTACAGTGGTTCTACAATAACTTTATGAAGTGACGAGAATAGTTTTTGTGTGCAAAAAACAAATAAAATAACGACTTTATTCAACAAGTGCTTGTCTTCGGCATGGCCTTTGAGTGAACTCACGAAGCACCACGATGCATGCGCAAGAATATGACGTAGCGCCGGCGTTCGGGCATCCAGGAAATGCACACTTTAGCCCCATTTTGACCACTACGCCAAGACCTAAAGCACGATCAATGTAGAATTCAACAGCTTATATACGGCGCGTCTTCCTCTGCTTGTAAACAAAGCTCCTCGCTTCTGGGTCATGTGTCAGAATGCCGGCTCTATTCTTGTGCATGCGTCGTGGTGCTTCGTGAGTTCACGTCAGAGGCCTACACGGAAGACAAGCACTTGTTGAATAAAGTCGTTATTTTGTTTTGTTTTTTGCGCACAAAAACTGTTCTCGTCACTTCATAAAATTATTGTAGAACCACTTTATGGGTCTTGTGAGTGCAAAATACATAGCTGCCAATGGAGGCCTTTCTGAGCCATCTGATTTCAACAAAAATATCTTAATTTGTGTTCCGAAGATGAACAAAGGTCTTATGGGTGTCGAACGACATGAGGGTAAGCAATTAAGAGTCTGAGCTGTTTTGGGGCCTTTTAGAAGTTTTGACATGCTCTGACATTTGTGGGGTTTTTTTTCAGTTGCTTATAAACACATTAATGGCAAAAGTGTAATTACACTGTATTCAGCACAAACTGGGCTACCATAATATATGAGCAACAGGTATGTACATGCTTGTAATTTTGAGAGAAAAATGTTTCTGCATGGCTTTTGAGAAAACAAAAAAAATTGTTTTAAAATTAAGGCCTCAAAACACACAACAGATATGTGTCCACAAGACTTTTGAATAATGGGTGTTGTTGCCAAGCGTTTTTGCTTCAAACTGATGTGAGAATCATTGAGCCTACTCATTCACATAAAACAATACACTGATTTAAAATTTGTAAGACAGTTTTTCTTCACAAAGTCAGTATGCGAGGAGGCGTGATATCTAATGAATAATGATGAGCAGTGGCGGCTGGTCAATGAGCAGTGGCACTGGGGCGCCGCCCCCATCAAAATTCCAGAAATATACATGTATACAAAAATGATATAAAAATGAAATAAAAATAAAATAGTTTACTCATACGATGTGCCGGCTGTTAGTAAGAGCCTCAGCATTTAATAATAACTGGCTTAACTATTTTATATGTTCTTCAATATGTTTCATGCGGTTTCATGCGCGAGGGACGCCGGACAAATGGATGTCTATCTGAGTACAAAAATCTACGGGCAGCATGTGACCTCAAGCTGGTCTCTAATTGGTTTCTTAAAGATCCTCCTCCGGACGCAGGTCGCTGCGTTCCTGGCGAATCAGAATTGGATGCGTGTTATTTTATCTAATCTGATTGGTTCTCGTCACCTGTCATTCAATTTTCCTTTCTTGGCAACAAAAGTGCGCGGGCGACACAGTCACTCCAACTCCACCAAAACCTTATTAGGATGATCACTTTCGTAGAGATGGCAGTAGTTAAACCAAATTCTTTCACTAGGCAGCAGGCCAGTGACAGAAGACAAAGCTACACTCTGAGCTTCACGCGCTTGTTATGAGAAACGTAAGTGGCTGGCTGGATGTGTTGTTAGCAATGCCCTTTATTGCTTTCCGTGTCTTTTATTTTTTATTATATCATTTAAGTGTCAGTACTGAAGTTTTGTGGACAACAACGGGGGTAAGAGACCTCAAATATCTAACTGAACAATGCAAACGTCATGACACTACTGAGATGACTGACTTTGATCAGAGAGTCATTGAGAAATTTGCTGGCCAGAAAGAAAGGAGAGCAAAATTTATGTTCAAGTGGTCAACATGCTAGTCTGTTGTTGCTGTTTTGTTTTTCCTCATTCAGTTATATGTGGGAAATGAGTGTGTAAAAAAATAAAAGTGAAGATATTCCTCTTTAATGCTTGAATTTAATCAACATGCATCGCACCGAAACCACCCCCCCCCCCCCCCCCCCAAAATAATTATCACCAGCCACCACTGATGATGAGTATCACCAGATAGGACAAAAGAACATAAAAGCCTGCATAATGATCTGCATAAGGAATGAGCTTCAGGTACCTATGTGACTGAGAGCAGCAGGACAAAGGACGTTATATATTATATATATTATATATTGTACTTATCTAGTAAATGCATCTTGATTTAATCATGTTTAAATATTTAGACTAGAAACAAGACACAAATTACTAAGAACAGCATTTTTTCTACATTTTTTGTACTATTTTTTATTTTTAAAAGTAGTCTCATGCTAAAAAATTAAATAATAAATAATTAAAATTATTATACTATTTATACAAAACGAAATTCACTTTAAAGAAAGCAATTCACTTTTACAAAACAAAACTCGATATTAACTTGATAAAACAAACTTTGATATTAAATTTAAAAAAATAACATTAGGCTATAATATTTAAACATCAATATGAAGAAAAATATGTTTGACTGGTACTATATTTATAGCATCTGAGCAGACATTTGTGAATAAAAGCTTTATTGCTGTGACACTAGTCTCTTTTACAATAAACACATTATAATCTGTCCAAAACAGGCCAAATAAATCTTGTCTAAACTTGTATTCTTTATCTAATCTTGTCTTGCGTGTATGACATGCAGCATGATTCATATTTAAACGGTCTTTGTGCGTTTAATATTCACAGATGCTAACAGAATAAACTTAACAGAATAAAGCCTACCTTACAATCAGCCCTGAAACCTTTGCTTTAAGAAATGAACAGCTTTTCATGAAGAGAATGCCTCAAAACGATGAAGCTGAAGTAACGTTAGCGCTTCCCTAGATGTGTTTGTATGAGTTGATGTGTGGGCGTCGACTCTGGATCGCCAGTATTTGAATCTGAAAGAGCGTGTGCTCTGTGGATGTGGTCGCATTAGCGGATAATGAAGTGGCTCGCGAAAGACTGACATCTATCACTTTTCAACCAGATTACATAAACACAGCATATTTGTTTTCGATTTGGTTTACATTGTTTAAAACCTGACATTTCAGCGTTTCTTTAGACATATGTCATGTTTGTGAGACAAGTATTCACTAAGCTAGAGGTCCTTTTCTGAAGACTATCTGAATTAATGTCTTTGAGAGAGAGGCTGCAGATCGCGCATCATGTTTGTTTTCTTTATTTTGCAAAAAGCAAAACATTTTGTTTTTATTGTGACTGTACACAAAAAAATAGAAACTTAACAGATTATAATGATGTATAACACTTGCCTGAATGATAAAAAACGACAGAGTTATTTGAGTCTCTTTGGCACTGATAAGAAAAAAAGAGAGCCGATTGCGCTGGCGCGACTGCTGACTCGAGAGGGTCAATGACAGAATTTTCATTTTTGGGTGAACTAACCCTTTAACTCAGTCTTATAGTTTAAATCTCGTTTTCTTGATTTACCGTGAGTACCATGTTTTATCATGCCTAATTTTGATCTAGCTTACTGCAGTGTGCAACAAGTGTCTCGTAGTAGCCGCTGAGTGAACGCACAGAGTAGCATTATAGCATAACTTTCAACAAACTCAAATGTATCTAATATGATAAAACAGCGCTGCGTTACCCCACATACGCAATCGCTTCAGCGGCCTCGTTCTGCTCCAACGGTTTTCAGCCCCACCCTGCTTCATACTACAGTACCATCAATAAATCTTTAATACATTAGCTCATCCATGAATATGATTTCTGCCCCAGTCCCATCGGATTCTTTTAAGAAAATTACATATTGTGCCTTTAAAAATAAGTATTTGAAATACACAGAGCATCAAAGACACAACTCAGTAGCCAGTAGAGATGAAAATAGTGTGCATGCTTATTAAGATTATTCTAGTAAACTGCGGGCAGTGCAAAAAGAAGGCCTCTGAAGTGTTTTTATGATTTGATCAGTCTTCGGCAAGAACCTCTATACAATCAGATAACACCAAAGCCTGTCATTTTCTTCTTAAGAAAAAAAGACATTCTTACATTCATTTTCATAACTTCTTTCTTAAGAAGATTTTCGTAAATCCAGCCTCTGAACTCCTGTCAAGCCAGTCACTATGAAAAAAGTGTGCCCGCTTATTATGATATTACGGTAATCAGTAGGCAGGGCAAAAAGACGGCCTTTGAAGTGTTTTTGATCAGCGAGTCTTCGGCTATAACTACTATGCAATCAGATAACACCAAAACCTGTCATTTTTGTCCGAAGAAAAAATAAGATGATTTTAAGAAAATATTTGAGAACTTCTTAAGCATGTTCCTAAGAAAAACTTCTTAACTACTTTCTTACAGTATTTTTGTGAATTTAGTTTACTTGCTACTAAGTGCTTCATATGATCAGTGGACAGACCATTGTTAAAGCTCTAAATTTCATGCTTATGCTTCTGTAGCTGCTGTCCCACATTACAGTGTAGTAAATGTAGTGTGATAGACGAGACCATTGAGAAACAAAAGAGCTAAATCATAATGGGAATCGTCTAAATATTTTGATCCTGAATACCTGCAATGTGCTGCATGACGATAAAAAGAGGCTGACGTATGGTAAGTCTTACCCTGGCACTCTGTCTGTTGGCCTTCCTCTCTTCATCTGGAAGGGGAGGCATGGGGTAGGGGTATCTACGGCTGGATGCGATGGAGCCCGTTGAAGAGGTGGGCGATTTGGCCGGTGACAGCGTCCTGTGGGATCAGAGAGATGTGACATTAGCACTGAAGTGTGTGAACTGGTTAACAGGGTCAAGATCCAGAACAAACATGGAGCTGTCACCTTTGACCCCTTGAAGAGGTCAGAGGGAGTGTTTCCACGGCAAGCCATCATCCAAAATCACTAACTTCATCAGTCCTTGCCACAAAAATACCCACTGGCTCTTACTGGCGAGTAAAGCTGGGCAGATACCGCAAGCACAATGAAGTGCTTTTGGGATGTTTAACGAACAAACATACCCGGCGTCATGTGGGCTTACAAACATGGCGGACATGATGAGGTGATCAGGACAGACGCAAGTGATCATCATCAGAACGAATATGGCAGCCATGTGTTGATGACATCAAAGAGTGCAAAAGCGAAACACATTAAGCAGCAGCCGGCATGCAGAGAGGGGACACTGAGTGTGAGAGGGACAGAGCAGTGAAGGAGGAATACAATGCAAAAATCATACAAACACAAGAGCTTTAGCTACAATCAATGAGTCTGGTTTGGTCTTTTGATGTAGGTACACACACAGATGCACAAATATAAGAACCTACACAGAGCAAGTGAATCTCAAAGTGAATCTCAAAGAAACACATCCTAGTTTGTTTTCAGTCCAAAATCAAAATCAAAAGACAAAAATAATTATTTAATTATATAAAGGCTATATAACGTATATATAGATAGATAGGTTCATTTTTACGACCATTACGATTATTGGAACTGTGTTTCCCACATTTCACCCCCAAAGTCTTGAGATATTTGACCTTTAAAAAAAAAAAAAGTATAATAATTGGTGAATTGGTAGTCATTTTAAATTGTATTATAGTGAAAAAACTACTGTAGTATGTTTTATTTAAATGAGAATCGATTAAAAGTAGTACAAAAATTTGTATACCTGCTTTACAGTAACACAAATTAAATAATTAAATGTATTTATTTGCATTACTGCAATGGGAATTTTGGATTAAATGTTTTTATTTGTATTTATAATGTTCGAATAATGTCATAATGCAACAAAAGGATTAATGTGGGCCTAAATATGTGAAAAATTATTTCTTATTTCTGTTGATTTTGGGGTGAAATCTGATTTTGGTTTTGTGAGACAAGGCATTCCTGGATACTTGCATCTCATGGTTATTGATGTTTACATCAAATTATCTACTGAATAACAAATGCCTTCCATCTCCTTTAAAGACAAGTGGTCAGTTATACGACTATATTGTGATGTATGATTGAAAGATTTCTAAGGATAAACGTTTACGATTCATGATTACAAAACTCTGGATGTTAATCCTTGAAATTATAGAAATGTCCATGCACTGCTTTTAAAAGAAAAAACACTGCAGTTAAATTTCTAGTGTAGCCGTTTATGACACGTTGAAATGGAATAATCACGTTTAGAAGATCCAAAAGAAACAAATACGTTGAAATGAATGTTTGTTTTTGAGACGATCTGCCAGCGAGCGCTCTTCAAACCCTAACGCTCAGCTCTCATCTCTGAAAAAAAATATTTGGTCAGGGAAACAAAAAACTGAGGAGGGAAACTGATGGATAGGGGACAGATATGATGCAGTCTGATGTTATTGTACCTAATAAAAGGTCCTTCAGTGTTTTTATTCACATCTTCTACCCATTTAGTTACATAATACTCTGATTTGACGCAAGGGGTTAAATACCTGCAGGAGGAGGATGGGGAAGGAGCGATGGTGAACAGAGAAAAAGAGAAAGGGAAGGGTGGGGGGGAGAAGAGAAAGAACGGGAGAGATAGGAGAAAGAAGGAAGTTGGTAAAAGACAGCAGCAGCACTGACATTCTTTATGGTCCAAGATGCAGGTGAAAGATCAGACAGCAGCTCAGACTGCTACACAGATATCATGAAGCTTTTTCGCATTGTGACTGGTAGAGGACGGAACAAAATGAAGAATCTATAAAACACAGCTGCTAACATCAGCATCCAATTGACCTAAGTTCGCAGAAAAATGTCCAATTTGTCATAATTTACACCTTCTCATGTTGTTGCAAACCTGTAAGATTTTATTTCTTCAGTGGAACACAAAGCAAAATGTTCCCTTCCATACAATTACAGTGTACATTTCTGGTAAACTTCTAAAATGACAAAAACAGACATGAAAATGCTGTTCTTTTGAAATTTCTGTTCATCAACAAATCCTCACAAACAAAAATGAATCAATGTTTCCACAAAAATATTAAAGGGTTAGTTCACTCAAAAATGAAAATTATGTCATTAATTACTCACCCTCATGTCTTTCGACACCCGTAAGACATTCGTTCATCTTCGGAACACAAATGAAGATATTTTAGTTGAAAGCTGATGGCTGAGAAAGGCCTCCATTGACATTCAGTACATTTACACTCACAAGACCCATAAAAGGCACTAAAAACGTTGTTACAAAGTCCATCTCACTACAGTGGCTCTACAATAATTTTACGAAGCGACGGCAATAGTTTTTGTGCGGAAAAAAAATCAAAATAACGATTTTATTCCACAAGTTCTTGTCTTCCTTGTCTGTCTCTGCCGTGAACTCACGAAGCACCAGGACGCATGCGCGAGAATATCACGCAGAACCGGCGTTCGGACACGTGACCCAGAAGCGAGGAGATTTGTTTACAACGAGCAGAGGAAGACGTGCCGTATCTAAGCTGTTGAATTCTACATTGATCGTGCTTTAGGTCTCGGCGCAGAGCTCAAAATGGGACTAAAGTGTGCATTTCATGGATTCCCGAACGCCGGTTCTACGTCATATTCTCGCGCATGCGCCGTGGTGCTTCGTGAGTTCACGGCAGAGACAGACAAGGAAGACAAGAACTTGTGGAATAAAGTCGTTATTTTGATTTTTTTTTCGCTCAAAAACTATTGCCGTCGCTTCGTAAAATTATTGTAGAGCCACTGTAGTGATATGGACTTTGTAACGACGTTTTTAGTGCCTTTTATGGGTCTTGTACTGAATCCCTATGGAGGCCTATCTGAGGCCTTTCTCAGCCATCAGCTTTCAACAAAAATATCTTCATTTGTGTTCCGAAGATGAACGAATGTCTTACTGGTGTCGAACGACAGGAGGGTGAGTAATTAATGACATAATTTTCATTTTTGGGTGAACTAACCCTTTAAGCACTAATATTGATGATTAACTGTTTTCAATATTGATACTAATAAGAAATGTTTCTTGAACACCAAATAAGCATATTAGAATGATTTGATCAAAGGAGCCTTCGTGAACATAACATACCTCATTCAAAACCATTAAAAACTTGTCTGGCTATCACCAGACCAAGCTCAATCTTTTTTAGTCTGGGGAGTCTGCTCTGTATTTTTTACAAAGAAGCATGATCAACAAGAAGCATGATCAACTGGCATAGTTCAAATGACTCTGTACGCAATTGGATAGTCCTTCAACCAATCAGACCAACGATCCATCGCTTCTCTATCCGTCATCGTGTTAAACCCGCCAATAGCGCGCCAGGTGGATAAGCCGGTTTGCGATTGGTCCCCGCAAATTTGTTTAACGGAAGCAGGATAAAAAAATGTACAGGTTTCCAGCCTTAGCTGCAGGTTGAAATCAAATCGCTGGCAGATTGGGCTGGGTTAAAAACATCTTACCAACCCCAAAGTTTTCAGCAGTAGAGTATATATTCAAACTAGTGTTGTTTGGTATCACTGACATCAAGCTGGAACAATTCTTCTATTCAATTCAATTCACATTTATTCGTATAGCGCTTTTCACAATACATATCGTTTCAAAGTAGCTTTACAGAAAATGCATGTGTCCATCATTACAATTTAGAGTGATCTTTTATCAGAGGTTACTGTCCAAATGATGTATTTCAGAAATGTACGCAGTTAGCTAACAAAGTATTAATTTAAACAACGTACTTCAACAAGCTCATTGAAGCAACGAAGCACTAAGGGTGAATATGTGAATGCACATTAGATTTAAGAACTATGACTGAGGTGAAGGCTATCAGTCAATAAAGAATTTCGATCTCTTCCTCATATGGTCTTAGATGTCTTGAAATATAGTGCATGAGTTATACGGGCCACTTATGGTTCTTTTTTGGCTTTACAGCCTCTGGTCACTGAATAGTTTAGTAAAAGCGTCAAGATTCTGTTTTTGTTCCACAAAAGTCATTCAGGCTTGGAACAACATGAGAGTGAGTAAATGACAGAATGTTTATTTTTTGAGCGAACTATTCCTTTTCCACAACCATCAAGCTATTCAACGTTAAAGCACATCACAGAAGTGCGATGCCGCTTGCTAATGCATTTTTGAGTATGTCTTGCTTGAGACTTGAGCAAATATTACAAAATTAAGTAGTAGTATTTGTGTAGGTCAGCTGAATGTTGTTCTTGTTTTAGTTGTGGTCAGTTTGTCACATGCGTTCGAAAAAGGAGAGTTCAAGTGCAGAAACAAGCGTCAAGCTGAAATCAGAATCTGAGTGTATATTGTGTTTATACAGATGAAGACGTGCAGGTCAGTTTTGGCGTGCTGTTCGTTCCAGATATTAAACCAATGCACACATCAATGCACACCCAAAACACACCAGCATTTACTATAAACACAGAACAAATGTATCTTGGACACACTGCAGCACTAATACATGGCATAGAGTTTAAGACTCCATGCAAAGTCTGACATCCACCCTATGTTTTCACATCACTCACTGTACGGTAAAGAATGATATCATGTGATACAGCACTATGCAAATGACTGAATCTCTTACTCTGTGGAGTTGGAGCGAGGACGGAACTTCTTTCCCTTGAGCTTCTTACGGGTACCTGTGATGTTTCCTGCAGTGACAGAGGAGACAAACATGGGATATGAATGCTGATGCAAGCTCTGTCATTTAGAGCTGATGCGTTTATCAGGGTTCCCACTCTTTTTCAGGGATCATTTTCCAGGACTTTTCCAGGACATTTTCAATTTTACTATGCAGATGATAAAAGGATCAAGCCCTAAAGTAATACATTGCTCTCTAAGTCTTTAAAAGGCGTAGTTTATTGCCATTATTTAATATGAGCTCTTTAATCATACATTATGACCATGGAAGCTTGTTTACGCCACAGAAAAAAATAAATAATAATTTTGACTTTTTTTTTGCAATTGTGAATTATAAAGTCAGAATTGTGAGATATGAACTCGCAATTCTGAGAAAAAAAGTCAGTATTTTCCTCAGAATTGGACTTTATAACTCGCAATTGCGAGTTTATATCTTAAAATTCTGAAAAAATTTGTACGAATTGCAAGATATAAACTCGCGATCACAAAAAAATTCAGAATTCACAATTCTAACTTTATATCTCGCAAATGCAAGTTTATATCATGCAATTCTGACTTTATAACACAATTGCGAGTTTCAATAAATCAATGAAGTTGGCTACACTGCACAATGAATCTCTTATTGACCTTATATTATTATTAGTTAGCAAGTTACTGAATTAGGTAGCTGTTTACCAGTTAACATTTGCTGCATACATTGAGCAGTTAATAGCATTAGCTAACTGCTGCAAGTGGCAACACAAGACTAAACATCATCATTTAGAATACGTGTCAAAGCTCAGCACTCCTGAACATCGCACTTTCTACAACCAATGGTAATTGTTCTGGGCCAGTGATAAACTCTTGGCTAAAGAAAAACTGGAAAAAAACAGGACTGGAAAAAATAATAATGAATTTTCCAGGGTTTCAAGGTTTTCCAGGACGAGTGGGAACCCTGATTTATGGATGTGTTACCTTGCCATGAGTTGCTCCTGGGTCGTCCGTTTTCACAGACGTCAGAGATGTGCTTGGCATCTGGGATTCTTTCACTCCAAGAGTGAGAGAGACCGTTAGATCTTCAGACCAAAGAACAGAGAAAAGTTCATGAAATGCAGTTACAGAGATTAAAGGGGTTCTGTGTGAGGAAAATAAATGGCTGAGAGACGTCACATGGGTCATTCCTACTAAGCAGTACATTTTAATCTTCCTATCTTAATATTTTTGATAAAACATTAAACTCACTATTATTAAAGATAGAAATCATATCATCTTAGTTAGCTTTAATTATCACAAATTCATAATGAAGTGAACACAGGGGGATTTTTTCTTGTGTCTAACAAGGAAAACTGGCAATATATTAAGCAATATTGCAGGGGTTTCTTAATTTTTCCTTTATCGAATCAAAATGTCTAACACATCAAGTTCTTTAAACCAAATATTGTTGTAATTTATAGTATCATTTTAAAGGTTTTCCATGAGTCTTCAATTTCAGTTTTTATTCAGTTGTTAATCTTTTGTAAACAAAAGTCATATTCCATAATGACATCACCATCATTCAAGTGACATCATGTATTTATTTAAAGTTCTTTCTAACTACAGTATATTCATTCAAATGTTGCAGAGATATACTGTGAAGCAGGAATGATCCGCATCACAGTGATGAGCAGAACAAACACACTGAGATGAGCGACATGAGCATGAGACCATGGAGATGGGACACCATGAAGACACTGACTTACTTACTGCCCCAGCATTAATGATACAAGAGCCTGATAGGACTTTAACAATAACCAAGAGAGAGACAATAAGACAGTTACAGCATTTTGAGCAAATAGCACAAACAGGAGAAATCATCAAGGAAGCAATAATAACCTGTACGTCTTGACTAAAAATGCCTGCACACTTTATTTAAAAAGAAAAGTCTGTGCCAAATAAAACAAATCAAAATTATTTAATACTTTCAATAATATATCTCAGAGTCAAAAGCATGAATTAGCCCTTAAAAATAAAAAAATATCTCCTTAAGAGATCTCTTTAATGTCTCAGTTGTATTTCCTAGACAGTAATAAGACTAAACAAAACAAATGGTGACTTTGGCTCTGAGATATTTTTCCTCAGGAAAATGCCCCATAAATCTCATGCGTCTCCTCTAGAGTTTCAGGAGAGATCACAATGTCTCAGACTGTTTTCAGATTTAAGACACCTAAAGACTACAATCAAAGGTCAGAGATCTGACTATTTTCTCAGACATTACTCGTCACGACTATCTGTATCTCTATATTACGTTCATAGCTCTATGCTCTATGCTATGAGCTTTTGAGCTCTCAAAGAAAAGTTTCCTATTAGTTTTTAAAGTAAACATTCCACTGTAGGTTAGTAGAGCAGGCAAAGCGATGAAGATGAAAATGGAGATGAAGCACACCTGAAGCCGAACAGAGAGATGTTTTGGCTGATGGAGGGGATAGAGGGTGTGAAAGAGCAGGTGTTGATCTGGAGGTGAGACAGGTAAGCAGACCTCTTCTTGGAGCTGCTTCCAGAGTTTGAGCTCACGCCCTGCGGCATGTCACTGTAGAGCGAATCCGCGTCTCCAGGCTTCTTCACGTAATCACCCGGAGGCATTTGACTGACAAACAGAAAACAGTTTGATCTGAAAACTGGTTCACCATCAAAAATGTGATCACTTAGGAAAATATATACACTACCCTTCAAATGTTTTTTTTTAAAGAAATTAATACTTTTATTCAGCAAAGATGCATTAAACGGTTCAAAGGAGACAGTAAAACATTTAAATTGTTTCAAAAATTTCTAATGTTTATATTTTAAAATAAATCCAGTTTTGTTTTTGTTTTTTTACTTTATATTCATGAAAGAAACAATGCATCAGTTTCCACAAAAATATTAAGCACAGTAACGTTTCTTGAGCAGCAAATCAGCATATTAGAATGATTTCTGAAGGATCATGTGACTGGACTAGAGTAATGATGTGCATCACAGGAATAAATTATATTTTAAAATGTATTCAAATAATAATATTTAAAAAAGTAAGAATATATCACAATATTACTGTATTTACTGTATTTCCGGTCAAATAAATGCAGCCTTGCTGAACATAAGAGGCTTGAACGGTAGTATGCATGCAATATGTGAGGTAATGTTCATTGTTCAAGTCCTTAATCAGAAAGTATGAGCATTAATAACAGCCTTAAAAATAATTCAAAACTTTTCACTCCTTCACACAACACATAAAAGCACACTCAAAATGAAGAGAAAGCTGGACAAACCGACAAAATCTTCGGTGAACTTCAGATTCAACATACTGACGCTGTCTGTAGCTCCTTCATGGGTAGAGAAAAAAAAAATTAATAAACATCAAGAGAAAATCATTATAAATAACAAATCCATGCATTTCAAATTCTAGTTTAGAGGGACAGTTCACTCAAAAATGACAGTGTCTTTATTTACTCACCCTCATATTGTTCCAAAACAGTATGTATGACCTTTACTCTTCCATAGAGCACAAAAGCAATAGTTAAGAATATCTCTAGAATATTTCAGAAGTTATTAAGTTCAAAAAGTTTAATTTTATTGAAAAAGAGCCCTAATCAAAATATTTGTTCAGTGAAAGAAAGTTAAGTTTGGCACAACATGAGGGTGTGTACATGATGATAGAATTGTCATTATTAGATTACTATCCTTTTAATACTATAGTTTAATAATGTTTTTAGCTAATGAGACGTCTGTAGTCATGTGACTCACTTGTATCCCCATGCAGAAATGCCTAGAATCAGTGCAAGGACCAGGATTGAGCCAGCAATGGCCCCGATGATGATGTTAGTAGTTACAATGCCTGTCAGAGGAACAGAATGTTTAATCTGTAACCATGGCAACTAGCGGACAACACTGACCTGCAATCATCTGGACAAAGCAAAATGAATCTGGATGTAAACATGATTCATAGCCTATTTATGTTTGAGTTAGTATTTTGTTTGTTTTGTCCGGTTGACCGCATGACAAAACCAATCTGGAATAAAGACAGATAGAGACAGGAACTAGAAAAAAGATTAATATAAAGATTTATGACTCTTTCGCTCCATGGAGGGCTCAATGTTAAAGGCATCCATACAAATCAAATCCATAAAACAGGGTATATGACGAGGTTTATAACAACACAACACAGCAGATAAACACTGTTAGCTTCATTCAGACAGAAACACGGAGGAATAATGGGGTGAGTGAACAACAAAACGACAGAGAAGAAACACCAACAAACAACAACTCAAATCTAAACTCACTGTCACTCCTGCAAAAGACATGAGCCTGTCCACAAAGAACGAGTGCATATAAACAAAAGCAATGAAACAGAAAAATAAAAAGAGAAATTAAAAGCGTGTGAAATGTGTGAGTGGTGAATGAGCTGTTGAACATGAATATGATAACAGAACAGAAGAGAAGAATAACAGACTAATGAAAAATGAAAATTATATCTTGATCTTTTTATTTACATATTTAATAACAGGAACCATCAAATTTAGCCTATCAGTCCTAACCTAGTTTGAAGTAAAATGTAATAAATTATATGCTGTTCACTAAATCAATTAAAATGATTAAATCAAATCCTTCAGTGCGTTAATATAGCTGGTGCCATCTTAGTGGTAAAATCGCTGTAATGCACTGCATCACGTGGCTTATTTTGACATATATTATTTGTTTTATAGAATTGACCTATGAAATATGTTCAGAAATGGCACCTCTTCTGATTGTTGCAACTTGCTGGGGGCCTTTACACATAATCACCATGTCTTCTGTCATCAGCTTTTTTTGTAATGCGTGCTGGTAAAGGATCTCTGAGTAGTGAAACTGTGACTGGTTCTGTGCCTCATCTTTTTGTGAAGTCCTTTTGGAAAGTGGAAGTTTGTCTTACCTGATGTTTTGGCTGTGGGACGCACCAGAAGGTAGCTCAAAGGAGAGGTGGAGTTACAGTCCTCACCTGCCCAGCCCAGGTCACACACACACCTGAGCTCATTACTGCACACCTTCAACACACACACACAAAGATACCACAGTAATGAAAAGCAGCATTTCAACAAAATCTGTCGTTACAATAAAAGAACATGCAGTGAATCGTTTATTTGGATATTAGGGGTATTAAACACCTTTTTGGTCTCAAACCAAAAAAGACAATTACAGCTCATATCATTATTTTAGCTGAAACTGAATCGGTGGGTGACACAAGTGTTCCAGTTCACACCACACACAATCTCTCACCCCATGTCCAGAGCAGATCACCCTTTCATTGGTTCCGGGGCACGTGCTGAAGTTGAACTCCTGCACTGGGAGGCATTTATGGTTAAAGCAGATGCGATCCGTCCCACACGCCGTCCCATCCTCGACGTATCCCAGATCAGTGTCGCCGTCAATCAGCACATGCCCTCCACTGAAACGTTCACACTTACTTTAGGAAAATCATTCAACACATAGAAACCTGAAGTGAGTGTCTCTGACTGTACCTGCAGTCCAGTGAGGCGCTGTGCTGGGCCACAGAGAAAGAAGTCAAACCTCCCTGTAACTCTCCGAGTCTGGGTGCTGGAGAAATGTTGGAGCAGAGCAGGTATCCACAGTGTACATCCCTGAAAACACACATATGTTCCAGGTTAAATGATCGTACACATCCATGACATGCTTTAATGACTTAACTCCAATGTGATCATGCGAGCAGGGTGCGCGGAGGTATGGAAATACATTAACATTTAATCAATTAACAGATGCTTTTATCCAAAGCAACTTACAAATGAGGAGAGCAATAAAAGCAATCAGACCAACAAGGGGAAACAGTACGCAAGGGCTGTAACCAGTCTCAGTTAGTCTTTTTTTTAATAAGAAAAACAAATAGAATAGGTATGTGCTAGTCTTAATTGGTCAGGTGCTGCTGGAAAAGATGTGCCTTTAGACATTTTTTGAAAATGGCTACAGACTCAGTTGATCTAATTGAGATTGGCCCACCAGGTGGGAACGGTCCATGAAAAGGTCCGTGAGAGTGAGCTATTGGCAGCCAGTGCAAACTGATGTAGAGAGATGTGACGTGGGCTTTCTTTGGCTCGTTGAAGACCACCCTTGCAGCTGCATTCTGGATCAGTTGCAAAGGTTTGATAGTGCATGCCGGAAGGCCCGCTAAAAGAACATTACAATAGTCCAGTCTGGAGAGAACAAGAGCTTGGACCAGGAGTTGTATGGCCTGCTCTGATAGGTCCTAATGGGCCAGTGTAGTAATATGGTCAGTGAAGATTAAGTGATCATCAATCACAATTCCTGGCTATCCTGGCAGGAGTTATGGTTGACGAACCTAGTTGAATGAAGAAGTTGTGATGAAGTGCCAGGTTGGCTGAGACCAAGCAGTTCTGTCTAAGTAAGGTTGTATACATATGTTATACATATATTTGTACCGAATGCAGTGATTGGACAAACATTTTTCTACCCTACCCTATCTATAAATTACACTTAAAGGTAAGGTATGCAGTTTTTATAAACTTTTTGTTATACTGGTTAAAACTCTCTTCACTCTTCACAATCAATAATAGACGTGGTCTAAATATATATATATTTAGACCACACACACATGAACATGTCATGGAAATTCATTACCCATTACCTTTTACTTTCATCTAGTAACCTCTTATGACGATCAAACTCACTGTTTTTTGCACTGAATCCAGGTGTCTTTGTCACGTCCACAGTTGCCCTTCTCTGTGCCCTCAATGTTGAGTTTCTCATAGCAAAACTTATCAGCCGATGTTGCTTCTTTAGAAACAAAAACATCACACTAATCATGACATCAGAACCACCCACCAACAAAAAATATATTTTAGGAAGTGATGACACACTCACCAGTTTAATTATCGTTAACTAAAATTATTTTAAAAAATTGGTAATTGAAATATATATATTACATTAAAGACTACAATAAAAATTCTAAATGTTGCCTTAGCAGCTAACTTAAATAAATATGTTTACATTGAAGTAATAAAATTACTACAACTAAAACTAAAATAAATATATATTTTAATATATATAAAAATATATTAAAGCTAAATGGATGAAAATGACAATAAAATTTACAAAAGCATATAATATGACTAAAACTAAAATGAATAGCAAATTCAAAATAAATACTGTAATAGTATATAAATAATTCTAAAATAGCTGTCACTCACTCTCTCCCCAGAGGTACTTGCACTGCCTGTCCTTGGTTTTGCACCTGCCATTGAAACATCTTCCCTGAAATGAGATCAAATGAAGTCAATAAAAATCACATAATATAAAATAATAAATTGCCACTATATTTCATATATAAAAAACTCACTTGATCTTTCTCACATGTGTACCCATCCATCTTGTGCAGGTTTGGAGGACACTGTAAAAAAAATAATTGAGTTTTACACTTTAAATATAACAAACTATTAAAGATTCTTCATCCTTCAGCAAAGTAAAAGGACATGTTTATATTGACATACTATTTACTGTTTATAAATGTATGTAGTATGCACTCTGCAGTCCATATGCAGTGCTGGTCACAGTGATTTTGCCAAGTAAGACATATTTTGTTGATCCTGGAACCACATTAGTGTCTGAAAATTTTGTCCTAACCCTATCCTACCCCTAAACCTAACCCTACCCATAACTTCTCCCTAAAATCAAAGGGAAATTAATAACACTGAAATAGAAGCACCTAGCCCTGGTTGTAAGCCTAAACGTCACATAAACTGTAAACTTGTCACTTGAATCTGATTGCTTGATTGGAATGCTGTTCCAGGATCAACAAAGATGCACATGGTATACTTGGTGAAATCACGTTCACCTATGTGTTCCATATACCAGTAGGATATGTGAATTTTATGTATGCATAGAATGACCTACTAGATTTGCAGAAATGTGCAATATATAGCAGAGCACACTGTCTGGAATTTTGTATGCAACAATTCAATGTGTTTGACATGAACCAGAAGCAATATTTTGACTGACAAGTGACTGCCATACCATTAAAACGAAAAAAAAAGAAAGAAAAGAAAATCCTGAAAAACTGGACACCACTCACTAAATTTGGCATGCAACATGTGGCATACTATTGTTCAAAATGAGTGATCACATAAAAATACTGTTTTTTATTTTTTAATAGTATACAATATCCAGTACATAATGTGCAGTATGCTAGTATTTCATTTCACTTCATTTCAAATCCAAATTCTATTGTATTAGTCCATTAATTCTTCTGCTGCAGGATGTGTTGTGCCCTCACCTGGCTGGAGTTTCCAGTGCACATTTCCGGTATGTCACAATCATTGACAGCCTCACGACAAAGTACACCCATAAACTCCAGCTACAGACACAGCACAAGAATCATTAAAACATCACACAAACAGAAGGCTGCAGATTTTTCTTGTACGACTCAGCGCTACCTGGCAGTCTTTACAACAGAGTCCATCGCTGCATTTGGCTCCCTGCGTCAACATACAATTCTTGCAGCAGTTCTCCCCTTCTCTAGCACACTCCTGCATAAAGGCAGGAAAGAAACAGATTACATAAGCAGTGTCAGATTATTGTGATCATGATGTTGATGTAAGATCACTCACGGCTGGGGTTCCACAGTCACACTCCTCTCCTGCCTCCACAAAACCATTTCCACACTCTGGAGGATCCAAGAGCTACAGAAAAAAATTATAATAAAAAAGAGAGAAAAAAGAACTTATTTTGCACCATTCATTTGTTAATTTATTGCACTAATATTATTTCACACATATTACTTACTTTCATATACATATGTGACCCTGGACCACAAAACCAGTTCATAAGTTGAACGGGTATATTTGTGGCCAACAATACATTGTATGGGTCAAAATTATCGATTTTTTTTGTATGCCAAGGAAATGATCAAGTTCCATGAAGATATTTTGTAAATTTCCTACCATAAATACATCAAAAATGTATTATTAGTAGTAATATGCGTAATATGCCAAACTTCATTTTAAAGGCAAATTTCTCAAGATTTAGATTTGTTTCAAATACTTGTATATATTACATCAATGGAAAGCTTATTTCTTTTAAAAGAAAAATTTACCCATATGACTGGTTTTGTGGTCCAAGGTTACATATTTCATATAAGATGTAAACATTTTGGCAATACGTTTTTTACAGTAAAAACATAAAATTGAAATATTATTGCAATTTAAAATTAAAATGTAATTTATTGTAGTGAAGACACTGCTGAATTACTCCAGTCTTCAGTGTCGTATGATCCTTTAGAAATCATTCTAATAGGCTGATTTAGTAATCAAGAAATACTTCTTATTATCATTAATGTTGAAAACAGTTGTGCTGTTTAATATTTTTGTGGAAACCACAACCATTTCCCCCTCATATTCTTTGAATATAAAGTTCAAAAGAACAGCAATTATTTGAAATATAATTTTTTGGAATAGTCACTTTTGATCAATATAATGCACTTTTTTCCCTTTTTTTACTTCCTGAATGCAAGTGTACGTATGAAACTTTGTGAAAGAGTTTTCCAATCCTGTGGAAATTTGGGGCACTTTGTTTGAGGTTCTGTGGGTGCAGATTCTGCGTGGGTTTAGTGACGTGCTAAGGAAAGCAAATGCTATCAACATACAGAACTGAATGGGTTTACCTTTGAAGGTTTGTTGAAGAGACACGCACCACCTCCACTGTTCAGGAAATCATGAAACTCTTCCACGTTACAGTCAGAAAATCTCTCAGGTAAGTAGAAGCTGTTACAGAGAACCACAAAGCACTAAAGTCATAATGCCTAATTTTCTTTGATTCACACAACAACTGAAACAGGCTATAAAAATGAGTGTCACTATCAAATTCACATTGAGCTTATACTGAAAAGCAACTATTCTTAACTCACTAACCACGTTTACATGCACATTGTTTTCCAATTCATGTATTCTAACCCTTATTTAGAAAAGAATTCCCATTTACTACACATGTAATCATTATAATCCAAATAAACTGACAAGCAGATTCTTTTCCCACTACTCACTTATGGAAATACTGGAAGTGCTTACCAGTAGAGGATTTGTTTTTAGATGCAAGTGTAGATGTAAATGAACAAGTGGATATTCCAATCCCAAATAAAAAGTATAGCATTTCTGAGTATTACAGGGAAATGCCAGCTGCATTATTCAGATTGGTTTATGGCAATCAAGTTAAATCACGTTTACATGACACAAAATCAAAATGTTCATGTAAACGTGGTCAGTGTTGTGGGGCATATTACTTCTTAAAATTATGGTCTTGGGATAGAAAATGTGTTTACTGTGAACTGGTCACGCTGAATGTAAACATCAGTCTGGTTAGAGGCTATTGACTGATTCATTCAGACCAGCAGATGGCAGGACTCAGACACAAAGAACAACAAAACACTAGGTCCACAGCAACCAGGGTGAAAATGGAAGAATCTGTCAATTCCCGGTCTATATATTTACTTGAAGGCCCCCTGAGATTTTAAGTCAATATTTCTATAATTTATCACATTTGTATGTTTATGGTTCTCTGATGTTGGTTAATGGTCACAGTACTACATGCAGGTTAAATATCATTCTTTAATTTTAATTTATGATTTATTAATTGTAATCTTTTAATCAACCCACAAAACCCCCTGCAGTTCCTTCACAGTTTGAGAAACTCTGGACCAGATTACCCAAATCACTCTTTTTTTAGGCGAATCCTCTCTGATTCTGATGACACTTTCATAGCTTTTGCTTGCTCATTCTTCGATCTATCCATCCACAACACCCTCCCTTCAAGGTAAATCACAATTGTTCCAAATGTAAACACAGAGGTGTGGCAATACAGACAAATTGTAAAGTATCAGGAGAACGCTTAGCCTGCTCAGCCTGTATCAGCCGGGACGCTGCCCTCAATATCCTGCAGAAGTTATTCCGAAGCAGTAAGCACTATTCCAATCTGTGACAATCTGCAACAATGCAGTTTCAGGAAACCTTAACCGCAGGCTGCAAATCAATAAGTGCATATCTCACATTATGCCTTGTACAAGTGGCTACTCTTCTTTTACCAGACGCTGAGTGTGTTCCTGGAATATCAGGGCACCTTGTCTTACCTGGTTGCGCATTGGTAATTAATTTTAAAGTGTTGCAGACATTTTCACAGGATTGTTAACATCAGGAAGACAAACTTAAAGGGGGAAAATAGAGAACACAAAACATCCTGCCACATTAACACTGGAGTTAGTGGATCAGATCGGACATGCAGGCTGAACGGAAAATAAAACTCCTCAAAACATCTATCAATGGAGAGACAGATGAGCACGTCTGTCTGAAAGGCCATTGATACTGGTGTTAATAACATGAGCCGTGAGTGTGTGCTGTAGCTTTCAGGAAATTATGGATATATATATATATATATCAAAAACAACCCAACTACAACATATGTATTGTCATGTTGGAACCAGAGGACTTTCTCATACTCAGAAGTCCCATATTCTCCTGATAGTGAGAAAGAGCTTAGCTTGGTGTGGTGATTACAACACTTTTTCTCTCAATTTATGAACGTCTACATATGACATATACTGTAAGTTTGAAGGCCCAAATGAGTTGTGGAAATGTTTGCATTAATAAAAAATAAAAAAAACTGTTAATGACTAATAAATGTGTTTCCGAAACATGAGTTGTAAAGAGAAGAAGTCTTATTTGAGAAGCTAAGCACACAGCAAGACTGAGGGTGAACACACACTGAGTGCTGGTGTGAATTTCAGCTAACGTCCTGTCAGTAAGCCATTACATATATACATATATATATCAGATGACAGATGTCAGTCACTTTTGTCACCATAATTCTGATTATCTGATTGTATTATAAAAGAGTTTGTGTTTGGAGGTAGACTGTGTGTGTCTCACGCAGGCTTTATGACATTTGGCATTAGCGTGAAATCATGATCGTTCTGTTCTGAGTGTGAATGACTGCAGACAGTTTTAAACTGTTTAAAGGGGTTATATCATGGGAAATGAGTTACATACTATATGTTTCGGGAAAAAAACACCTCCACATTCTAAAAAGAACATTTGTTAAACTATGCTGCAAAAACAGCTAGTTGTGACATTTTCATAGCTATAACCACACAAGGATGCCAACTGGGTGTTGATTTTGGCATGGATTGTTTTTTTGTTGTTGCTTTTGCAAAAAGGATCTTATTTAATTATTGGCTAGTTCAAACTATGTTGGATCCCAAACATCCCCCAAAATGTTTAGGGGCAGAGAGGGGGTGGAAAATACTGAAAGACCTTAGATAATATTATCAGGAACAAAATAAAAGACTAAAAATGCATGATATGACCCCTTTAAAATGAGAGGAGCCAAAAAAATCCCCTCTAAACGAAACATATCCCACTATGAGCTGTCGGCCGAATTAAAAACCAGTGAAAAACTTTAAGAGAGCACACAGGAAACTGCAGAATGTTCCAACATAATGCACTTCCGCCATACTGCACTCTTGACTGAATACAATTAAGGCCATAATGCTATTAGATGGAGTGAGGGGGCGAGGCTGAAGTGACTCAGCAGCTGACTGGTCGACAGGACACGAGCGAGTAGCATGACACAGCCAAGCGTCTGCTCACCTGCTGTCCCATTCGGGAACAAGGGGAAACGCAAAAGGTATTAAAACACATGGATAAGGACAAACCAACACACACAGACGCACACTGTGACATGAACAAACACCTATCACATCACACGTATCTGATCACCTCACATCACGGCATTTCTTGCACGGCCACTGTGAACATTTCTGACTGTTTTAGGCATAAATACTAATTATCAGTTGTGCTTTGCTACTCTGTTCATTCGATTTTTCACTTTGGCTCTGACAAACACTGTTTGTGAATAGTAAGATTACTTAAAAAGAACCAGGATGAAATTAATCATGAACAGTGAAATGTCAATGTCCAGATGTGAAATGTTTACAGTGGAGAGCCAAAAATAGAAAATTGGACTAAAATGATCAATAACACTTTCTCATGAAGTTTTGTGTTGTAATTTTACATTGGAGGTCATAGGTCAGTCTCACAAAAACATCTTATATTACCCCAATATCAAACAACAAAAACAGCTTATATTTGGCATAAGTAAACTGTATTTTTAGGACTATAAAGTTTTATTTGCACAATGCAATTATTTTCATGATAATTAACATGAATATACATGGACATTATATATATATATATATATATATATATATATATATATATATATATATATATATATATATATATATAATGCAGAACATCTATCAATGGAGAGATGATAATAATAATATATATATAATAATATATAATAATATATCAAAAATAATAATAAAAATTATATATATATATATATACAGTGAGGAAAATAAGTATTTGAACACCCTGCTATTTTGCAAGTTCTCCCACTTAGAAATCATGGAGGGGTCTGAAATTGTCATCGTAGGTGCATGTCCACTGTGAGAGCCATAATCTAAAAAAAAATCCAGAAATCACAATATATGTTTTTTTAACTATTTATTTGTATGATACAGCTGCAAATAAGTATTTGAACACCTGTCTATCAGCTAGAATTCTGACCCTCAAAGACCTGTTAGTCTGCCTTTAAAATGTCCACCTCCACTCCATTTATTATCTTAAATTAGATGCACCTGTTTGAGGTCGTTAGCTGCATAAAGACACCTGTCCACCCCATACAATCAGTAAGAATCCAACTACTAACATGGCCAAGACCAAAGAGCTATCCAAAGACACTAGAGACAAAATTGTACACCTCCACAAGGCTGGAAAGGGCTACGGGGAAATTGCCAAGCAGCTTGGTGAAAAAAGGTCCACTGTTGGAGCAATCATTAGAAAATGGAAGAAGCTAAACATGACTGTCAATCTCTCTCGGACTGGGGCTCCATGCAAGATCTCACCCCATGGGGTCTCATTGATCCTAAGAAAGGTGAGAAATCAGCCCAGAACTACACGGGAGGAGCTGGTCAATGACCTGAAAAGAGCTGGGACCACCGTTTCCAAGGTTACTGTTGGTAATACACTAAGACGTCATGGTTTGAAATCATGCATGGCACGGAAGGTTCCCCTGCTTAAACCAGCACATGTCAAGGCCCGTCTTAAGTTTGCCAATGACCATTTGGATGATCCAGAGGAGTCATGGGAGAAAGTCATGTGGTCAGATGAGACCAAAATAGAACTTTTTGGTCATAATTCCACTTAACGTGTTTGGAGGAAGAAGAATGATGAGTACTATCCCAAGAACAACATCCCTACTGTGAAGCATGGGGGTGGTAGCATCATGCTTTGGGGGTGTTTTTCTGCACATGGGGCAGGGCGACTGCCCTGTATTAAGTAGAGGATGACTGGGGCCATGTATTGCGAGATTTTGGGGAACAACCTCCTTCCCTCAGTTAGAGCATTGAAGATGGGTCGAGGCTGGGTCTTCCAACATGACAATGACCCAAAGCACACAGCCAGAATAACCAAGGAGTGGCTCTGTAAGAAACATATCAAGGTTCTGGCGTGGCCTAGCCAGTCTCCAGACCTAAACCCAATAGAGAATCTTTGGAGGGAGCTCAAACTCTGTTTCTCAGCAACAGGCCAGAAACCTGACTGATCTAGAGAAGATCTGTGTGGAGGAGTGGGCCAAAATCCCTCCTGCAGTGTGTGCAAACCTGGTGAAAAACTACAGGAAACGTTTGACCTCTGTAATTGCAAACAAAGGCTACCGTACCAAATATTAACATTGATTTTCTCAGGTGTTCAAAAACGTATTTGCAGCTGTATCATACAAATAAATAGTTAAAAAATCATACATTGTGATTTGTTGTTTTTTTTTAGATTATGTCTGTTTTTAGACATGCACCTACGATGACAATTTCAGACCCCTCCATGATTTCTAAGTGGGAGAACTTGCAAAATAGCAGGGTGTTCAAATACTTATTTTCCTCACTAATATATATATATATATATATATATATATATATATATATATATATATATATATATATATATATATATATATATATATATATATATATATATATTTTTTTTTTTTATTAATATTTTTGTAATTTATACAAATTATCCAGACACATATATTTTTACTAGTGGGTGCAGGACACTATGTAAGTAAGGATAGCAAAATAAAGTAAACTGTGACATATAAAATTGATACAAAATTTGGGACCAAAATTATTCAGACACTTTGACCTGACCATGTTTTGCCCAAGTGTTTTTTTATTTAATTGCTAATGCGACCATTTACACCACAGACTGAACAAAATGAAGCATTGCTTGGTAATTGGTTGACCTAAATTGGTATAATCTAATTGTGTACTTAAATTTAACAGCTGACTGACAGCTGATTGGTTGATTGTAATCCATTACATACCTTTCTATCAAAGGTATCTGACATTATCAAGATGAATCTGTTCTTACACAGTTTAACTCCGAGATCTTGTCATATTTTATTACCATTTTCTAAACTATGGCGATATAAACTGTGATAATGTGAGAAAATGTTGAAGGTGTCTGAATAAATAATTTTGGTTTGACTGTATATATATATATATATATATATATATATATATATATATATATATATATATATATATATATATATATATATATATATATATATAGGAATAAGGAATGAGGTTATTTTTGGCATTGCAGTAATAAGAATTGATTCTAGGGTGAAATGTGAATCTGAAATGCGGATATTTTGTGGAAGGTTTTGTGAGATTCACCCACACAGATTGTAATGCTAATCTGCCCACCCATCAACAGTCTGTGAGGTTCCCGTGAAAATGAAAACAGGACACAGATATGAATATGCCCAGAGACAGATGAATTGAGATGCCAAATTATTTACTGCCACCTAGTGGACTTTCATGAGAAATAGCGTTTAAATCCATCCCAGTTTCTCAATAGCTGCCAGTTAACAACATCTGACGTGACAGAAAGCGTTATGGATCAGTGAGTGGCACAAATTGCAAACACTGTTACTTTGACTACATTTAATGTAACGTTATTAAAGCAACTAAACAGGAACACAGACTCAGCACAAAGCATGACAGGCTGTTTTAGTAAGACTAATATGCATTTCCAACAGGGTCTCAAAACTTAAGTGAGTTATGTGTGTGTTAGGATATCTGGGAAATCTGCTTTATTAGAAACTTACCCAACATCATCCATTATGCAGCCAGACCATTTATCTTCACACTTGCACTCCCCTGTGTGGGAAAGATGGATTGCAGTGACAAACTATGAGTCTGTATGTGTGAGTACTCCTGTGTTTACTGCCAAAGTACACACATGAAAAATATAAAGGTTATAATAAGGAATGAGAACACTCACCGTTTAAAATGCGTTTCTTATCCGAAAAGATGCCGATATTTTGTCCCAGTGACTGAGCGAGAGTTATGGCCATTTCCTTTCCATACTAACAAATCAGAAAAAAAAACCCAAATAAGTCTTTGACACTGACAAACAGATTCAATTTCATTACTTAAAAGCATCTTCCATAACCACAAGCACAAACCTCATTGACTCCACCTCCTTTAGTGAGCGAGCAGACTCCGCCCATGTATGAAGCTCCTCCCCAGTTGCTATGGAAGCGGTTGCCCCTGGACGCAGACAGAAAACTCATTAAAAATGCCCTTTCACTTGATCATAAAAATAATATCTGCTGTAGGCATGTGTGTGTTTTCTTTATAACTCACGAGAAAAGGTGAACGGAGTCACACTTTTCTTTAATAAAGTCTCTTCGGTACTTCATAAACTCTCGTAATGTCACCATGGGGTCATCGTTGACGTTAAACCTGTTGTCTGATGCCCACGTTTCCATTGCAACCAAGACAATTCTAGTGTTGAGTTGCTCTTTAAAGTACTGAAGATACAAAAAAAAAAGTGTCTTTATTAACAACAGGTGAATAGAATTGCATCCATGTAATTCTGAATCCAAAGGACACATGTGATGGCTGTAGAATGATGAATCTTCTTTGTTGTTCATTCTAGAGCTCATTTTGACATACTGAACAACAGGCTGAAGCAGCCAAATGCCAAATGTCTCTCACAGAGAGAGAGAGAGAGAGAGAGAGAGCGATAGAGCGAGAGAGAGAGAGAGAGAGAGAGAGAGATGGAGGAATGTTTATGGGACTGTCAAGGGCAGACAGACTGACAAACAAGCAAGCAGATAAAGCAGCTCATGACGTGAGTGTCAGCCTGCTCTATTTGTCTTGAGAAACTGATGAGGATCAGCCTTCTGCAGTTATAATATTATCTGTTTAATAGATTTACAATGTAAGTTATCAGCCCGAATATCAGCCCAATTTTTGGGTGTTGTATGGGCGACGGAACGCAAGAATTGATCGTTTTATCTCTTATAGTATGTAGTGGAAAACAACCAATGCCGCATCTGTGATGCTTTACAACATCCCACATCGTCACATCTGTGACGCTGACCAATAGGAGCACAGAAGCTTTTCCGTACACAGCTTTCAAATATGGCGAAACGAAAGAGAGACAATGGTACTGGTGCTGCTAGGTGGAATTAATCAATGGAGGACCACCACGCAAATGCATGGGCCCCAGAGCCCCAAAAGCAGTTAACTCAATTCCTGACTCCTTTTAATATAATTTACTATAAGGCAGTAATAATAAAAAGATGATTAAAAAGAAACAACCATGAAGCACACATATCCAAGCCCAACTCAAAAAAATAAAGAAAATTTAAAAGAAGAAATCCAATACAGAAAGTTTGCCAAGCGTACAATTTTTTTTGCCGAAAAATCGAAATGAAACGTCTATAGGGTTAGGAATCGAATTCCAATTCTGGAATCGCATACTTAAGGTCATCGATTCATTTGAGAATCGGAAACTTATACAATTTCTATTCCGCTTATACATATCTGTGTGCGCAATTAATGTGATTTTCAACTATTCAATGCAAGAAGCTGCACTCCCCTCTCATATAGTGCGTGAATACTGAATCCAATTGATTTTGTGCTTGAACAGACAAATACACAAAATTGTCAAAATATCCTCGTAAAGTCACTAATCTTGACTGAATAACTAGTGTAACTTTAATATGGATTCATCTATTTTTTATTTATAAAAAGAAAACGATATGCGGTTTCACATCCTGACTTTGCTTATGGCCCCCAAAATGGTAAACCCACCCCTGGCTGTAGCAACAATACTCCTGCCTTCATAATATTTTCCTTTTAGGAACTACCATGACAGAGTGAAAAAAGATTGGCGAACGGAGATGCTTCAGCAACCCGGTAAGTATGCCGCTTCTGTAGCCATTGTTTGTTTCTGCTCTTGTTTCCGGGAGTCACTCGCTAGTTCCGCATTCTCTATGACATCACGCAAGTTGTTAAAGATGGCAAGCATTGATTGGTCGGGAAGCAACGTGTAGTTGTACTTGTCCATGACACAACAAGAATTTAGGAGTCAAAATCGCATAATCTGACATAGTGACTATTGTAACAGACAAAAGTATTGTGTAGTCTGAACCCAGCATAAAACAATACGGTCACACTTTAGATTAGGGTCCAACTCTCACTATTAACCTAATTACTGTTTATTAATAGTTAGTCAGGTAGTTGTTAGGTTTAGGTATTGAGTAGGAATTGGGTAGGATTAAGGATGTAGAATAAGGTCATGCAGAATAAGGCATTAATATGTGCTTTATAAGCACTAATAAACAGTCCATATCCTAGTAATATGCATGCTAATAAGCAACTAGTTAATAGTTCAACCCCAAACTAAGTGTTACCAACAATACATAATTAAAACGAATATATATATATGTATATGATATGAGCAACTTACCAGATCAGCCATATTTACAACAGACTTGGCATAGTTGTTTGTTTGTCCAACGGAAAGGCGATGCTTCTTGTACTGGGAAAAATTAACATGAATGCATAATAATAGGAATGCATTACAGCCATAAGAGGAAAAAAAACAATGATAAATTGCATAAAACACTGGACTTTATCACAATAATTATGTCAATAGTGGACTGTCACTCATCTTACCATAAAATGATCATTTATGACCATCAGCTCTACATATTTGGTCTCATCTTCAACACTCCGTGGATTCCGCGATATCTGTGTGAGAAAATTGACACTCTGCATTATTTTCCTGTAGTTTAAGGCTCTGATGAGTTCTGAGATAGTAATGAGGGATGGGATAGTAAAAAGAATTCTGGAATCAATTCCAATTTAGGAATCAGGAATGAATGAATATTTAAGTAGTTTTGAATAAGAAATTAACTATTTATAGTAATTATCAGTGCATTTAATACTATCAGCAGCCTGTTATGAAATCTTAACAAAGCATAATAATTCAAAAATAACTTTTAATCCCCACCAAAACATGTATCACACGCTCAGTTTTACATGCGCCAACACTGTCATGACAACAGCAAAGTTTTATCCATCAGCATTATTCCATCGACATTAATAGAAGAATGCAGAATAAACATCAAGTCCTTCTATTTGAATATTATTTAAAAAGGGAACCTATTCTGAATTAGAACCGTTCTCGACTCGCAAACCTAGTGACAAACATGTTTCATATCGTCACCCTGCAGCGCGCAAAATGCATGCTTACGCTGATCTATACATTAGTGCCATAAAGAGTCCACAGCCCTGCTCTAAATATTACATGAGAGGAGGAGAGATGGTGAAGAAAAAATAGACAAAGAGAAACAGAGAGAGCTGAACTTACAACAGCACTGAAATCACATCCGATAGTCAAGCCTTAATGAATACTCAGACATGCACAATGTACCACAAGTGTTTTGAACACAGTATACACACCTGTCTCTTTTTCCTCCTGTGGGCAGCACTGAACAGTGGAGGGTTCTGGAATGGTGACTCTGCCAGATGAACTTAAACAAACATTAACTATCTATCAGTATGGACAGTTGAACACAGAGTGTGTGCAAACAAATCTAATTCTTCTTTATCAATTGTCCCCCATGGACTTATAGTGTTTTTTATTATTTATAGTGTATACACATATACATATACAATGATTTAAACCTGTACAGGATTATGGTACATACCTGCAGAAATGAAGTCCTCTGGGGTGTCCAAACCATGAGACTGATAAATCATGTGCACATGATCCTCCTCCTACAGAAAGGAAATGATATGGTTATGTGTCAAATACTCCCACATAACACTTAGTGAATTTGATGAGACACAGTGCTCAATCTGTACAAGAAAGAGATAGACAGCACATTTAATAAAGCAACAGTCACATTTTCATTGGGGCAAGTTGTCACATGTTTTCTAAAATGTATTAATTACATTGTTTGTTGGCCTAAATAAATGTTTAATATTTATAATATGTTGTATGTTACATTTGTGCTTTTTAATTAATTATTTTATCCAAAATATATTTTGTAGCCAAGACTTTGTTTATACAGTTATTTATATAGAACTATAACCAGACATATAACCACCTGAGAAGAATTCACAAGTGCGACAGCTAGTTTATTGCCCAGAAATGTCTATAAAATAAAAAAGTGCAGTAAATAAAAATGAAGTGGAAGATAAACCTTTTGACGAACCCGCTTTTGGAGGCGACAAAATAAAATTTGATTTACGCGAGAAGAACCTCCAGAGAGCGTCGTTGAAAATACCAACAAAATTGTCTTTTTTTAAAAGCTACTGTTCGCACACAGTTAATTGCAAATATTTATCCACCTTTAGTGGTTTATGTACGCTGCAACACTAGTTCATGAACGATGTACGCATGTGAACGCGCACGTGACGTCATGCCGCACCCGCACAGTGAGTTCTGCGCGCTCCTGACCCCGGAGAGTCCGCAAACAAACACAACACAACGCGACGGTCCCGGGCAGATGATCACCGATTGTGTGAGAAAATGACCGTTATACCACCAAAAGAGTCATTTAAAATCCACTATTAATCAAGGTATGTGTGTGATATACTGCTCCTAACAGCCTCACTAGGATTAAAGCGCAACAGGTTGTATCGTAAAATTAGCACTTAGCTGAAATTAGCTTGTTAGCACTCGAATATACTCTTGTATAAATCATAACCAAACCACATCTGGAATTAAAACAACCCGTAAACCCAAACGTCAATGCTGAGCCCGTGAAATACAGAAAAATAGCTTTAATGCAAGTAATATCACTTGTTATAAAAACTAAGAAACTCCTGACAGAGATGCGATTGTCTGACATCTATTGTTGTAATGACATACATTTACTCTGTATACGCAATACACGTCTATTGTACATAGATACAGACACATTTATTGTAGTCTACATAAACTCTACACTTATATACACACCCATACTTAACACAGCATATTTAAACAATGCAATCATCACTTAACCCCCTTTTTTTACTCATCTTTACTGTATGCCTGTGAGGTAGGAGATATTACGAAGATTTCCAATAACTTTACACTTTCATTTTTCCATGCACTGGTAGCCAATACAAACTTTACATTTGTATGTGACTCGTGTAACCTTTTCTCTTCATTCTTCCTGGTCAAACATTTCTTATCTCTTCCCCACAAGGATTTCAGTTTTCCCTGACTCCAGCCATGTCTTGTCGTGACATTCACGCCACCAATGCCTTCGCCTTCATCGTAGCGATACTGTCGGTCGGCGGGTTGATCGTCGCGACGCTCATTCCTCAGTGGAGAACCACACGCCTGCTTACCTTCAACCGCAATGCCAAAAATGTGACTGTGTACGACGGCCTGTGGACCAAGTGTGTGCAGCGAGATGGTTCTACGGGTTGCTATTACTTTGATGCGGACTGGTACTCTAAAGTAGATCAGTTGGACCTCAGACTGCTACAGTTCTGTTTACCTGCTGGTAGGTACTCAGGATATGTTCATTAATTTGTAAAAAATCAAGAAGAATGTCTAATCATTTTAATTCATAAAATGACATAGATATATACAATTATATTTTATTAGTATTTTAAAGGGATAGTTTTCCAAAAATGAAAATTGTCATGAATTATTCCCCCTCAAGTCATTCCCAACCCATAAGAACTTTGTTCATCTTCGGAACAAGAATTAACGATGTCTTTACTATTTCTCTGGGCCTTGAAAGTGGTAATTAAATTGCAGTCTATGGAGGGGTCAGAGAGCTCTCGGATTTAATCAAAAATATCTTAATTTGTGTCCCGAAGATGAACAAAGGTCTTATGGGTTTGGAACGACCAGAAATTTCATTTTTGGGTGAACTAATCCTTTAACAATAATAATTCCCTATGAAATTTTTTATTTTTTCCCCCCAAAAAAATCTGTTTTGTTTTATGATTTTATACACATTTATTATAAAAAATGGTGGCCATAACATGATTGCATAATTCATCTTTTAAAATGAGATAAAATATTTTTTTTTTACAAATAAGTTATTTTGGCAAACTATTGCTGCACAACAGGTTTACTGTTTAAATTAAAACATGGATGAAACATTTAGATATATTCCTTAAAAATGTTGTTTAAACCATTAATATTATTGTTAAGTACATTCTATTGTACAGAAGTAATAGATTTCTGTCATTTTCCTTTTCTCAAAGTTAAACAAAACTTATTTTGTTGGACTGAATTTAAGACCTTCGAGATTAAGTGTGTGAGTAGTTTTATCAAATTAAATGGTGAAATACAGGTGCAGTGACTCTGAGTAGCTCTGGAAAAAATAGTGAAATGTCAGACGGTGGAGCGCTGTCACGCATCCTTCAAAGTGTGAAGTAGACAACTGCAGTTTTGCACATTCACGTTTTTAAATAAGTCTTTTTGTGGTTTAATATTCATAGACACAAATCCATATCACTATTTGATGAAGTGTACAGCCCGACAAATTTTGCCAAATTCCGTGTTATCCTGCAAATTCCATGACTGGATTCCACACATCCTTGCACATTTTCTGTATGGCAGAAATCATAGGGCCCTAAGTTTATTCTTAAATGTTGACGTCAACCTCTTCTCTGCACAGGTCTGCTGTTTTCCAGCTTGGCTCTTCTGCTCTGTCTTACTGGCATGTGTAAAACCGCTTGCTGCTCCAAAACTCCTGACGACATCAAGAACTCGCGCTGCTTGGTCAACAGCTCAGGATGCCATCTAGTGGCTGGGATGCTTCTGTTTATAGGTGGGGCCATCGCCATGCCACCCTCCGTCTGGTTCCTGTTCCACACGCGTGACCTTAACAAGCGCTACGAAAATCTGTTTGCCGTTGAGTTTGGGGTGTATGTGGCCATCGGCAGTGCTGGTGGTTTGATCTTTGCTGCTCTGCTGATGTTCATGTGGTATTGTATGTGTAAAAAACTGCCTTCACCCTTCTGGTTACCTCTCCCTGAAATGCCCAACAGCCCCTCCGCGCAGCCCCTCATGACCAACGCCTTGCCTTCTCCAATGGTATACGCCCCCCAGAACTTCCCTCCGGCTGTTCTGGATGCTCCCGCTTTTGTCCCAGCACAGGGATACCATCAACCTGCACAGCCTATGCCGCCCCACATCTATATGCCACAGATGTCTATGCCTGATGGTTATGGCTCAGAAGTTGGAGCCTCACAAGCATATAGTTACGCCCCCTCTCAAAGCTACGCACCTTCTCAGGGATACGCCCCCTCGCAAAGCTACGCCCCCTCACAGAGGTATGCCGGGCAACGCTATTCCACACGCTCCCGTATGTCGGGCATTGAGATTGACATCCCTGTCCTTACAGACTGACACTTGAGTTGGGGTGTTTGCAGTTGTTTTAAATCAAAGAGGTCAATCTGTTATTGTTTTTCTATTAATTAGAAAATGGCTGTGGTGGTCAGTTTGAAGTGAACAAAATGGTAAAATTGAAAGAAACACCTTTATTCAGCCTCTTAGTTATAGCACTGAAAATGGCCAAAAAGTGAAAAAATGGTCATGAAAGCAATAACACAAGTGGAATTAGGAAGTTGTGCATCGCTTTCTTAATGTGCTTTATTCATAAAACAAATTTCTGTGTAAAATGTTCATAATTTCACTGATTGTTACATTCAATTTAGTGTGATAGGTTGATGTATGATTTTCACAGAAATTAATTTTGCCTAATGTTTCATGACCCTAATGTCTTTATTATGCTTTTAAACCTCAATACTAACACTGAACTTATTGTCGATGTTAAGCACTGTTACCTGTTAGTGAATACGTCTACTAATATCTAAATGTGATTATTAATTATTAGAAATAGATGCAACCTACATTGACTTGCACTCATCTCTGTGGCTTGTATTAATGTGTCAGTGCCATGAAGTTCCACATTTGCTGTGGCTTTATTGTTCTAAACTCTAATACCTGAACATCGTTTTTTTACTCTGTGGATATATGTGAAGGATAAATAATTTTTACCTGACGTGTTTATTATTGCTTGAAATTGATAGAAATGTGTCTTTTTAATTTCTGTTGTTTTCAGTTTAAAAATGGCCAAAAAAGCTAAATTAACACTTACATTATAGGATCTGTTTTTGTGTCTTTTTATACATTGAAGAAGAGTTCTGGTGCTGGTTTTAGAAAATGAACTTTAAATGAGCAACAAACCTTTAGTGAAACACTGCATTACATTCCAGTCTCTTGTTTTTAGTGCAGATGTTTTTGTTGTTCCTTTTTACAGGTGCCACACCAGAGAAGTCATCTCAATGTAACTTGGAGTATTTGAATACTGACTGCTCTATATAGTAATGTTTGTTTACTGTACATAGTCACATATTCCATTGTTTAAATGAGAGAAAAACACTAATGTATTAAAAACACATAGTTTGTCTTATATTGCCTATGGAATAATGCACACATCTATTTCAAGTTGGCCTTTTTCTGCAAAGCTCTGTTAATTTAATTTTTTGTACCTAGTGAATGGACTACTAATGTCTTGAATGCTCTTTTTATTAAAGTGCAATTTATTGAATGAAATGTTCTCTTGTGATTTGCTGAGACGCATGACACAATTGCTTTGCTCGGGTAAACATACTTGTAGACAGTGCTTGGCAGATTACTTGCAAAATTGAGTGATTACAAATGACATGAAAATTGTAGTTAGTAATGTAATCTAGATTACTCATTTTAGGTAATGTATTCTGACTACTTTTAGATTACTTTTGACCTAACTTGTTTAAAATATTTATTTTGAGCACTACTCCTATAATCTACATACAGCACATACAGTGTTTTAACCCTTGTGCGACCTTATGGACATTTGTGTCTTTTTCAGTTTCGTTTTTTTTGCCTGTGTTAATGCCAACTGCATACATTTTGGCACAGGTGTGTATTTTTATTGGAATTTTGCTATTTCACTCCATTTCCTTTTTTAAAAAATCTATTTTGCATTAGGTGCACAAAATAGTTCCTCTCAGGACCTTCTGGACAAAAATGTCCCCATTAAAACTCCCAGGGCCATTTAACTATAAAATTATACAATCTTTGTTCATAGGCTTTCATTCTGTTGGCAAGGCATCAACATTTAAATTTTGACTATTTTTTACCATATGGTGCCATTTTCTTAGGTTTGGTCTATAAAGCAAATACTCACTTTATTCCAGGTTTCTGCATATTATTAGGCCAATTGGATAAATTATGCAGCTATAATTGTGGGAGTGTGTTGGTATGGATGTCAGAGTGTGGTTTTTATTTGTGTAATAAAAAAAAAAATTGTGTGTGTGCTTGTAATATTTGAGCGAGAAAAACTACTGCAAAACACACATCCAACCACTGTGCACCAGTGCAGTTTTGCTGGCATCTAATGGGGAAAATGTGGGACTGTGACCAAACAAAATCTTACTGAAAGCTCATTTGCTGAGATATCAACCTCAAATTTGGAACACAACTTTAGATTTATGGCTTTGCAGTTTTCTAGCAGTTTTAGACTTCAACATGTTTCATAAAATATACATTTTATATAAAATAATCTGTTCATAAATAATTTTCATGAACTTAAACCTCTATAACTTTTTACTTCAACAATAATCTGCCATGGGTCTTCTTTAAAATGAGACCAAACTTAAGTCTGTATTTTTTGACATGGACATTTTTGTCCTCTATGGACCGATGTGTAACTTTTTTTAATTGACGCACAAGGTGCAGTCACATTTACTGGCGTTTGGCGAGTTTTTGTGGGAAAAATCCAGTCATTTCAACAGGAATCCATGCAATAGCGATTTTCACAGGAGGGTGGAAAATTTACCCATGCAGAATTTGAATTTGCAAAGACCAACAGAAAGCTGCTCTGTTTGAAAGTGACTTCTTTGTGAGCTGTACATTGCTAAACTATTGATAAAAGACAATCGAACTTTTTTGCCTGTGAAAATTCAATAATGTGACCGCACCTTATATCAGTCACTTATGAGGATTAATTTAATTCAGGATGCTGCCTTGGAAAGTTAGCAAGGCTCACTAGGTTTTGGAACAGAGCCAGTCAAGACATTAAACAAAAGCTGACGTGAAATATCAGACAACTCCAATATTTAACAATTATATCACTGCATTTGGCAGACACATCTATCCATAGTGACTTGCGGTGCATTCGAGGTACATATTATCAGGCATGCGTTACCTGGGAAACAAGTCCCTGACCTTGTCGTTGCTAATGCCATGCTCTACCAGCTGAGCTACAGGAACACTACAAATCCTGCCACCACACTCCTGCACGCTTCCACTTGCTGCCAATGGGGAATATCAGTGCGCTAGATAAGAAAGACGAGGGAGACACAGATCTCGTTTCTATGGAGGCTATTCCTCTCCACCCCCCGTATACTCACATATGAGAGGCGGCACTTTGTGAAGGATTAGCTGTATAACGCAGATGGCCTATCAGATGTATTGGCTTAAAATAAGATGGGGTTTTCTGTATTGGAGCAGAGGAGGGTGTGTGCATGTTCTCTTGGGGACTAGATCATGAATAGAAAGCAGGTTGGGGGATGGCACACTTTCTTTCTTTTTTTTTGGGAAAGTGTGTTAAGGATGTTGAGGGGGTGGGGTGGCTGCTGCCCCGTTCCAGAGACGATCTCCCACCCCCAACACAATCATCCTGACTGTCCGGCAAGCATAAGATAGAGAAAACTAAAGACGTGGGGAGAGAATAAGAGTCTCTCCAACACACACCATCTTGAATTAGTCATTGAATTAATGGCATATATCAACATTTGATATTTATTTTTCAATTACAAATATTAAAATTGTGTATCCAGAGAACAAGTTGGCATCACAAACAAGTACAATACATTTGGGATGTGGAGGCTTCAGGTCAACTCAATGTATCCCAAAAGGGATACATTCTTTTTTAATATATCTATTTTATTATTTGATCTTTATTAGGTTTTACTACTTAATATTAACCAGCATTAAATTATTGTTACGTTATTATTATTATTATTATTATTAATAAATATAAAAATAAAATTATAATAATATATATTGTTCAAAAGTTTGGGGTCAGATAGATTTTAAAATATAATTCTCAACAAGGCTGCATTTATTTAATCAGAAATACAGCAAAACAGTGATATTGTGAAGTATTATTATAATTTAAAAAAGCTTATTTCTATTTGAATACATTTTAAAATGTATTCCTGTGATCAAAGTTGATTATACTCCAGTCTTCAGTGTCACACGATCCTTCATAAATCTTTCTAATATGCTGATTTTATTATCAATGTTGAGAACACTTGTGCTGCTTAATATTTTTGAGGAAACAAATTGTTGTTTTTTTTTCAAAATTCTTGCATGAATAGAAGGTAAAAAAACAGCATTTGATTGAAATATAAAAAAATAATTATAATTCTATTACTAACCTTGCTGAATAAGTATTAATTTCTTTCCAAATGTCCAAATCTTTGACCCAAAACTTTTGAACAGTAGTGTAAAATACCATTATTAATCAATATACATTTATTATTAAATATATAATTTATTATTGTTTTTTAATATTTTAGAAAAGCAACTGTAATATAGACTGGGTAAACCCAGCCTGATCTGCCGGCGATTTGATTTCGCCCTGTACATTCATTTCTACTGCTTCTGTTACACTTTTGCGGGAACCAATCACAGACTGGCTTATCCACCTGGCACACAATTGGCGGGTTTAACACGGTGACAGATAGAGAAGTGATGAGTCGTTGCCCGTTGATCACGCCTCTTGTGGTCTGATTGGTTGAAAGACTATCCAATTGCGTACAGAGTCATTTAATTTATGCTCATTTATCACGCCTCTTGTGCAGTAGAAAATACATAGCAGACTCCCCAGACCAATGTTCAATCTTAAATTGAGCTTGGTCTGGTGATAGCCAGACAAAATGTAATAAGATATCTGTAAGAATAGCTATATTCTTAGCTATTTGGCTTAGGGGTTCAAATTATTTCCAGCCAAACTGATATCAATCGAAAAGTTTAGTTACTGCATTTTGATGAATGGTTGCAAGGTTTAAAAAAAATTATTTGGAAACGTATGAATTGTCCATACGAACATGAATTAAGAAAGCAAACAGCGTCCACTTTGATTTCATGTTGACTCTAGGTGGGCTGAGAGACAGAGACCCTGGATGTACTGTAAGCTTTGTGCAGCATCCAGCAGTGAGAGACACTATAGAGGCCAAAGAGGGACACATTTTCATGTCCCCTGCTGCAGTGTGAGGCGGATGACAGATGCATGGGCCATATGGTGAACAGGACGATACTGTCTCTCTGCTTTGTAACTCTGTCTAAATTAATCAGATCAGAGGACTGCCCTGTTGCTGAGGTCACTAACACGCAAGGTCACGGGGTTGATATGAAACATGACAAAACCATCAGCATAAAGACGATAACTGAGTCATTTCTCAGGGTGAGATGCTCATGGGACAAGCTGACGAAGCATTACACAACAACAAGGAGAAGAAGATAACATTCCACACATTACCACAGAAGTGAAGGCAGTTGCAGAGTGGAAAAAAACATCTTAAACCTGCATGTTAACTGAGGTAAACTAGGAATCAGTAACATCAGATACAAAGGTCTTGAGACTCATATACAAACAAAAAAAACTATCAAAAACTATTGCTCATAATCAACTAATCTTTCTACACTTCAAGCTGCGATGTCATATAAATGTCATATATCAAATGATATATATATATCAAATATATACTGTGTGCGTTTGTGTAAATTATGCTGAATTTAATGTATTATATATTTAAATAACTTATGACTATTACATAAAAGCCATTTCTGATGGCATAAATAAAGATTTATAATACGACTGTGACAGATAAAACAAGCACTGACAGATAAAAGCAAACTGTGGATGGATCATAAACTCCCTTCTGTGTCACTAAACAGGTTTCATTCTCCTATTAATAAGACAGCTTTAACATTTTAGCCTTTCATCGCTGCTCTAAATGACACAAATCACTTCATAAGCATGTTCCTCTGTGAGTCACTTAATGAATCAGATCACCATTCAGAGGTTAAGAAATTATATTTTCCTCTCTAAAACCTTAGTGTCTCCGTGACACAGCTTTAGCTCGTCTTTCACAGATATGCCCTCCTGTTTCTCTGGGAGTGTTCACGTGGGATTCTGCCATTAGCAGATAATAGCTGTGCTTTTGCAGAGTCAGGTGTCTCTATCGACTGTGTGATGGGCTTATCGGTCAACTTAAGGCCTGTCTGCACAGGAAAAACCCTGCTAAACTGCTATGGGTCATTTCCTTGCCTCGAACAATCACTATCAAGTTCATTGTTTCATTCAGGGCCGTAATTTGCGATAAAACTAGTAAGTTCTCTCGCCAAAACTAGCAAGAACTAGCAAGAACTAGCAAGAAAGCCGTTCCTATCTCGGCACAGATTATAAAATGTGCGACCATTTGAATTTCTATTGAGAATTTACTACTACAAACATGACTGAAAACAGCCACATAATCTAAAAAGACTGATGGAAAGAGGAGAAAACATCATCTGGCACCAACATAAATGAGAAGGCTTTTTAAACTACTCATGATAACCCTTACTAGAACTTATCACATTGTAGTAGCCAAACAGTTATTGTGGTACATTTTGACTAAATTGTTGTAGCATTTATAATAGATAATCTGTTAAAGGCTTAGTTCATCCTAAATCATCATTTACTCACCCTGGTGTAGTTTTTTCAAGATTAATACAATCCATGTTTCTTCTCTGACATGAAAATAAATTTTGTTCATCACCGATAAAACGGTTCACACTTTAACCCCACTTCCCCCACAATGTACAAACCAAATCTAAGCCCTTAGTTTCATCGATACATCTTAAAAAAATGGAGTAGTGTAGAAATTGTGGTGTAATGTAGAAATTATTATTTTTACTTTATAGCTGATAAAGATATGATGACAGACATTATAAATCTTAAAAATAAAATGGTGATATAACTGGGTGATAATATATGGAAGAACATTCGGTTTGTTTAATGCAGGAATATACTATACTTACACTCGTAGTATTCTCTCCTCCTGGTTCAATCATGTATGTGTGATTCCCATCAAAAAACATCCCACTAGAGAGAGAGAGGAAAAGAGAGAGAAGGTGAACTGGTGAGTTATACAGTTTATTGGTTATTATACAAAAACATTTGATGCCAGATAGAAAAGAGAGCACATGCTAAGCATCAGATTTATTGTTTTGATTTTAATTTAGAAGTTTGGGTTAGTTCGCAGAATTGCAATTTAAATCTGAATGTAAGTAGAATTAAAATGAACTGAAATGAAAAAAAATTAATCAACTTCAAAAAATTAATCAACTTCAAGTCATTTTTAACAATAAAAGTGAATGTTGGCTTGACAAAATATTGAAAAAGTTTAAAAAGCCTTGAAGTTTGGAGGTTTATGTGCCTTATGGGCAGAAAGTATGAACGTTTTTCTATTCAGAATTGTCCACAACGCTTGCTCAATACTGCACAGTATATATTGTAAACTGCATACTAATATAAAAAAAATTCTCAAGGTGAGATGCTCAAAAGACAAGCTGACGAAGCATTACGCAACAACAGGGAGAAGAAGATATCCCCATATTCCACATATTACCACAGAAGAAAAGGCAGTTGTGGAGGGCAAAAAAAAAATTGTGAACCATATCATGTTACATGATTAATTCAATGAATAATTTGGTCATCACCTTGGACATTAAAGTGGTGCACAAATGTTTAGCATATGGTAATGAGATTCATTCATCTAGATGTTTCAGTGCTGACTCTCCAAATGCAGGTCATTCTTACACTTGTTGTGTACCTGAGGATTAATGAAGCATATGTAGACTGTGTGTGTGTGTGTGTGTGTGTGTGTTTATGTATGTATCCAGACGTCTCTTTTAGCCTTGAGACATGCAGAGAGGATATCATTCTCTGCTCCGATGAAGTCTATCTCTTGGATCAATCAGTCGGTGACTCTCAGAGAGCCTCCAGACAGTGCAGAGACAGTCAAGGTGACTTCTAAAAGCCCTTCGTGCATTAGGAGGATGGTACAGTGCCCTTTAGCCTGACTACATCCATAAATACTGAGTGCTCTCTGGTACCTACTGCACAAATGAATGAATCATGAAAGAATTTTCAATGGATGACTGAAAACCAAAGTTTATCAAGAGAAACACTAGTCTCACATAGTTTTTTTTTTTTCAAAACAAATGAAAAAGGATAATTTACGGAACCTACTAGAGAGATTTAACAGCTGACAGCTGATTGGTTGATTGTAATCCATGACGTACCTTTCTATCAAAGTTATCTGACATTGTAAATATTAATTCTTGAAGATGAGTTCTTGTCATATTTTATTATCATTTTCTAAACCATAGCAAATAAACTGTGATAATGTGAGAAAATGTTGAAGGTGTCTGAATAAACTTTGGTTTGACTGTATATATACACTGAACAAAATTAGGGGGCCCCGGGTCCCCCCCAGCCCGGACCCCCGAATACAGTAAAACTGCACATTTTAGAGTTGCTTTTTATTGTGGCCAGCCTAAGGCACACCTGTGCTATAATTATGCTGTCTAATCAGTATCTTGATATGCCACACCTGTGAGGTGGATGGATTATCTCGGCAAAGGAGAAGTGCTCACTAACACAGATTTATGAACAATATTTGAAAGAAATAAGCATTTTGTGTACATAGTAAAAGTCTTAGATCTTTGAGTTCAGCTCATGAAAAATGGGGGCAAAAACAAAAGTGTTTTTTTTATAATTTTGTTCAGTGTAGATACATGACAGAACATTGTATCTAAGCTTTGTGTGTATGTATGCGATGATAGATTTGAACCTTTTTAAGAGCTATATAGCACCAATTTTGGTTCTTCAGAGGTTCTTCAGAGGTTCTTTGACTAAGGTGCTAGCACCGCTAACTATGGTGCTATCTAGCACCGCTACCATATACAGAACATGTTAAGATATGGTGCTATATAGCACCAAAAGTGGTTCCTCTATGATTACGACGAAGAACCATTTTTGGTGCCATATAGAACATTTTTTTTTTAGAGTGTAGTTTAATACTAATTGTTGATACTAATTGTTTTAGGTCAATGATCTGCAAGAAGTAAAATAACTTTCAGTCAATGAGGGGTTACAAGTGTCTGGCTTGGCTGTCATCAGGACATAATTGTTTGTCTGACCTTGTTTGATTCCTTCATACCTTCTGCAATCATGTTTTTAAATGATCTATTATAAATGTGTGTTATTTAATGTGTATAGTGTTGCTGTACGTGTATGTACACTGCTGTCTACACAAAGAAAAGCCTTTAAGGACAATAAAGTTAACTCAACGACCCATAATATGACAATAATATAAACCACCATAAAACTGCAGTCTCAGCAGCACTGCTCCCTCCCTCTCGCACAAACACACTGTTCTCAACACACACTAGAGATAGTTTGATTTTCTCTCTGATACATACTCATATTTACACTACTGTTCAAAAATTATTTTATTTTATTTTTTTATAAATACTGTTCTTTTGAACTGTCTATTCATCAAAGAATGGTGAGCATACAAGATTTCTTTCCAAAAAAAATGTTTTTTTAAAAATCTTACTGACCCCAGAACCTTTGATCGATGAAGAACTTATGAGTAATTTCTCTTTTAAAGGCGATTTTTGAGAAATGCTTTTGATATTTTAAAATTGACACAAACAAACACACCACTACCCAAAAGAAACACACCCCTCCCTTCATTGCTCCAACCCCCAAAATAACACACTATGCAGTATGCAACACAGGTAACAACTAACAGCTGGTGCATCAGACAGCTCGGGCATAGCCTGGATACCAACCGAACTTAGCCCCGCCCACAACATTTGAACTCGGGCAGTTCGGTCTAGACTTGATCCATAGGCAAATTTAGATTTGCTCTGCAAGTAGTCTGGCAAAGAGCCCATTCAAGCCCATTTCTAATCCATTGAAATCGCGGCACCAATCAGAAACGTTGGGGCGGGCTTTACATGATGGCAATAGCGCAGCGACAGTGAAGCAGATTTTGTACATTACAAAGATGAATGCCGCCGTGGAACATCACTCGTTCGAATCAGCTATTTCGTCTGTTTTAAGCGATTTAAACTTTTCATTTTCGTTAAAACCCGAGCAAAGAACAACACTCGAAGCCTTCATATATAAAAAAGATGTTATCGCTGTCTTACCGACTGGATTCGGCAAAAGTCTGGCGAATTGGTCTTAGCGAGAGCCCTCTGGTAGTGTTAATGTTTCACAAAATATAGTTTTAAGTCCTTTTCAGGCGAGAATGTAGTTGTTTAAAGCTCAAATCTGTGGTTTATTTATAAAGAGAGCGCCTTTTTGAAAATTTGATCTGCCGTTTTCGGAGTTGTGAGCTTCAGTGGATCAGTGGCGCTCAGCGCTCATTAACCCCGCCGAGAACACCCTTTCCTCGGCCAGTCCTTCTGACGTCTGCCGCTGGCTCTGATGTCTCTGTAGTGGTTAAACATAAGATATGATTTGTCTTGTGTAGATCTAACGGCTGATCTTTGCTCTCATTAATCTATAATTTGTTCCCTGACAGATCGTTTTGTCTGAGGGCAAAGTGAAGTTTCATAACTTTATATTTTTAAGTTATTAAACTTTACCGTTGTAGTCTCCTAGCGCTGACTTTGTTTGACTGAATAGCTTTATTTATTGTATAGTTTCTTATACCTTTTACTTATACTTTTATAATGGCTATTTATCACACATAAACTGACATTTAACAAAAAGAGACTGGGTTGTGTCTTATGTCATATTTCATTTTATTACAGTGATAATCATAGCCTATATATGCACACATATTAATGTTTTTTGTTTTTTTTGTTTTTTTAAATGTAAACGAAAAGAGGCCGGGTTTTTTTATATTTCGTTTTGTTATATACATGCATTGAAGATAATATGCATTGCCTGCACTACATTTGTGTGGCTATAATCTGTTTTATATTTTTTTTTATGAAAATGAAAAGAGGCAGAGTGGTGTTTTATCATATATTTCGTTTTATTGTAGCCTAAAATATACAAATATATACTGAGTGATACTGTCAAGAACGCTGATTGTCCATTAGCAGAGTAGGCGGACTAGTGTCCTCCCGTCCTCGGGAGTTCGTTCTCCGGAGTCAAACTTGGCAAGTCACGGACGCAAGTCAGAAGTTCGCGTACGAAATATGTCATAAAACATATGATTATCCTACATTGATTATCTTATATATTTATAATAAAACAAAGTATAAAACACCCTGCCTCTTTTCGTTTTCATTTAAAAAATAATATATTAAACATTAATATGTGGTTTAGGTAAGGTGACCAGATTTCTGAAATGGAAACCGGGGACATTTCCTATTTGAGAACACAAGTACAGACAAGAACGCATATTGAGAAACGGCCAGAGTCTCGCTCTGCATTCGTCATCTCCTTCATCGCTCTGATTGGTTTTAGGTCTATCCAATTGCACCCAGAGGCATTTGAGCGACGTCCCTTTGGAAATGATTTGTCTATGAAGCTTTGCCAGACCATAACTCAGTTACTACTGAGAATGGTCTGGTTTTACATTTACATTTATGCATTTGGCAGACGCTTTTATCCAAAGCGACTTATTACAAGGACAATTCCCCTGGAGCAACATGGAGTAAAGTGCCTTGCTCAAGGACACACAGGTGGTGACCACTGGGATCGAACCAGCAACCTTCTGCTTATCAGTTCCATGGTTTAACCCACTGGACCACCATCTCACATATGGTTTTAACCAGGCTACCGTAGAGGAGTAATTATGCCCGAACAGAAACTGTTCGGACCAATGAAATTGTCAGGGCGGGCTTTATACGATGATGGACAGATGATAAACAGTAACGTAATCATCCACGTCACCAAAGAGCCCTTGGGATGAATTTGTTCTAATCCTAAACGGAGAACTTGTTCGTATATGCATTCACCTTTACCATTTCTCTCAGAAATGATGATTGTGTTGGTAAGTACTCTGTGTATCCTTAAATTCTTTTTTACAACACCGGCAAACATTGTTTACACTCATCTTACTTATTAAAGTGTGCATGCAGACAGGGTTGCAAAGTTTTTACAACAAAACCCGCCCAATTGCTACTCAAAACTAGCCAAAAACAAGCCCAATATCTTTCCGGGGGGGGGTTCTCCGGGAAAAAATGGCATTTGGGGGGTAAAATATGTGTTATTTTGGCAGGGCTGCCTGCTAAAATTCGCATTCCTGGGTCTGTATATCACATAATTGGGGTCACTTCAACCCGCGGACTTGGCAATACAGTGCAGTGGAGTTCTGTTGACATTTGACAACTAACGTTATGCGTCGCTCCGTTGCTCTGATTGGTTGTAGGTCTATCCAATTGAGGTCTTTCCTGGTTCGGTTGAAACACGCCCCATAATCACAGCCCAACGGAGCAGTATCAGACTCATATTCTGACTAGAATTGATGACGTCAGGCTAGCTCAGGCAAGTATGAATCAGCTGTGATGCAACAACAGCATAAAACATCATATCTTGGTTCTGTGAAACACAACTAAATCACATTACTCATTGAAGGGTCAGATTCTGAAATCCACTGCTGCTTCAATGTAAATCTAATGAGTGATTATAATCAAGGCATTAATCAATAATCAATATTTATCCTTCTACGTATTAAATCATTTTAATGACCGCTTAAAACTTATGAGATTTTACTTAATCAATTACCTGTTTGTTTACTGGAATGTGCTCTCTCCATGTTTTTCAGAGAGGCACCCAACATGTGTTAAAACGTATATTTTCATATCTTATCTTCAAACATATCTTCTAGCTGACCAAGACATTCGAGATCACTGGGGTCTCTTAAGCCTGTCGCTTACATGAACAATTCTTAGTTAAAGAATTTACTTTACATTTCTTTATTAAAACACTAGAGAATAATGATTAATATTGTCTGAACCGCTCACTGAGAGAAAGAACATATTATCAGTATGTTTTGGGAAACTTTCCTGCTTAGAACAGAGCTCGACCAAATTCAACCTTGAAGAGGCTGTGTATCCTGTGTATCTATGTGTGTGCTATTATTCTTTGTACAGGTCAGTATTGGTGAGATGAACAACTGGCACCCTAGGGAGATGGAATAACTTGCTTTCCTCGACAAGTTGTCAGCTAAAAACGCATTCTGCGACCTGGAATGTCACTTCGTGCCTAAACCAGAGGTCTTGGTGTATAATCAATTGAGATATGCTCCTGCAGATCAGTCCATGTTTGGAATTTTTTTTTTTTTTTTTTTTTAGTTTATTCATTTCTTAGCGAATCTGAATCATTCAACCTGAAGTAATGATGTAGCTGAGTGACTTGTGTAAGGTATAATTGCTGTAGAAATGTGAATGTACAGCTTGAGCGGCCTACAAATTCTTTGTGAGTGTTGAATGTGACTTCTATTGATGAAACTGCAAACTATCTTTAGTGAAATATTTCTTCAATTAATTTAACCTCTGACTTCGGATCTATATTCATCATATCTGGTCCTTGGGTCTTTAACTGTAAATTCCCCTACATCATAGACTATATTGCCAAATGTTTAGGGACATCAACCTTTACATGCACATGAACTTTAATGACATCTCATTCTTAATCCGTAGCGTTTAATATGGAGTTGGCCCACCCTTTGCAGCTATAACAGCTTCAACTCTTCTGGGAAGGCTTTCCACAAGGTTTAGGAGTGTGTTTATGGGAATTTTTGACCATTCTTCTAGAAGCATATTTGTGAGGTCAGGCACTGATGTTGGACGAGAAGGCCAGGCTCATAGTCGCCGCTTGAATTCATCCCAAAGGTGTTCTATCTGGTTGAGGCCAGGACTCTGTGCAGACCAGGTTCCTCCACACCAAACTCGCTCATTCATGTCTTTATGGACCTTGCTTTGTGCACTGGTGCCCAGTCATGTTGGAACAGGAAGGGGCCATCCCCAAACTTTTCCCACAAAGTTGGGAGCATGAAATTGTCCAAAATGTCTTGGTGTGCTGAAGCATTAAGAGTTCCTTTCACTGGAACTAAGGGGCCAAGTCCAACCCCTGAACAACAACACTGCACCATAATCCCCTCTCCACCAAACTTTACACTTGGCACAATGCAGTCAGGCGAGTACCGTTATCCTGGCAACTGCCAAACCCAGACTCATTGGATTGTCAGACAGAGAAGCGTGATTCATCACTCCAGAGAACACGTCTCCACTGCTCTAGAGTCCAGTGGCCAGTGCTTTACACCACTGCATCCGACACTTTGCATTGCACTTGGCTTGGATGCACCTGCTCGGCCATGGAAATCCAATCCATGACGCTCACTACGCACTGTTTTTGAGCTAATCTGAAGGCCACACAAAGTTTGAAGGTCTGTAGCTATTGACTGCAGAAAGTTGACGACTTCTGCGCACTGTGCCTCAGCATGCGCTGACCACGCTCTGTGTTTTTACGTGGCCTACCACTTTGTGGCTGAGTTGCTGTAGTTCCCAATTGCTTCCACTTTGTTATAATACCACTAACAGTTAACAATGGAATATTTAGTAGTGAGGAAATTTCACGAATTGCACAGGTGGAATTTGAATTCACTGAGCTCCTGAGAGTGACCCATTCTTTCACAAAGAAGCAGTCTGCATGCCTAGGTACTTACCTGTGGCCATGGAAGTGATTTGAACACCTTAATTCAATGATTTGGAGGGGTAATATAGTGTATATAGAGCAGAAACTAAGCAACCTTTGTGTCTGTTTTCAGGACTTCTTGCTGTTTCTCCAGCAGTGATCCACTGTTATTTCTCCTATTTACACAGCCAGAACTATGTACTACAAACGCACATACGCAGAACAGAAATCTAGAAAATATGCACTAAATTGTTTGTTTGGGTGTTGATCTTAATTTTCAATAGCGTTTCTCAGTCTGCAATAAGCGTTACTTACTGATTTGCAGGCATTTTAAACAGTAATGCCAATTTTTACTGTTCTGGCTCTATTTCATGATGAAAATAGTTCTGAACAAAACAAAACAGTTGCGTCTCCCTGTAACACAGAGTGGTGTTTTGTTCATGAATGAATCAGCCAGTTTGAACGAATCAGTAAATTAATGATCCTTTGACTAACATTATACGACCACCTACTGGCAGTTTCAGTTTCATATGCCAGCACCTTCCCTCTCAAAATGTCTGACCAGTCCACAGCCATGCTGATTTGCATAATTACTTTAGCGAACCAGGTACTAAATCAGGTATCAGATATCAAGCACATTTGAAGGAAAGCTATTTAGGCCGTAAACATTCGAGTGTGATGAGTGTGAATGTAAAGAGTGCTCTATTTCTGAGCTACATCTGACCTGACTCTGTGCATTCACATACAGAGAGAGAGAGAGAGAGAGAGAGAGAGAGAGAGAGAGAGATGGATCTGACCTGACTCCTTTTTACACTAAAAATACAGACGGAAGGAACTGAGATATCCCAGAGGGCCACACAGTGAGGCAGCGTGTGTGTGAGTGTGTGTGTGTGTGAGAGTGTGTGTGTGTGTGTGTGTGTGTGTGTGTAAGGCTCTATAGAGACTAACTCAACTGTCCTTAGGCACACGGGCAGCTCTGGAACACAGCTAGGTTTACTTCAGCTATGCAGAGAACACAGCAGGTTGCCAATAATACAAACATAAATCTTACAAACACAACAAATATTAAATACAAGAGTGAAGCACAAAGCCAGATGTAATGCAACAAGCATTAAAGCATCAATATAGGAGATAACGACAAAAACACACACACAGAGACACAAAGAGTGCTGAGAGCATCAGTGTGTGATATGAGAGGAGGATAATAGCATGCTGTAATTGTACAGCTCTAATTGTTGAATGGGATAATCACAGCTTTGGCCTGCTAACATGTGTTTATTTATGAATGCGTCTTAGAAAGAGACAGACAGTTCTGTGGGCAACTGTAAATAAACACTGTGCAGTCAAAACGAAAGACTTTCATGCTGCTATTGTAAACCTGTGTGTGTTTGCGTGTTCATTCAGACATGAAGCACAATGACAGAGGGACTTACTGTAATCCATGGCAAGTTGAAAGCGCCACATATGACTTCAGAATATCACGTACTTTCCCATGGTAGTAACAGTGTTCTCCACCCTGCAGTGAGAAACAAACAATAATCAAAAACAATACATACTGTTAATATTGGGGACACTACATTTTTCAACTAAATATACAAATAAATCTAATTATTAAACTAAATTAACCATATAACTAAATTACTGATCTAATTACTGATCTAAAGCCCACACTGTCACTGTATGATAATTGAAATGAACTGATGACATCACCGTTTTCTCCAGAATGGCTATACGGCTGAATAAAATTGTTGCATTATTTTCCTGTTTAACACTGTAAAGCTGCTTTGAAACAATCTGCATTGTTAAAAGCGCTATATAAATAAGGTTGACTTGACTTAATATGAGCTTTGAATGTGGCTCATCCAATTAGAATTTAGTGACTCAAAAGAACCATACCCTTTATAATACTAGATTTATTGTTTTGTTTTTAACTGAAGCGCTGCATAATGTGATGCAGCTGTTGAATAATCGTATTTTGAATATACAGTGCATCAGGAAAGTATTCACAGCGCTTCACTTTTTGCACATTTTGTTATGTTACAGCCTGATTCCAAAATGGATTAAATTCATTATTTTCCTCAAAATTCTTCAAACAATACCCCATAATGACAACGTGAAAGAAGTTTGTTTGACGTTTCTTTCACGTTGTCATTGTGGGGTATTGTTTGTGGAATAAAATAATGAATTGAATCCATTTTGGAATACGGCTGTAACATAAACTGTGGGAAAAGTGAAGTGCTGTGAATAGAGGCAAAACAGGCAAATGCTTCTATTTAGAAAAGAGTCTATGATTGGATCATTATTGCAGTGATTAGTATGTTTCTAGCATGTTATATGTCAGGACTTCTAACCCTAATTGATGGAGTGTGTAGCTTTTCATTTCTTATACAACCATGTAGGAAGACACATCATGACATACACATGACATGACATTCATTAGGCTCAAATTGTGAAAGAATGGTTGAGAGGGAGAATCATTTTCACACATGAATTGGCACCTCTGAGTCCAGACCTTAAATTCATTGAAAGTCTTTGGGATGTGCTGGAGGAGACTTTACAGAGTGATTGACTCTTGCATTGTCAATACAAGATCTTGACCAAAAATGTATGCACCTCTTGATGAAAATAACATTACATACCAGCTCAACTTTTACTCAAGTTAGTGTAGTAAACGCTGCACAAAGGTATCGCTCATTACAAAGTTGGACACATAATGGTAATTAATACACTGTAAAAACTAATTAGTTCAGTTTACTTAATTAAATTGTGCAAACATGTTGTCTTAATTAAGCTTAAAGTAAGCATTACTTGAGTTATTGCATTAAGTTGTTCTTACTTAAACCGTTTAAGTTGTCAACTTAATTCTATCTGGGATCTGAGGAAGTGTACTCCCAGAGTGCATTGTGGCATGAATAAATTAATTGCTTCGTTTGACTTTTTTTGGCTTTATTTTACTATTTGTCTTTTGTCAGTATAACCCAATAATGACAGCAAGTAAAATAGTAAAGGTCGTATTAATAAAAAATAAAAATAAAAATCCTTGTTACCATTGTTGTGTTTTGCATGCTGAATGTTGAAGTCTGTGTGTGACACACTCAAGCATGGTCAAATGATATTGTGACAAATATAGAGGGATTTTATCAACTCAATTAAAAGGTTATGCCATAAATATTAGCAAAAATAATGTTAAAAGATCATTATTTGACATGAAATATAGTTATGTTATATATAATTAATGGACAAACATTTCAAAACACTTTGCCTGCCCATCCGCCTGCTTGTTTTTTTGCTTTGGCAAAATGGTACTCAAACCATTTAAGTAATGTTTACTTGAGTTTTCTAAGTAACGAAGGCATAGCATGCAAATAGTTCAGATTACTTAATTGTTTTAAGTAAGTTCAACAAATTAGTTCAACAAATTATTGGACATTAAGTAAAGTTTACTAAAAAAGTCTTAGTAAGAACAACTGTTGGATTTTACAGTGTATGATTATTAGCCTTTTGCTTGACAATTCGCCATCTCAGTCTGCCTTCTAAAAAATCAGCTTCCTTAGAAACACTTTGAACATAATAGAACGTCATTGGAAAAAGGCATATACAGTGAGGAAAATAAGTATTTGAACACCCTGCTATTTTGCAAGTTCTCCTACTTAGAAATCATGGAGGGGTCTGAAATTGTCATCGTAGGTGCATGTCCACTGTGAGAGACATAATCTAAAAAAAAAAAAAAATCCAGAAATCACAATGTATGATTTTTAAACTATTTATTTGTATGATACAGCTGCAAATAAGTATTTGAACAAAAATCAATGTTAATATTTGGTACAGTAGCCTTTGTTTGCAATTACAGAGGTCAAACGTTTCCTGTAGTTTTTCACCAGGTTTGCACACACTGCAGGAGGGATTTTGGCCCACTCCTCCACACAGATCTTCTCTAGATCAGTCAGGTTTCTGGCCTGTTGCTGAGAAACACAGAGTTTGAGCTCCCTCCAAAGATTCTCTATTGGGTTTAGGTCTGGAGACTGGCTAGGCCACGCCAGAACCTTGATATGCTTCTTACAGAGCCACTCCTTGGTTATCCTGGCTGTGTGCTTCGGGTCATTGTCATGTTGGAAGACCCAGCCTCGACCCATCTTCAATGCTCTAACTGATGGAAGGAGGTTGTTCCCCAAAATCTCGCAATACATGGCCCCGGTCATCCTCTCCTTAATACAGTGCAGTCGCCCTGTCCCATGTGCAGAAAAACAATCCCAGCTCTTTTCAGGTCATTGACCAGCTCCTCCCGTGTAGTTCTGGGCTGATTTCTCACCTTTCTTAGGATCATTGAGACCCCACGGGGTGAGATCTTGCATGGAGCCCCAGTCCGAGGGAGATTGACAGTCATGTTTAGCTTCTTCCATTTTCTAATAATTGCTCCAACAGTGGACCTTTTTTCACCAAGCTGCTTGGCAATTTCCCTGTAGCCCTTTCCAGCCTTGTGGAGGTGTACAATTTTGTCTCTAGTGTCTTTGGACAGCTCTTTGGTCTTGGCCATGTTAGTAGTTTGATTCTTACTGATTGTATGGGGTGGACAGGTGTCTTTATGCAGCTAACGACCTCAAACAGGTGCATCTAATTTAGGATAATAAATGGAGTGGAGAAGGGCATTTTAAAGGCAGACTAACAGGTCTTTGAGGGTCAGAATTCTAGCTGATAGACAGGTGTTCAAATACTTATTTGCAGCAGATATCTATATACAAATAAATAGTTAAAAAATCATATATTGTGATTTCTGGATTTTTTATATTTTTTATATCATGTCTCTGGACATGCACCTACGATGACAATTTCAGACCCCTCCATGATATCCAAGTGGGAGAACTTACAAAATAGCAGGGTGTTCAAATACTTATTTTCCTCACTGTAGTTCATAACATCATAATCATATACATAATTCACCTGCTATATTGCTAAACGTACACAATTTTTTCATATCAACCGAACATTATACCAGTATGGCTTCTCGAGACTCCCCTTTGCAGCATAATAATGATGTGCTAAAGCCCGCCCGCAAGTTGACGTGATTGGTTACAATGTATTTTGTGCAGAATCACTAGAGATTTTAAACCGTGTCTTTAGTCCACTGGACTTTTAAGGAGAAAATACTCAACAATGGTGTTGACTTATGAATTTGCACATGGTTTATATGAAAGCATATTAAAAACACCTATAAACAACATTAAAAACCTGATTTTCACCACAGGGGGGTCTTTAAATTTTCAATGTGTGGGTCAACATTTATACTGGCTACTTTTGTTTGTACTGAAGCGATCAGAAGATTCGTAAGAGTATTCCTGAGTGTCTGTGTTATTTATGAAATGTTTTTAGTGTAAGTGCTCAACTGCCATTAGGGCTGCAAGTTTTCTCTTCCTGCTTTTTCTCAGAGGACTAAAGCTGCCGCATTTACCAGCAGATCAATTTCATTTAAATTTCCCTTTCTCTTTATTTCTCTCTACACTGGACCAGAAGCTTCATACACTGAGGTTCATCCATTCCTCTGCTTCTCTCTTTCCTCCAGCTTGTTCTGGAGCATTTCTGCCTCTTTTTTCCACATGTAGCACTATCTGTCCTCAAGAGTTCTCAGTAAATCAAGAGCCGAGAGCAGTCTCTACCCCACACACACACACACACACACACACACACACACACACACACACACACACACACACACACACACACACACACACACACACACAGAGACATTACTGAAGAGTGCAGTTGTTGTTGAGACAGCCCTTCTCAGGCTAATGACCCAGCAAGCACAGAGAGACAGGCTGTGTCCAAAATCTGAAAAATACTGCCTTCTCATGCAGGATACAGAGGTAAGAAGGTATCAAGGGAATGGGATCTTCTATAACACGAGAAGAAGCCTGAAATTGATTTTTTTTTAATATACACTGTTCAAGTTCAAGTTTGGGGTCAGTAAGATTTTCTTAGAAAGAAATGAATACTTCTATTCAGCAAGGGCACATTAAATCGATCCAAAGTCACAGTAAAGACTTTAAATTCATGAAATTTATATTCATCAAAAAATCCTGGAAAAAATTTATTAGTTTCCACGTAAGTTTTAAGAAGCAAACTGTTCAGCATATTAGAATGATCATCTGACACTGAAGACTGGAGTAATGAAGCTGAAAGTTCAGCTATCACAGGAATAAATTACATTTTTAAAATGTAAAATAGAAAACTTAAAATTGCAATATTTCATAATATTACAGTTTTTACAGTATTTTTTTTTAAATCAAATAAATGCAGCCATGCTGAGCATAGGAGACTTCTTTCAAAAATATTTAAAAAGTCTTAGCAACCCCAAACTTTTCAATGGTGTGTTTATTACGTGTATCTTTATGCACACTAGTATACAGTGAGGAAAATAAGTATTTGAACACCCTGCTATTTTGCAAGTTCTCCCACTTGGAAATCATGGAGGGGTCTGAAATTGTCATCGTAGGTGCATGTCCACTGTGAGAGACATAATCTAAAAAAAAAAATCCAGAAATCACAATATATGATTTTTTAACTATTTATTTGTATATAGATATCAGCTGCAAATAAGTATTTGAACACCTGTCTATCAGCTAGAATTCTGACCCTCAAAGACCTGTTAGTCTGTCTTTAAAATGTCCACCTCCACTCCATTTATTTTCCTTAATTAGATGCACCTGTTTGAGGTACACCTCCACAAGGCTGGAAAGGGCTACGGGGAAATTGCCAAGCAGCTTGGTGAAAAAAGGTCCACTGTTGGAACAATCATTAGAAAATGGAAGAAGCTAAACATGACTGTCAATCTCCCTCGGACTGGGGCTCCATGCAAGATCTCACCTCGTGGGGTCTCAATGATCCTAAGAAAGGCGAGAAATCAGCCCAGAACTACACGGGAGGAGCTGGTCAATGACCTGAAAAGAGCTGGGACCACCGTTTCCAAGGTTACTGTTGGTAATACACTAAGACGTCATGGTTTGAAATCATGCATGGCAAGGAAGGTTCCCCTGCTTAAACCAGCACATGTCAAGGCCCGTCTTAAGTTTGCCAATGACCATTTGGATGATCCAGAGGAGTCATGGGAGAAAGTCATGTGGTCAGATGAGACCAAAATAGAACTTTTTGGTCATAATTCCACTAAACGTGTTTGGAGGAAGAAGAATGATGAGTACCATCCCAAGAACACCATCCCTACTGTGAAGCATGGGGGTGGTAGCATCATGCTTTGGGGGTGTTTTTCTGCACATGGGACAGGGCGACTGCACTGTATTAAGGAGAGGATGGCCGGGGCCATGTATTGCGAGATTTTGGGGAACAACCTCCTTCCCTCAGTTAGAGCATTGAAGATGGGTCGAGGCTGGGTCTTCCAACATGACAATGACCCGAAGCACACAGCCAGGATAACCAAGGAGTGGCTCTGTAAGAAGCATATCAAGGTTCTGGCTTGGCCTTGCCAGTCTCCAGACCTAAACCCAATAGAGAATCTTTGGAGGGAGCTCAAACTCCATGTTTCTCAGCGACAGGCCAGAAACCTGACTGATCTAGAGAAGATCTGTGTGGAGGAGTGGGCCAAAATCCCTCCTGCAGTGTGTGCAAACCTGGTGAAAAACTACAGGAAACGTTTGACCTCTGTAATTGCAAATAAAGGCTACTGTACCAAATATTAACATTGATTTTCTCAGGTGTTCAAATACTTATTTGCAGCTGTATCATACAAATAAATAGTAATTTCTGGATTATTTTTTTTAGATTATGTCTCTCACAGTGGACATCAGTGTTGGGAATAACGGCGTTATAGATAAACGGCGTTACTAACGGAATTATTTTTTTCAGTAACGAATTACTGTTTCTTCCGTTACAATGCCGTTAGCGTTACTGAGAAAAAAAATGCGGCGTTACTATAATTGAGCTCGGTTTTCATCCGAACAGGCTCTCTGTCAGTCGGACCTGCAACGTGTGTGTGTGTGTGTGTGCGCGCGCGCCAGCCATGCGTGTTGGGGGGTGGGTTGGGTGGTACACATAACTGAGGATGATTGGTGGGTGGGAGACAAGGTTAGGGTTGATAGGTTGAGTCCACACACACACACCTATGACGCACACGCATATGCACAGTCAGCGATGGCAAGTCCAACGACTTCAAAGGTAGCTTTCGTTGAAAGTATAAGCGCTACGTTTCCCTCGTTGAGGTGAAAGGTAAGAACATGCAGCTTATGCTCAGGAAGAAAGAGTCTCTCCACGTCGGTGGCCAGTAATTCTAATCTAATGAAGCCTCACATCATCACAGCCACAACATTAGTGGCTAAAAACCCAGGTGATAACATGAGCTCCACTACCAAAGGAGTAGTATAGTACTGATAATATTTACACAATATTTACAGTATAGTAGGTCTACTGATAATTTTTACAATAATATATTTAATTTGATAGGTGTCTCTCACATTGTCCCACAGCAACATTACAATAGTGTACATTAATGTACAATGTTTTATAATAATAATTTATTCTATTTAGTGTCCAATTCATTCATTTAACATATTTAATATTGGGGGCATCCAAGTTATTTGACATATTTGAAAATATGAAAAAAAAAAAAAAAAAAATCCCTGCTAATTAGTTACTTTTATAATGATGTAACTCAGTTACTAACTCAGTTACTATTTGTAAGAAGTAACTAGTAACTATAACTAATTACTTTTTTAAAGTAACGTGCCCAACACTGGTGGACATGCACCTACGATGACAATTTCAGACCCGTCCATGATTTCTAAGTGGGAGAACTTGCAAAATAGCAGGGTGTTCAAATACTTATTTTCCTCACTGTATATAAAAATGGCTATTTTCAGTCCAAAGCAATTTTCTCAAGATTGTTGTTTTTCATTTCAGCTTCCACAAAACATACAGTAAATAAACTTTGCACATAGTTTCTCACCTCATTTTATAGGCTATCTAATTCCTAATTTATTGTGTAAACATCATCAAAATGTGTTTCCTCGTGCCTATACATAAAGTGTTTCCATAGATAAAGTCATAAAGACAAAAATATTGCAATAGTAAGAGTATTAACATTCCAGTTTCATAAGAATATCTCATATTTCAAAAATAAATAAACAAATAAATAAATACTGTATATTAAATGTTGTGTTTCTTCAGCTGTGAAGCTGAATGTTCTTCAATGTATAACAGAATTTATAAGAAATTAATTTTGGAATGGGAAATTCCAAAAAACAATGAATGCCTGTGTGTGTATATATATATATATGATAGCGTTTTGTATGATTTGTATAATGCTAAATATGTAGTTAAACTAATAGGTTGCTCACTATTGCAGTGGGGAGATGAAGCTAAATATATCTGTGCTTTTGCTCTAGAATTCGTTCAGTGGCTCTCTTTCTCTCTCTTCATCCTCTGCCTCTTCATCCATCCCTCTGTTATTCCCTCCTTCCTCACAGAACCCTCAGCTCTATCTTTTAGAGCTTACACGCACACGGTTTCCTCTGGCTCTACAGCTGGGGTGTGAGCTATGCGGATTTGAATTTCTTCACTGAGGGCTTCTAAACTCAGATCATTAACAAAAAAACATAAAACATGCTAAATGGGCCATATTGAAGTTCAATCATAGAATATGGCCCTTTTAAGAGTTTCTAAAAAAATAACTGAGAAGCCAGACATGTCCACTATGCATAATGTATATAAAACACACCTTAAGACAAGGTTGTCCAACATGCAGCACACAAACAGGACGGTGAACGTGATTTCACCAAGTACATGTTCCTGGAACAACATTCCAATCAACCATTCAGATTTGCAGGACATGTTTACAGTTTTTTTCAAGTTTAGGCTTACAACCTGATGTAGGTGCTTCTACATTAGTGTAAATCAACTGTCATTTCCCTCTGATTTTATAGGGACAAGTTATCGGTAGGGTTAGGACTAAATTTTCAGACAGGAATGTTGTTACAGAATCAACAAAATAAATTAACCCAGGAACATGTCTTACTTGACAAAATCATGGTGATCCAAATGGGACACAGTATCCCTGCCCCTGTGTGAGTGTGTGACAGGAGCAATCTGCCACTGGGCTAAAACAGGCAAACACCTTCTGCTCTGGGTGTTATGTGTCCCATCTGAACACGCACATCTCAGTACACTGACAGAATGAAGCTGAGAGTCCCAGTGTGGCACAAAGACAGATCTGATAAGACTATATTCACTGTCTCAAAGCGAAACACACAGCCATAGAGGGGAAAAAATAGGGTCATGGCATTTGCATGAACATCACACAATCAGGCCTTTGAGTTTGAATGCCATAATTATTTTTCTTGTATCCACCTTTGTATCCACATGCTTTTGTTAAACTTCTGTTAAACTGTACGCAATCTGTGACGGTCAGTGAAATGTTCGCTCTATGAATGCAATAATACGCTTTTTTTTCTTCTTTTTTTTTACCGGGCACAATGACATTATTCTTGTATCTATTATATCTATAGAAATTGTATTTAAAGCTGTAAAAGAATCAACAAAGTAGCTACATCCAACAGACCATGAATAATCCAAACTAAAGTGTGATTCTTTCCGCAGCAATATTTTCTTCACTGTGATAATATAGCCTATATCTGTATTATGTAACATACGTTGCTGTAATCAAAAATGTTCATTAACTTTACCATTGCGTGATAATATTTCAAAGTTCTTTCCGTCATTTTGACAGATAATAAATTGTATTTACCTGCTTTAGAAACATTCCAGTAAACACATTTTAGACCATTACAGTTTAAAGCATCTGTGTGAACTCAAATCTGGAAAGAAACGTGAGGATTTGGGGAGAAAAACTAGAGATTCTTTGTACATTCCATAGATCATTCATGGGATATATCGTAAATTAAATTGTGAGAACAGATCGCAATTGCAGAGTATATGTTGTCTTCTGCTGAGTCGCATCTTTTGCTGTTTCCATTGTCAGAAGTTGTGAATGGTACCCTAATTCCAAACCGTACCACACTACTTTTTTGGTACCCTTTCGTTGGGGTACTTAGCACAGTAGTTTGGTTCTAAAGGGTGGAGCTAGACTCATTGCAGAACGTTGATTGGTTGACAGAGAATTGTCAGTTGCATGTGCTTTTTCGGCTGTGTTTTTTGTTGCAGCCTTGGTTCAAACAAAGCATGTCTTCTTCTTGTGACAACAGCCACATGACGAGAAGCAAGAACAAGATCTGGGGCCCATTCTTCGTACCTCGCTAACTCGGTTAGCTGGATTTGATTGTTGACGATTTGGCATGATCTTGGATTGTTTGGTTCTTCGACGCTCATCCTGGACTTGCTGTCATAGCAACAGGTCCGTAATCTTAAACCTGCTCGCGAGCGGCTTATTTCATGTAAACAGGATTAGATTGCATCCTGAGGTGATACTTAAAATCTGTCCCAGCCACTGCTACTTTATTACAAGAGTTCCTTACTGAACCAGGGGCAATAATAATCATTTTAAATAATAATAATATACAAATGTTAAATTGTATATATATATGAGAATGTATATAATATTATAATGTTGTGTATAATACTATAGACACAGTCACTTGATTGAGCGATTTATTTGTGATGGAATAATTACTTTATAATTTTATTGGAGGTTTGCACACATGTTGTACAGTTAATCTGAGCCGTGCATTAATTTAAGTGATGACGGATATTATGGGAGTGGCTTGATGCAGCGTAAGAGATGCAGAGAATTTGATCTTGACCCTTAAGAAACTTTAATACCGTCACATTACAAATCTGCTTCAAATTGAATTACAACATTGAAATAAAAATGTAAAGGGTGTACAACTACTGTATAAAATCGTGAATATAAATAATTGGTAATAATGTAAAAAAAAAAAAAAAAACATGTATCATTGATCTATTATAACTTTTATGTTGGTTTGGTCGTTTAGCTGTTTCCTTATAAAGGTCCAGATATTCGTGGGGGTTTTTTGTGTAGTATGCCAAGTTTTTTGCCAGGGTGCTTTTTTAATTATATGATGTCATTACGTTGCTCTCTTGACGCCCAATCGCTGCATTGCTGATCATGGTTTCGAGTATCGATGCATCTGCCCTCTTCAGGGAAAACAAGAACGCGCAGTGATCTTAGATCATTTAATCCAGATATTTAAATCCAATCCGCAAATTCGTTTGAAGAACCAAATTAGCCAGACATCAGTTATCATGATTAAAAGATCTGGGATCTGTCAAATCATCTCAGATGTATTAAGCGAGGTACGAAGAACGGACCCCTGCTGTATGTCGTCCACTGTTGTTTACTGTGTCACTTTCTTCTTTGTGCGAGAATGACGTTGATCTCTACACCATGCCTATCAAGTAAGGGTGCTGTTGGTGTTGGAAATGCAAGCCGGATCAAGGTTTAGCGTCCCGATTCGTACTGAACTATACTGAACCGTACCGCTTACATTATTACTAATAAAGCGTTACGTTATTCTCATGGCGTCTGAAAAAAATAGGAAGGAAAATGTACAGCTCATTAAATTCAAAACTGACGGATAATGATTACCGACGGATAATGATTACTGACGGCGCACACTTATTTTTTTTTTTATAATTTGTTTTAGTTTTTTTGAATGGATGTTCTCCAAACCAGAAGTGTGACCCACAATTCAAAACGCAGTAGGCTCGACAGCAAAAAGGTGGATAAACAAACCCTTTAAAATACATGCTTGCCTAGCTTGAGCATGCTTTTTAAAACAAAATAGAGTTTATACTCACTTTGTTGACAAATGACATCCCCTCCTCTGATATGTGCCTCTCAATGTAATTTGATGATAGAAGATCACTGCAAAAAAGAGCAGAAGTACACAGTTGGCAAAAAGTTAAATATTCTCTGTTATGATAGATAGATAGATAGATAGATAGATAGATAGATAGATAGATAGATAGATAGATAGATAGATAGATAGATAGATAGATAGATAGATAGATAGATAGATAGATAGATAGATAGATAGATAGATAGATAGGACAGAGAGCCATTCAAACTTAAAAGGACTACAGAAATTTAGAAATAGACATAGAAAGAAAAATAGACTGTCTGAGGAATATCTGCACTGTAAATATGATTCCTCATCATCCTCCAAAACACATCACTCCTGCTGATCCTGGCATCACACATTTAACGATCAGATCAAATCAACACTCATGTCACTCATGGGTGCTGCTTATCTAACAGAGGACAGAAATGGAACCGAGTCTGGAATGGGATCTGCGTTCCAACACAGAGAGTCATGAACACAGTTAACCTGAGGAGAGATTTCACACTGATTTCACACATCACAACTCACACTAAGTTGTGTTCAAGGACATTTCAGTGTGTGTGGCAAAGCCATGCCCAAGAAGGAGTTCACTAACAATTCATTTGGGGTGCACATTTTAGTTTTTTGTTAGCCAAATGCAACTGCAATTATCAAAAAACGGCAATGTAGCAAAAAGAAAAACAGATCGAGCACAGGAGGAGAGAAGGGTGAAAGTGTCTCCCAGCAGGAGCTCTGAATGTGAGATCAGTTACCATGAGCTCATCGGCACGACAAATCACAGCATGACATCGAACCAGTTTTTAAAGACAGAAACATACATCTTTAACAGCTGTTCACTAAACAGGTGATTAGCAGGATATTTATGGTGCTGCAGTGATGTAACGTGCAAAACTAAAAAAAAAAAACCCGATATGTTTGTGTTTACAGACTCATTCTGTGGTAAATGCAGAGAGGGGCAAGGCAGAAATCAAAACATTGATTCAAGGACTAATAGAGGACAGGACAAAACCAGGGGCTAGAGAGAGAAAGACTGAGCATTGAGAGAGGATCAGAATAGGAGAAGATAAAGAGAGAGTGATAAAATGGGATGTCAGAGCAAAGAAACCTTGTGATTGATGATAAGAGCTGCCGTTGCACACACACAATCATATACACATGCACCATCTCAGCCTCCAGTTGCCACATTCTTCCATCCGTCACCTCCCCTTCCCCACCCTTATTTGACAATAGTGGGTGAAAATTTGCTGACACTACATTTTTCTTACTGGCCATGAAACTGTTTTATAAAAATTATTTATTATTATTTCACTTTTTCCTTGCATATCTTCATATTTGAGACAAACAGAATGGGACTTTATGTCACTCACAGCATCATGTAGAAGATCAGTCTCTTTGCTAAACTGCATTTGTCACTGCGATTCATTTTTCTTCAGTATTGTTTGAGCATGCACCTTTGGTGATCCAATAAAAGCAAAAACCCGTCATGTGTCTGTACTGTAGATGTACAGATGTAGATGCAGTGGAACGCTACAGTATATGGTATGTTGTGCAATGTGAAGGTAAAGGCTGATAACAGATTTCAGCTTTAATTGCTTTTGGATTTGAATAATTTATAAGGAAACCCCCACAATTCCCCATCCCATACCAATCCATCCCTCTTCACACACACCCTGCCCTACAAACATTTTAATATGGCACTGTGCACTGTCACATGACTAGAAAATGGCTCTCATTTCTCATGTAAAGCTTAATGGACTGATCCATTGTATGAGACAGACACACAAAGAGAGAGAGAGACATGCTAATTAAAGAGGGAGACCAGAGGACTAGAAATGAAAGGGTTTACAGAAGAAAGAACAGATTGTGTGTCAAGTAGTGCCGTATTATCTGCGTGTGAGGTGAAAAGGTTCTGCAGACATTTGCTCTGTTCCGAAACCGAACGAGCTGCTTACCTGAACTGCATTTTAGAACATCATGCCATAATTATGCTGTCATATGATACCTTTAGCCAAATTTTAAGGTTGCATTGCATGTAAAACTACAGTATGCCAGGATGCAGGGAAAGGCATTATTTTAGGTTTCTTCCTCGGCAAGGAAACATTAAATTGATCAGAAGTGACGGTATAGATATCAATGATATTCCCAAAAAATATTTTTCAAATAAATGCAGTTCTTTTGAAATTTCTATTCATCAGAGAATGCAGGGAAGAAGAAAAAAATCGAGGTTCCCATAATATAAAGAAGCTGCTTTCAACACTGATAATAAAAAGACATGTTTATTAGAATGATTTTTGAAAATGTACAAAAATATTTTAAGTTGTAGTAATATTTTACTGTATGAAATAAATGCAGCAGATCTTTTTTTTTCCCAGAACTTCCCTATTGTGATGTATATCCGAGCAAAATGGCTTCTGGAAAAGAAAAAAATGTAGGGCGGGACTTCATTTTGTCCATCGGTAATTGATTGAATGGTTGGATGGGTTGTGGTTTGCTATTGGTGGATCTCATGTGAGTAACAGGTTGTCCCGCCCTCGCTCCAGTAAACATGACATCGGAGAAGAGATGTCGCTGCAATTAGTTATTTTGATTAAAGATGAAGAAATAAAAAATAATGCTGACCCCAAACTTGTGAACGGTAGGTTTTATATAAATATTTGCACACAATAACACATGCAAATTTGTAAGACAAATTGTCTCATGTATATGCACATATGCAGCATCTTTAGAGATTGTGTAGCATGTTAGTCTGGTTCTAGACCCTGGAGACCAGCAGAAGAACATCTCCCCTGAGGACAGGACACCATCTAGCACAGCAAACCCTAATCTCTGATCTAATTAGCACTCAAACGCAGTTCACTTTTTATATGGCACACTTAAAATGAGTGTAAACAAATGTTTTGTAGTAGACAGTGTGCTGTTTCCACCATTTAGATTCTATTGAAATTTGGAGACTTGATCTGATTCCTGCTGTGATTTATATGCGTTTGAGATTAAAATAGTGACTCAAAATCCCTTTGAGAAAACACAATGTTCAATAGAGATTTGTTTTTACAGACAAAAACAACAACATCAGACAGAAGTTAATGCTATACAGGCCATCTCGGGTTCAATGAGCTATTAAAACAAAACATCATGTTAAAATATTGTGTGACGGCATTTGTGAACGTGTGTGTGTGTGTGTGTGTGTGTTTGGAAAAGCTGATGTCAGTAGGCCTGTAAAGTGTGTGCTGAGCTCTTCAGCTCTTTTAAACCTGCAGCACTGCTCATGTTCCCAAAGAGACAAAACTGCATTCTCAGCAAACAAGAGACCTGCACACATCCAGCCTTTACCAACAAACATTTACAGTAATAACAAATAATCACAACAATTAAATGAAATCTGCTCACAATAGGAAGAATCAGATAAATGTAACCATAAAACATGGATGAACTCACGGACACGGGAAAGGTCTTTGCAATGTAAGATTTGGTGTATTTCAAAGAGAAACCCTTCCCCCATAACAAGACATATTCTGAGGGGAGCAGGTGCAGTCGTTCTCATTGTTAACGTGTGTGTTTCACCAGCCCCTCCCACTGAGCTTGTTAATATCAAATATGTTCATCATTTACACTGCATGGTTTTTCCTTCACAATCAAATAAAAAAGGGATTTATAGCAGATTAAATATGTTAGCATAAACAGAATGTTACACTGACCCCAAACTTTTTAACTGTATATATTTATTTTTAGAACGGTATATATATATAAGGCATAACATTATAACCACCTTCCTAATATTGTGTTGGCCCCCTTTTTGCTGCCAAAACAGCCCTGATCCATCGAGGCATGGACTCCACTAGACCCCTGAAGGTGTGCTGTGGTATCTGGCACCAAGATGTTAGCAGCAGATCCTTTAAGTCCTGTAAGTTGCGAGGTGGGGCCTCCATGGATCGGACTTGTTTGATGAGCACATCCCACAGATGCTCGATTGGGTTGAGATCTGGGGAATTTGGAGGCCAAGTCAACACCTCAAACTCTACAAGTCTACTCTACACCTCCAAGTCAAAACCTGACTGATCTGTGGCTATGCAGCCCAATACGCAATAAACTGCGATGCACTGTGTAATCTGACACCTTTCTATCAGAATCAGCATTAACTTCTTGAGCAATTTGAGCTACAGTAGCTCGTCTGTTTGATCAGACCACACGGGCCATCCTTCGCTCCTCACGTGCATCAATGAGCCTTGGCCACCCATGACCCATGATTATTTTCAAAATGCCAGTTTTAAGCCAGTTATTTATAGATTTTACTGTAGTGTGTCAGTAGAAAATTTCAGTGTACATTTCCAAATAATTATTTTGCCATTATTTTACTAATATAGTGAGATTTTTGTGTGCACAAGGAGTCTGACAACAGCCGGTACGCTCCACACAGATATCTGATCTCACCATCATCAAATCTGTCTGTGATTACATGAAGAAACAGAAAAAACCAAGACAGACTAAATCAAGAAGAACTGTGGCAACGTCTACAAGACGCTTGAAGAATCCTGCCCACAAATCTACCTGAAAAACTATGTGCAAGTGTACCTAGGACGAAATCTGTTTTAAGCGCAAAGGGTGGTCACACCAAATATTGATTTGATTTAGTTAACAGAAGTTAATTTAATATAAAATCTATTCATGACATTATTTTTGAAAGCATCCTATATATATATATATATATATATATAGGATGCTTTCAAAAATAATGTCATGAATAGATTTTATATTAAATTAACTTCTGTTAACTAAATCAAATCAATATTTGGTGTGACCACCCTTTGCGCTTAAAACAGATTTCGTATATAGCCCATCCGCCTCAAGGTGTATATATATATATACACATATACATACATACATACATACACATACACACACACTCACCTAAAGGATTGCAATTATCTAATCAACCAATCACATGGCACATGGCAGTTGCTTCAATGCATTTAGGGGTGTGATCCTGGTCAAGACAATCTCCTGAACTCCAAACTGAATGTCAGAATAGGAAAGAAAGGTGATTTAAGCAATTTTGAGCGTGGCATGGTTGTTGGTGCCAGACGGGCCGGTCTGAGTATTTCACAATCTGCTCAGTTACTGGGATTTTCATGCACAACCATTTCTAGGGTTTACAAAGAATGGTGTGAAAAGTGAAAAACATCCAGTATGCGGCAGTCCTGTGGGCGAAAATGCCTTGTTGATGCTAGAGGTCAGAGGAGAATGGGCCGACTGATTCAAGCTGATAGAAGAGCAAACTTTGACTGAAATAACCACTCGTTACAACCGAGGTATGCAGCAAAGCATTTGTGAAGCCACAACACGCACAACCTTGAGGCGGATGGGCTACAACAGCAGAAGACCCCACCGGGTATCACTCATCTCCACTACAAATAGGAAAAAGAGGCTACAATTTGCACAAGCTCACCAAAATTGGACAGTTGAAGACTGGAAAAATGTTGCCTGGTCTGATGAATCTCGATTTCTGTTGAGACATTCAGATGGTAGAGTCAGAATTTGGCGAAAAACAGAATGAGAACATGGATCCATCATGCCTTGTTACCACTGTGCAGGCTGCTGGTGGTGGTGTAATGGTGTGGGGGATGTTTTCTTGGCACACTTTAGGCCCCTTAGTGCCAATTGGGCATCGTTTAAATGCCATGGCCTACCTGAGCAATGTTTCTGACCATGTCCATCCCTTTATGACCACCATGTACCCATCCTCTGATGGCTGCTTACAGCAGGATAATGCACCATGTCACAAAGCTTGAATCATTTCAAATTGGTTTCTTGAACATGACAATGAGTTCACTGTACTAAAATGGCCCCCACAATCACCAGATCTCAACCCAATAGAGCATCTTTGGGATGTGGTGGAACGGGAGCTTCGTGCCCTAGATGTGCATCCCACAAATCTCCATCAACTGCAAGATGCCATCCTATCAATATGGGCCAACATTTCTAAAAAATGCTTTCTGCACCTTGTTGAATCAATGCCACGTAGAATTAAGACAGTTCTCAAGGCGAAAGGGGGTCAAACACAGTATTAGTATGGTGTTCCTAATAATCCTTTAGGTGAGTGTATATATATATATATATATATATAAACTCAGCAAAAAAAGAAACGTCCTCTGACATTCAACTGTCTTTACTTTCAGTAAACTTAATGCGTGTAAATATTTGTATGAACACTAAAAGAGTCAACACCATAAGACATAAACTAAAAAAGTTTCACAGACATGTGACTAACAGAAATAGAATAATGTGTCCCTGAATGAAGGGAGGCTCAAAATCAAAAGTACCAGTCAGTATCTGGTGAGGCCACCAGCTGCTTGAAGTACTGCAGTGCATCTCCTCCTCATGGACTGGACCAGATTTGTCAGTTCTTGCTGTGAGATGTTACCCCACTCTTCCACCAAGGCACTTGCAAGTTCCTGGACATTTCTGGGGGGAATGGCCCTAGCCCTCACCCTGCGATCCAACAGGTCCCAGACGTGCTCAATGGGATTGAGATCTGGGCTCTTCGCTGGCCATGGCAGAACACTGACATTGCTGTCATGCAGAAACTCACACACAGAACGAGCAGTATGGCTGGTGGCATTGTCCTGCTGGAGGATCATGTCCGGATGAGCATGCATAAAGGGTACCACATGAGGGAGGAGGATGTCTTCCCTGTACCGCAAGGCATTGAGATTGCCTGCAATGACAACAAGCTCAGTCCGATGGTGATGTGATAAACCGCCCCAGACCATGACGGACCCCCCACCTCCAAATCGATCCCGCTGCAGGGTACAGGCATCGGTGTAACGCTCATTCCTTCGACGATAAACACAAATCCGTCCATCACCCCTGGTGAGACAAAACCGTGACTCATCAGTGAAGAGCACTTTTTGCCACTCCTGTCTGGTCCAGCGGAGGTGGGTTTGTGCCCATATGCTGCGTTGTTGCTGGTGATGTCTGGTAAGGACCTGCCTTACAACAGGCCTACAAGCCCTCAGCCCAGCCTCTCTCAGCCTATTGCGGACAGTCTGAGCACTGATGGAGGGATTGTGTGTTCCTGGTGTGACTCGGGCAGTTGTTGAGGCCATCCTGTACCTGTCAAGCAGGTGTGATATTCGGATGTACCGATCCTGTGCAGGTGTTGTTACACGTGGTCTTCCACTGCGAGGATGATCAGCTGTCCTTCCTGTCTCCCTGTAGCGCGTCTCACAGTGCGGACATGGCAATTTATTGCCCTAGCCACATCAGCAGTCCTCATGCCTCCCTGCAGCATGCCTAATGCACGTTCACGCAGATGAGCAGGGACCTTGGGCATCTTTCTTTATGGGTGTTTTTCACAATCGGTAGAGAAGTCTCTTTAGTGTCCTGCATTTTTAGAACTGTGACCTTAAATGCCTACTCTCTGTAAGCTGTTAAGGTCTTAACGACCATTCCACAGGTGCATGTTAATTAATTGATTATGGTTAATTGAACATGCATGGAAAACATTGTTTAAACCCTTTACAATGAAGATCTGGAAAGTTATTTGGATTTTTACAACATTATTGTTGAAATACACAGTCCTGAAAAAGGGACGTTTCTTTTTTTGCTGAGTTTATATACACACACACACACACACACACACACACACACACACACACACACACACACACACACACACACACACACACACACACACACACACACACACACACACACACACACACACACACACACACAAGTTTAATAACTGCTAGTTAAAACTGAAATGGCAGAACCTGCTGATCTACTGGGGATTTCCATGCACAACCATCTCTAGGGTTTATATTAGAGAATGGTCCGAAAAAGAGAACACATCCAGTAAGCGGCAGTTCTGTGAGCAAAAATGCCTTGTTGATGCCAGAGGTCAGAGGAGAATGGCCAGACTGGTTCGAGCTGATAGAAAGGCAACAGTAACTCAAATGCACCCGTTACAACCAAGGTCTGCAGAAGAGCATCTCTGAAACAACACGTCAAACCTTGAAGCAGACAAACTACAGCAACAGAAAACACAGCGGGTGACACTCCTGTCAGCTAAGAACAGGAAACTGAGGCTACAATTCACACCCGCTCACCAAAATTGGACAATAGAAGACTGAAAAAATGCTTCCTGCATCTGATTTTTTAAATATTTTTAGTGGATTTCTGTTGCAACATTCAAATGGTAGAGTTAGAATTTGGCGTAAACAAAATGAAAGCATGGATCCATTCAGCCTTGTATCAACCCTTCATCCTGGTGCTGGTGGTGTAATGGTGTGTGAAATATTTTCTTGGCACACTTTGGACATTGTTTAAACGCCACAGCTTACATGAGTATTATTGCTGACCATGTCCATCCCTTTATGACCACAGGACCGATCTTCTACTCCCAGCAGGATAACACTATGTCACAAAGCTCAAATCATCTCAAACTGGTTTCCTGAACATGACAATGAGTTCGCTACTCAAATGGCCTCCACAGTCACCAGATCTCAATCCAATAGAGCCTTTGGGAAGTGGTGGAATGGGAGATTCGCATCATGGATGTGCAGCCGACAAATCTGATATTTCCTGGTTGTTCATGACTATGGATACTAGATATTCAAAATCAAACAGTGGTGGTTTAGTGTGGTGAATTACAGATCTAACTTTAAATAGATACTGTTAGTAACTTAGTACACTAAAGCACAGCAAGCTGTCAGCACATTAAAAACCCATTCTGAGTAGTTGCATCCCTAAATCCACCCCCTTTACTTTTTAATTATAAAAAATACTAAAGTTACTAGTTGACTAATCAGTTAAAAAGCATGTTTTTCATTACAAAGCATAATTTCAATATCACCACAAAAGGCAGAGAAGCCTTGAAGTAAAGGCAGACTTTTGGCAGACTTTTAATGAGAAGTACTTCTCAACCTTGGCAGTTGTGGGTTTTTCATTACACCATTATTAAACACAAAATGAAACGTGCCACAGCATGTTAAAAACAGCAAACCAGTTTAGCCTCATTAAATGATCAAATGATACATCTCCACCATTCAGAGAAAAAGAGAAAAGGGGAAAGAGAGATGTACTATATTTTAATAGTTACTCATTATCTATGTAAAGTGAGTATGTTTATGATGGACAGATAAAGTAGAACATCCCAAAAATCTGAAAATGTCTTGCGTATTTGTGTGAAATATATAAGCAAGAGCCCTGAGACTCTGACGCCAGCTGTTTTTCACTCAGATCTCTCTCCTCCATCACACACCCACACAGACTCAAGGGTGCATGAAAAATGCTGGTTGGTCAGACTTTCACTCTCCCTCCATCTAACAACTTATTCATTTTATCTTAGCCTCTTTCTCATGTTCTGTCTATCTTTCCTCTACCACGCAGTTTCCTGAAAGGATGGTAAAATGCAGCTATATAAATGATACAATATGAAATTAAGCAATATAAGCATTTGCGAGTGAACACCAGATGAGGATAATTCAAATACATTACATCATTATGGCAGAAGATATTAGAAAAAGTGGCTTTACATGTCAATATATTGTTTGCTTTATTTGCATCTGATTTCTGTTGTAACTCTAATTCAGCTTTCAGTGTTTGCATGTGCATTTATTATACTGTGACACATTAACGTTACAGTTCTTAAGGGTCCAAGTGCTCTTAAACAGAAATATAAGTGTAGAGCCCTGTCATCAATGTCTATTTTTGTTATATAAAGCGAATTATGTTGGATACAAAATAACCCAACCCTAATAGAACCGCTTCTATTTTAGATAATGTGTAAAAGAGTGAGCACCCCAAAATAAAACAAAGACACAAAGAGACATCTCACACGTGCACACGCACGCACGCACGCACGCACGCACGCACGCACGCACGCACGCACGCACGCACGCACGCACGCACGCACGCACGCACACACACACACACACACACACCTCAGGTGCAACTGCCATCTGAAATTAAACCAATGATGGTGTCTGGAGGTGTGTATTTGGACTCTTATTTATGCATGCTGGACACAGTTGACATGATGATGAATGTAAATGACAATGCATGACGTGTTCATCCAAGGTGTGTGTGTATCTCTAAAAGAAACCAGTGTGTTTGAACTTGATTTATAATTGCAAGCACATGGAAATATACTGCCCGGCCAAAAAATAATAATTGCTGTTTGGATTTAAATAGGCAAATGCTTAAAAGTCTATGATTGGATCATTACTGCAGTGACTATTATGTTTCTAGCATGTTATATATTTGGCAACAGTTTTTCTAACCCTAATTGAATGATGGAGTGTGTAGCGTTTCATTTCTTAAACACATCATGGCCATATTCCAGGATGACAATGTCAAGATTCATCAGGCTGTGAAAAGAATGGTTGGGAGGGAGCATGAAGAATCATTTTCACACATGAATTGGCCATTGAAAGTCTTTGGGATGTGCTGGAGGAGACTTTACAGAGTGCTTGACTCTTGCATTGTCAATATAAGATCTTGAAAAAAAAAAAAAATCGATGCACCTCTTGATTAATGGAAATTAATGTTGTAATGTTATTACATACATTTTGGTCAATATCTTTGCATTTGCCTATTTAAATCCAAACAGCAACTTTTCTTTTTTTGGAAGGGCAGTGTATATTCACACAAAACAACAGTGACATTACTATAAACTGCACAACAACAAAAAAAAAAAACAATAGGTTAGACACACATTAGTATCTCAGCAGACGTATCCTGTTACAGGTTTGATCTGATGAGACGTCACGCGTGTGCTGGCTGGGTCAAACAGAGAAACATAGTAGCAGATGGCGCTGGGATTCTTCTACACAGTGTTTTGCTGAATCAGACCTTGTATGGAGTCTATGGGTCGTTCACAGAAAAATTTTATGAATTGACCAGATTTAAATGTAGCCTTCATTATAACATTATTCTTCATAATATAATAAGTCTTGCATGAGAGACCTTCAATAATGTTTGCATGTTTGAGAGTATGAGGATTTAAAATGTGGGTACAGTTAGTAAAATATATTAAAATCTCTGATTCAACAATTCATTTGCATTCATATTAATATAAATTTTTATATATTAATTAATATGTACATTTACATATGCACTAATATGTATACCCCCCACCCCAAACATCACCACAGCTGCATTTATTTGAACAAATATTCTGTTAAAAAGGTAATGTTGTGAAATATTTTAATAATTTAAACTAAGTGTTTTCATTTTAATATATTTTAAAATGTAATTTATTCCTGTGATGCAAAGCTGAATTTTCAGCATCATTACCCCAGTCTTCAGTGTCACATGATCCTTCAGAAATCATTCTGATTCGCTGCTCAAGAAACATTTTTTATTATTATCAATGTTAATTGTTCCAATAAAGTTCACAAGAACATTACTTTAGAATAATTTAATGCACTCAAATTTTAACATATCAAATAAACACAAGAGTAAAAAAACTTTCATTCTTTTTACAAAAAATCCTGTATATCGTTAAAATGTGAAAAATTGGAAAATGTAATACATTTAATTAATAATACACATTCAAGACATTCTTTGACAACAAGGCCTAATGTTTCATGGGAACTTTGCTTTGGTAAATTGATTTTGCTTTAAGGAGGTTTAGATGAGGGTACTGGAAAATTCTGATATAATATGCATGATTTGTCTGCAGTGATTTCTGTTTGATTCAAAGGTGAGCTTGTGATAGCTTGTTATCTGTTCAGAGTTGCAGCTGTCTGTTCCCACCCCCCAGCATCAGCCATATCTGACTGATTTTAATGCTTCCTTTCTGTCACATGGTCTGTCGTCACGGCGACACAGCGTGATTGAAAAGCAGAAAACCCATTTGCTCCAACCGCTTTAATCAAACACACTCATTCATTATTCAGAGTGTGTGAGAGGGTGCAGGGGGCAGGCCAGTGTGTGTGTGTGTGTGTGTGTGTGTGTGTGTGTGTGTGTCGGGGGGGGGGGGGGGGGGGGGGTTATTGGAGTTTGAGTAAGTGCACAATAAAATAATACAAGCAAAAGCAAAACATGATACAAATATGTCAATCAGATGCGTTGAGATTGCTAACTTAAGTTGTTGAACAATGATCACATATCAAAGAAAACATTTTTGGAAAGTAGGTCTCCGCTGGAGGCCGGAGAAAAGCCAAATGCACACACACACAAGTTAAGAAAATCCCAAACCTTTAGAAATTCACAGAGAGGTGAGAGAATGAGAATGAAAGAGTGAATTGGTTTCCTAGGTGGAAACTGGGAAAGAAATCTGGAGGTCAGTCAGGATGGATTCAACTGCCAGCTCTCCATGGGTGTAGAAGAACAAACTGAACAACACAACAAACACTTTGGTGTTTTTCTCTCTGCTATAACCACACACAGACAGCCCTATTTCAGAGGGACAGAGGCAATCAAATCCATCCAGTCAGAAACCATTAAAGCAGAACATATACTGTACGGAACAAGACCAGCCACATGTTGACAGAGAGAGAGAACATTGATTTAATAACCTGTATCAATGGCTCTAATCCAAAACCTAGTGAGCAGCCTACGCAGACATTATTTTAAGGAATCAGGGGTGCGCTCCTGACGCGACGGCTGTTCAGAAAGGTAGGCAGCACGATTATGCTGCCTTATAAGAAAACTTCTGGCCAAATTTCTGAAGCTGGCATTGCATGTAGACTTTGTGGAGAATGCAATCCCATAATGCACTGCAAGCACTTGTGAAAAGATGGAGGACAAAGTTTCAATTATTCTTGTTTACATATTCAATCAAAATGGTTTACTTTTTTGATTTTTAGCGGCATCTAGTGGTGAGGTTGTGAATTGCATTCCCCCTCCCTTTCGGGAGCACATAGAGAAGCTTCGATCATAGACAGTAAAAGAAATGGACACAGCGACCCCATAGACTTCACAGAGAAAAAGTGAAGTCACGTAGAAGCACTCACTTCCTGATGGCTGAGCGTACAGCGCAGCCTCAGACTGAGCTTAACGACGTAGATGTGACATGAGCAACCTGTCTGACAGTGGCAAGTCTTCTAGTAGTTGTGCAAAGTGAAATCTGAATCACGTTGTTGAAATATTTTGTACCTTTGCTTTTGGCTCTCTATGGGCTTCTCCCCATGCCTCTTCCTTGACTTTATCGGACTTTATGCTTCCACGTCCCCCCGTTGCCTCATAGACACTCTCTACTATGCGCCGGTTGTCACGTGGTTATGACGCAATCGTTAGCCTATTTTTACAAAAACGGCTTCTACGGGGCGATAGTGTAAGATACAAGGTAATGGAGCCTTTTATACATTGTTGTGTTTCTTAAGAAATAAACAATGGTCAAATGGAGTCTTTAAACGTCTCAGATGTAAAGATGTAAAGTCAGGGACGTGCACAGGAATATTGAGGGGCAGTTGCTCTGACCTAAAAAAAGGGCACCCCCCACCCCCCTGCTTTTTCGCAGCCAACCCTGCAGTGATGTGCTGCCCTTTGCTGCCTCCCTGAATCGTCTCTCCCGCTCCTGAATCCGCCTCTTTTCAGTGGGCATCTTGGCTTCAAACAATACCCAAAATAGTGATAGGATTTAGGCATTTAACCATTTTGAATAAAATAATTAATGTGATGCATTACTTCATTCATTCTTCTTGCTAAAATGAAATGTGAGAAACTAACTATCAGCAGACATGTAGCTTAGTTTGCCTAATGCCTACCAAAAAAATAGTAGCCTAGGCTGCTTGTCTGCAAGCTATCTGTCTGATTATTTAAGCTAAACGTGGCAAACTCATCCTGGATTTATGAAGATTTTAATTCATTTCATAAAACTTGATGATGATGATCGTCCGTTTGTTATACCTTTCCGACAACGTTAAGTTGTCTCACCCGACAACCGTGACAATCTCCTTCTAGTGCCGCTCATGCAGGCTCAGCTCAGGTGCCGGTCGCTTGCAGCGCTGCAGCCACGTAAACAGAGTTTGCCCTTCCCCCCTACTGACTTTCACTTTCGGACGGGTGCCCGAATATGGAAGTGAATAAGGCTTTGCGATTAAAAAATATATATATATATATATATGTATCTAGGGCTACGTGAAATTCTGCATCCATTGTATGATTTTTATTTATTTATTTTTTTCCACCTCGGAAGGGCAACGTGAGTTGAGAAGGGCATATGAGAAGCATATTTCCCGGGCAACCTGAGTAACCCCCCTGTGCACGTCCCTGGTCAAAGTGACGCCAAAATGAATGGGAGTCAATGGGATGTTAACAGCAGGTGATGGCTTGGTTAGCAATAGCCACCCCTATGGAAGGTACGCTTTCCGGGTGTAGGATGGGATTACCTTGGCTACGGTGGCCGGCACACAACAAAAATGTCGTCATCGAAGAGAGGAGAGAATGACTAGCGCTCTGTAGAGAAGTTTGTCCGTTTAGGGCTACTGTAGAAACATGACGGTGCAAAATGGCAATTTCACTGTAAGGGGACCCGGATGTAGACCGAAATGGCTCATTCTAAGGTAATAAAAATATAACAGTACATTATGTAAGGTTTTTATACTCCACTGAAAACATACTTATGTATATTATATTGCATTTCTGTCAATAAAACCTCATAAATACTACACACTGAACCTTTAACTTGGCAATATGCTCTACTGAAATCAACGGTGAAGAGCATTGTGTGATACAAAGAGTTGCTACCCATGTAGAGCGCTCCAAATGAGTTTGTTTGCTTTTGGAGCACACCCCAATGTCAATTTAAGCATTAGCAAAATCATCAGTGTTAGATTTGGGTGACTGAGGAGGTAGAAACGTGTAGAATAATCTGTCAGTTCTTCGCTTAAGCTGCACATAATATAAATGGGAAAGACTGCCCTAAAGGCCTAAACGTCCTTTAATATTAACAGAAGTTTTGCATATCACACTCAAATACAGTGACTCTTTACAGAGGTAGAAAGAGTGTTATTTTAGTATCATTGATAAACTATTGTTTCGTTTTTTTAAATAAATTAGATTTTATTTTTTATATATTTTCTATTTTCATTGTAGTTAAGTTTTTAGTAATTCAATCAAGAAAAATCAAGTCCTGCCCAACTTTTTGTCTTGTTCGAGAAGCAGTTTTACTCAGATATCCTTCACAATAGGCAAGACAAGACTATTGCAGCTTCCATCTCATGCTGACTTTAAACATGTCTATTTATTTTTTTTATTAGGTTTTAGTGTATTTTAGTTATTATTGTGCCTCATCACTAAGCGAAAATAACTAGCTAAAATATATGTATGGAGCCCCTAAAGGGACATGGTGAAGGAAAAAAATTATGAGATTGAGGAAAAATTATTTGTCAATGCTTTTGCGTTCTTTTGACAAAACTTTTGAGCTCTTTGCGAGCCAACGCAAAGTTTCACGGGGAACGCAAAACATTTGCGAGAGAATGCAAACGCATGAACTTATTTTTCCTCACATCTCTTTTTTTTCCACCACCATGTCCCTTTTTTTAGTGCTGCGAAAATTAGCGTGTTACACATTAAAGCCAAATCATCCTTTGGCTATAGCATTACATTTAGGATAACGCTCTTATTTCTGCAAATGCTTTTAAACCATTTAACCCTTGTGTTATGTTGCGGGTCAATTTGACCCGTTTTGATTTTTAAGTTGTCAGAAATATCAGTTAACCTATGTTTTTTTTCTTAAAATTTTGTGACTTTTTCTCATTTAGGGTCATGAACATGCATGCAAAGTTTCAACACGCTGATGTGTTTTGACATATACACACACATTTACTGTTACGTTCGTGATGTTCACGGGTCAATTTGACCCGCATATTTTAATGTTCTAAGGCAATTGTAGAGACCCAAAATAATAACATTTCTTGGTTATATTTTGTTATTTTAGTTTTTTACTAACCTATGAAGCTAAAAAAAATAGCTTTTCCCCATTTTTTCAATACAGAAATATTTTTTGTATGCCACAAATGGTAAAAATTAGCTATAATTTCTTTTTTCAATCTATCTGAAATACTATCTAACCTACATTGTTTTTCTTGAAATTTTGTGACCTTTTCTCATTTAGGGTCATTAACATGCATGCAAAGTTTCAACATGATAATGCGTTGTGAAATGTGCATATCAAAATTTTATACACTCTTGCTGTTTGTGGGTCAATTTGACCCATATAGGACAGCTGTTCAAAAGCAACTGTACAGACACAAAATACAAAACACTTTGTTGTATCTCAGAGCTCTTCAACTATTAACAACTTCATGAAGCAGTGTTTTGAAATCGGCCATCACTGTATAAGTCGTAAAAGTAAAGTTTAAAACAAGTTATAGAAGTTTATGAACATGAAAATATATAACATATATATTTTATATAAAATATACATTTTACAAAACATGTTAAATTCTAAAACCTCAAGAAAATCAAAGCTAAATATCTGAACAAATTCTGTACCAAATTTTAGGTTGATATCTCAAAAAAAAAAAAAGTTTATGTGTGCAGTACCAACGTTTTCCACTGGATGACATGTAGACTCTTCGATTTCCATATATGGTTTGAGTGATCTGAACGTTATATTTTCATACTTTTCATACTTTTCAAAATATCTATGAAGTAGACATCCTATTGAGAAGTAGTTTGGGCAGTAATGTTAATATTTGATTTGTATTCAATCTCTAAAATGCATATAAAAAAAACATATGGAAAGAGTCAAAACGTTATAGTTTGGTACCGCATCACAAATGACGAATCTATCGCTATTTATCTCCTGCTCATCTCTTTTGAAAATCAGTCACCAAATATGAAAATTAGAGTCTGAAAGCTTTAAAATGCTATATAGCTGGTCAAGATTTCTTTAGGTTTAGACTAAGATAGTATTGTTCTAAATGTATTAAGGCAAGTGTCCTAAGGGCCAATCTTAAAAATAAAAATAAAAATGGTTAAAAGTATTTTTAAAAAATCGTAAATTCAGATATTTATTCTTTGTAATGTGTGAAAAGTATTGATATTAAAAGTTAATTGTTTGTACCTGATTGTATGTGTTTTTTCATAGTGTGATTTTTGGGGAATTGTATTGAATCCAATTAGGGTCAATTTGACCGTGTAACCAGAAATCGAACAGTGCACGAGGGTTAAGCGTGACAAGACAAAAGAAAACACACTGTCTGTGAATGTCCTGACACACACGACAAACAGAAAGACTCGCGGCAGTATCGTGCACACAGACAGCGCACCAGAATCAAGTTCTCTTTGGTGCTTGAACAAACTATAACACAGACAATTATGCCAAAATGCCCAGTCTTAAATTAATTAAATAACGTCTTAAATTAACTTAAAGGTGCACTGTGTACATTTTAGTGGCATCTAATGGTGAGGTTGCAAATTGCAATCGCCCACCGCTCACCCCTCCCTTTTGAAGCACACAGAGAAGCTACAGTGGCCGACACAGGACAAAGATGTCGTCGTCTGAGACAGCAGAGAGTAGCTAGTGCTCTGTAGAGCAGTTTGTCCGTTTAGGGCTACTGTAGAAACAAAATGGAGACTTCACTGTAAGAGGATCCACGGTGTGTGTAGATAGAAATGGCTCATTCTAAGGTAATAAAAACATTCATCAACGGTTCATCATGTAAGGTCTTTATACACCACTGAAAACATAGTTATGTATATTATATTGCCTTTCTGTCAATACAGGTGCTGGTCATATAATTAGAATATCATCAAAAGGTTGATTTATTTCACTACTTCCATTCAAAAAGTGAAACTTGTATATTATATTCATTCATTACACACAGACTGATATATTTCAAACATTTATTTATTTTAATTTTGATGATTATAACAGACAACTAAGGAAAATCCCAAATTCAGTATCTTGACAGTTTGGACTTGACAGTTGTCCAAAAGGCGACTATTGACACCTTGCACAAGGAGGGCAAGACACAAAAGGTCCTTGCAAAAAAGGCTGGCTGTTCACAGAGCTCTGTGTCCAAGCACATTAATAGAGAGGCGAAGGGAAGGAAAAGATGTGGTAGAAAAAAGTGTACAAGCAATAGGGATAACTGCACCCTGGAGAGGATTGTGAAACAAAACCCATTCAAAAATGTGGGGGAGATTCACAAAGAGTGGACTGCAGCTGGAGTCAGTGCTTCAAGAACCACTATGCACAGACGTATGCAAGACATGGGTTTCAGCTGTCGCATTCCTTGTGTCAAGCCACTCTTGAACAACAGACAGCATCAGAAGTGTCTGGCCTGTGCTAAAGACAAAAAGGAAAAAAAGTGGTCCAAAGTTATGTTTTCTGATGAAAGTAAATTTTGCATTTCCTTTGGAAATCAGGGTCCCAGAGTCTGGAGGAAAAGAGGAGAGGCACACAATCCACGTTGCTTGAGGTCCAGTGTAAAGTTTCCACAGTCAGTGATGGTTTGGGGTGCCATGTCATCTGCTGGTGTTGGTCCACTGAGTTTTCTGAGGTCAAAGGTCAACGCAGCCGTATACCAGGAAGTTTTATAGAACTTCATGCTTCCTACTGCTGACCAACTTTATGGAGATGCAGATTTCATTTTCCAACAGGACTTGGCACCTGCACACAGTGCCAAAGCAACCAGTACCTGCTTTAAGGACCATATCCCTGTTCTTAATTGGCCAGCAAACCCGCCTGACCTTAACTCCATAGAAAATCTATGGGGTATTGTGAAGAGGAAGATGCGATATGCCAGACCCAACAATGCAGAAGAGCTGAAGGCCACTATCAGAGCAACTCCTCATAACACCTGAGCAGTGCCACAGACTGATCGACTCCATGCCACGCCGCATTGCTGCAGTAATTCAGGCAAAAGGAACCCCAACTAAGTATTGAGTGCTGTACATGCTCATACTTTTCATGTTCATACTGTTCAGTTGGCCAAGATTTCTAAAAATCCTTTCTTTGTATTGGTCTTAAGTAATATTCTAATTTTCTGAGATACTGAATTTGGGCTTTTCCTTAGTTGTCTGTTATAATCATCAAAATTTTAAAAAATAAACATTTAAAATAAATCAATCTGTGTGTAATGAATGAATATAATATACAAGTTTCACTTTTTGAATGGAATTAGTGAAATAAATCAACTTTTTGATGATATTCTAATTATATGACCAGCACCTGTAGATTCTCATAAATATTACACACTGCAGATTTGAGAAAATGAGATGCACGTGACAGCATGTCAGATCCGCATCGTGTTTGGCAGCGACAGGTCTTAAAGTCACAGCAGCCTAATAAACCAGTTGCTGTGATTTATGTTATTAATGTTAATCAAAGAACAAAGGTAAACAGAGAAAATTGTAGCTTTAATAAGGATTAATATATATCTAATAATTTATGCAGTTAAGAAAGGTGTTTGATGTTTGATTTCTGATTATGTCTAACAGGTAGGAAGGCCACAGGTAAATATGGAATTTATTATAATGGGTTAATGTGAAGAATTTTTTTAGTTCACTTAAATTAAAAGTTGTTTTTTTTTTTAAAGTAGTGGTGGGCCGTTATCGGCGTTAACGTGCTGCATTAACGTGAGACTCTTATCGGGATATTAAAAAAATATTGCCGTTAATCTATTCTCAAAGTTGGGTTGGGAGATGGGTCTATACTACGCAAGCTATGATGACTTTCACCTTGAAATTTTAGCGTGGATGTATACCTAGCCGAATTGCACTGTAGGAGTGAGAGAACGAGTCTTCGAACCTGTGTGCATGCCTACTAGTGTTGTCAAAAATATCCATATTTTGATATGTATCGATACTGAAATATCTGAAACGATACGATACTCATTTTCTACAGTATCGATATGAGCTGCGCTCTCCTCTCCTCTCCGACCGACGACGAGTTGACACGCACCCGCCTCCTCTCATTCAGTCCGGTTAACCCTCTGAACATGTCGAACGGGTGTTCTACTGGATTTTTCCTCATGACAGCGTGTTAGTATTGGTGTGACCGGTCTGAATTTCACGCGGGGGTTGCACATTACGTTAATTCTACTAATTCCCGCAGATTTCACGCTCGCATCTGAAGCGCACACACACATACCGTAATAAATCCGCCTCTGACATACAAGTGCAAAAATGAGCTCCTTTTTCCAGCTTATTAATGGTCAAATACACTCAAAAATGTCTCAATGCCCATCTTGGTGAGTTTTAACGTAAACACAGTCGTAACCAGCTCACAGGAACAGTGTTTGGATCAGTGATCCATGCGTGCGTCCAAGATTACAGTGATCTTGTGATCCAAGATTAATTCCAAGATTACAGTGAGATTAATCCAGATTAAAAAAATGTATCTATGCCCACCACTATTTTAAAGCCTAATAAATGTTGAAATTGATAGCTTTCAATTATACTGTAATGTTGTATGTCTATCATTAATGTAAAAAAACAAAATGTCATAGAGACATCAGTACCAGTATTAGTGATACTGGCCTTCATTCATCAAAATATGCCATTACAACAAATATTTAAAATATACTGTCTTTAAATTGTTGTTTTTTTGTACATTAATTTGGAGAGTAACTTTGAAATTATTACAATATAATTTAAAAACTCCAATGTTTTAATCGTGATTAATCGTGATTCATTACAGAAAAAAAGCCAGATTAATTAGTTGAAAGCATTATATTTTAAATACTTTATTTTCAGTTAATGTTTTATTTGAAGTAATGAAAAAGTATTTTTATTGTTTTAGTTTTAGTTAACGATAACCCTGGGTAGAACTACATTAGGATGCCAACAGCACAACACAAACACACTCCATTCACAGAGGGCCTGACAAAAACACAGAGGGAGTCGAACCTTAAAGCCAGATTTTCTCTTCACCAAGATGTTTTAGGGGAAACACACAGACACTGAGGGAGAACACTGAAATATTCATGATACATTATTATTATAATGAGATCAAATCTGCTGACTCTGACTCTGTCTGGCACCAGTTTAAAGTACAGAGGCAGTTGTGGTTGTAACAGTAAGAGTTAATGGACTCAATTTATATGATGAATATGAAAGAAATTAGGTTATGACTGAGTTTTGGTGCAGACTCATATGAGTTATTTACACAATGAGCATCTGCACATGACAGGAAACTTAAAAATAAAGCAATTGAAGGTCAGTTTTGTAAATGAGCACTCCACAGTAAAATGTCTTTACTACCTTTATGGGGCTTGAAAATGCTAATTAAATAGCTGTCTATGGAGGGGTCAGAGAGCTCTCAGATTTCATCAAAAATATCTTAATCTGTGTTCCGAAGATGAACAAAGGTCTTTTGGGTTTGGAACGACATGAGGGTGAGTAATTAATGACAATTTTCATTTTTGGGTGAACTAACCCTTTAAGAACATCCCAGGTCATATTTCAGCCCAAAATTAGCAGAAAGAAATAAGAAATAGTTTTAGGACCATAAATATTTTTTTGCACTGTGACATTTTTATAACTAAGATTTTATAATTCAAAATTAATTATTTATGATTTAATGAATTCCCAACTAATTCTCATAACCATAAAAAAAATGGTTAATGCAAAAAAAGATTGATTATTCAAATGATAGTATTTATTCATCATGGCAATACTGCCTTTAAATTATGTTGATTTAAATACAAAAATCATTGTTATTACATTAATGGGTAATCTACTGTGAATCACAAATGAGAACATTGGGAATCGCAAAAAAAAAACATCATTATGGTAATGAGGATTTGGGCGAAATGGCTCAATTGTACACTATAAATAATGTAAAAATGCAACAACCACAACAACATCAAAATAATGGCTTATGGCCTCCTAAAGAGGGCTTAATTTTATTTACATAAAAAAAAAAAAATCTTGTTTTTTTTTAAGGTGGAATGTGACCTGGGTAGCCTAGAAATCTAGACGCACCCTAGAAATCTAGAAGCACCCTAACGGCAGCAAATGTAATTTGCAGCCAGGATAGTCTAGCAACTCTCCATTGGCTTGCGAGCATCGTGTATAGAGTCGGTGGGCGGGCTTAACATAATGATGGCAGAGTTGCCGTGGTTCTGCATGCTACTTGTAAACAAAGAAGCTGGCGAACAGCAGTCTTTCGAACGGCTTTGGCCGCGACTCTGGAAGACTTGGAGTTAAGCTTTTCTTTGAGAAAAGAACAAAGAACGGCACTGATGTCATTCTGCCGACCGGATACGGCGAAAGTTTAATCTATCAACTAGCCCCGCTTCACCTTCTTCGTTGCTCTGCTTGGTTGTAGCGCTATCCTATTGCGTGCAGAGTGAATTTGAAAGACAACCGGTGAGTTCCCAGACCCAACATCTTGATGTGGGTCTGGCTTGTCAGGCTATGACCTGGGCATATTTTCATGAGACAGCATATAATTTAATGTATATAGTTTAATAGGATATTACGGCTTCAAATTCGAAACAATCACAAAATGCCAAAGCAGCCTATACAGGACCAGTCAAATGAGAACAAGGACCTGTGCAAATAGTGATGTTTATCAGTATTAAGACAACATATAGGGAATCCTGGCAGAGAAAGAGAGAGAGAGAGAGAGAGAGAGAGAGAGAGAGAGAGAGAGAGAGAGAGAGAGAGAGAGAGAGAGAGAGAGAGAGAGAGAGAGAGAGAGAGAGAGAGAGAGAGAGAGAGAGAGAGAGCGAGAGCGAGAGCGAGAGAGAAAGAGAGAGAAAGAGAGAGAGAAAGAGAGAGAGAGAGAGAGAGAGAGAGAGAGAAAGAGAAAGAGAAAGAGAATGCCATGATCGATAGAGTGGTCAGGTCTTTCCCATTCCTTCAGCATAAATCAACAGCCATTATGATCATGCAGTCCATCAGCAGCAACATAAAACCCTTTGCAAATAGATCTGATGGGCATTAGTCATACCTCACACACTTCAGTAACACACACAAACACACACACACTGCATTTTTCCAGTGCATTTACTCAAAACCCTGGAAGCAGATACTCACTGGTTCAGTTCCACATCTAAAACGAAGGTCCGTCCGAAGGCCTCAACCTGGAAGCTAGCCTGAGCCACGTGGTTCTGTAAAAGAGACAAGATGAGATCTGGTCATTTTCATATATCACAAAGCCACACATATGCTGAGATAATAAAAACCTCAAAATTAGAACATATTTATGACCCGTGCTGGCAAAATGAGTCGCAATGAGCAGATTTTCAAAAAGTTATTTTCACAAAATGCTGTATGATTTGTTTGAATCGGACAAAAAATGACATTCACTTAAGACATAACAGATAAATGTTTGCGTGAATACAAGACGGATATTTTGCATTTGAAACGTCTTTACGGTCACTTTTTGATCAATTGAATGCATCCTTGCTGAATAAATTTATGATTTTTATATAAAAAGGTGCCACACATGGGCCTAGACAATAAAAACTGTGAAATAATTAGAACATTTTTGGTGTTTCGGGAGAGAGAATAAAATTAGATATGCTCATTTTTTTTTATGATTTCATTACTCCAGTCACATGATCCTTCAGAAATCCTAATATGCTCTTTTGCTGCTTAACAAGCATTTGCTATTATTATCAATGTTGAAAACAGTTGTCCTGATTAATATTTTTTTTCAGGATTCTTTGAATAGAAAGTTTAAAGGAAGAACATTTATTTGAAATGTAAAGTAACATTATAAATGTCTTTTTGATCAATGTAATATATTCTTGTCAAATAAAAGTATTAATCAAGGTGCCACAGAAAAGCTGAGACAATACAAACTGTAAAATTAGAACATATTTGGTGTAAAATTAGATGCACTAATTGTTTTTTTTATTCATCACGGGTACACTTTGATGTGCAGGACTGGTGTGTGTGTGTGTGTGTGTGTGTGTGTGTGTGTGTGTGTGTGTTCGCTGATGGTTAATTCACTGCCTGCTTGGGGGCCCATATGGCCAGGGCCGTATAACACCCCCTCAGGGGAAAGAGAAGCATTTTGGTTGCAGCGCATTGTTCTCGTATCTCAAGAGTGTGTGTGTGTGTAAGAGAGAGAGAGAAGGAGGGCAGAGGGGGCAGAAATAGAAGCATATGAGGGAGGTGAGGGGAGTCTAACACCCCCAGGGGAACACACCTCTCCCTAAACCAGCAAACCATAGTTATCAATAAAAAATGGAAGGAGAACGAAGGGGTGGAAGAAATACGGAGGAGGGGGATTCTCTATACGTCACCCATCAGTGACCCTCTGAATGAAGCGACCCTCCCCGAGACACACCCACATACTGCCCCTTGATGGAGTGTGGATTTGTGTGCATCACGTCTAAACAAAATGCACAATAACACTCTCAACCGTTGTTTCTTTAAATCACAAATCTAATAAAGAGATTCAGAGTGTTTTCTAGAAACTGTGTAAGATGAGAGGCCTGCAGCTTTCTATCCATTATGTCTGTGGCATCATCGATCGCCATTTCATCATATTATCGCTCTAAAACTGCTTGACTTGATTTTTTTCTGATCCGCATTTTGTTAAATAAAGAAGATCTAAAATTAGCAAGCTAAAAGATCCACGGTTTTGTTTTCAGGCATCAGTAAATATCTATAAATAAAACTGTCAATCTTCAAAAAGATCCAGTTGTAAGCCAAATGTGGAGCTAAAAACAGACCTGAGCATAGTTAAATGTATTTATGAAAAACTATATTTCACTGGCACACGCTTCTAATCTCTAATGTAGCATCCTATATAACACCGTACTGATAAAAATCAATACTATGCATTGGCATGATGAAAACGCTTTCACTTGAATTATACAGAGCTCAGCTGCACATGTCAGACAAAGGGTTAAGCCCCACACGTGCACACACAGCCCGAAGCACAAATCACGTCGGGACACATGTACAGATATTCTAACCGGTCAAAGAGACTCGTTACAGTAACGAGGCCAGGAGCGATTGCGTGTCTGTGCCTCTGAGAATTATTCAGGCACGCAAAGTACAAACAACAAAGTACCTGAGCAGTCAGGATGGACAAACATCCTAAGATATTTGACAGAGGTTTCACTCACAAACACATACATATATACATACATTTCTAAATCTGTAGCTTGACTTTCAAACATTAAATACAGCTCATATGACAATGTGATATAAGTTCACTCAGAGAGTTATCTTTCTAGCCAGGCAAAGCAAGAACAAAAGAAATGGCATGTCCATCTAATAACATTACACGCTCAACTGAAAAAACAAACACAAAAGTACATTTGCCAGTTTATTGTTTTCCTTTTATCATCATTGCCCAGGTTGAGTCCCCGGTCCTGTGTTTTGCTAAATAACAAATGGAGTTATACCAGTAAGCAGTTTCTGACATTTCTGTGCTATATATTAATGTAAAAAAAAAGAATAATGCAATATTTATTTAGACTGATAATGCTCCAACACAGGAGCTGCTCATTTGTTCTTTCTGTGTCCTTTGTGTTTCTGAAGCTGTGATGCCATGAGATGCCTCAGGAGGCCTAATCATCAGCATCTTCCAGAGATATGTGTTGTTTTGGTTCATTATATCACCTTTAAATGACTGGAATTAACTGCATAGGGCTCTCAGAGTCAGGCTGCAAGACTCAGAAAGAGAGTAAAAGAGAAAAAACAAACATAATTTGAAGAGCAGCGCGTCTCCAATGGCAACGGGAGGAGAGCGCATCCCTATGACACACAGATAACATGCTAACATGAGATGAAACAATACACACCTGTTTACTGTCAGAGCGCATTCGGACCCGTGTGTTCAGAACATCATGAGCCGCCTGAGAGTCTCCGTCCATTCGGTACATCAACCGGACCGGGACCGCGTTCTCCTTACCGAGAAACCTGGCGTCATCACGCCGAGCCCTTGTCTTTACTAAGGCGTCTCCTAGAATAATAAACACACGGTAGCCTATTTTTAAAAATTACATATTTTCTTTCTGAGTTATGAAACTTCACATAATAGTTTCTTAAATAAGACGAATAATGATAAATCACGCCTCAGAGTCGTATATTCACCGTTAAGTACATCTGTTTACACCACCTGAAGGCATGATTAGGCTACTATGATTAAATTACAGCACTAATATGATAAAAAAAATAAGCTAAAATGATTTTGTTTCGTGATGAAAATATAAATATATAAACTAAACACATAATAAAAAGACACCCTCACCGTAATGAGGCAGGGAGATGCTGGCATGTACCACAGAGCTCATCACCGCTACAAAGAGACACAGAAAGGAATTCCCGACACGGAGAGACATCATTCCCGCATCCATTCGGCTCAGAAAATCACGGCTAATCATATCCCAAATTATTCGATGTACGAGTTAAATCCAAGTTATACGCAATTTTCTGTTTCCCTCAAGAAGGCACACACATCCTCTCGCGCGCTGGTTGCCATTAGTGACGCGCGAGCAGCTACTGCATCGAGACGCTGGTTGCGCGAGCAGCGGGCGGATGACTGGTCGAAGGCGGGTGCGTTCTGGAAAACTAAAATCAGGCCCTTTTTTCCTTCACCGAGCAGAAACCGCCACCTCCTCAGCAAGACATCAATAATGTCCAGCCGCCTCACTGCAGAAATGCCTCATAAATATACATGAGCGAGCAGCACGCGGGATGACGGGTAGTGTAGTGCGCGCTCCACCTGCTGTCACCTTCTGCGCCAAACAGAAATGATCCCGTATGGAGCACAAGAACAGCGAAACTCAGGGGTTGATATGAAAGTATATATTAAAACGTAGTAGAAAATAATAACGCATAACAATCAGTCATCAACCACCCCAGACACCCCAGCAATAATGCATATAATTTACACGAGGAAATAGCCTAATAACAATGCTTAATGCACTTGCATTATGTTCACATTACCAGTAAACATAAACATAGCTATCTTTATAGCAATGGAAGTCATTCAAAACAAATCCAAAAGGTTTTCTAATTTGTTTACAACCAAGGTTTTGGGTTATATACAGAACGTGTTAATTTGCCCACATACATTTCCATTCAACATTTGGGGTTGGTAAAAGTATTAAATGTTTTTTTTTATTTTTTTTAAGTCTATTCTGCTCATCATGCTACATTTATCTCTTTATTTATTTAAAATAAAAGCTCTATTTTATTATTTTTCAAAATGTCATACACTAAAGGATTATTAGGATCACTGTTCAATTTCTCATTAATGCAATTGTCTAATCAACCAATCACATGGCAGTTGCTTCAATGCATCTAGGGGTGTGGTCCTGGTCAAGACAATCTCCTGAACTCCAAACTGAATGTCAGAATGGGAAAGAAAGGTGATTTAAACAATTTTGAGCGTGGCATGGTTGTTGGTGCCAGGCGGGCCGGTCTGAGTATTTCACAATCTGCTCAGTTACTGGGATTTTCGCGCACAACCATTTCTAGGGTTTACAAAGAATGGTGTGAAAAGGGAAAAACATCCAGTATGCGGCAGTCCTGTGGGTGAAAATGCCTTGTTGATGCTAGAGGTCAGAGGAGAATGGGCCGACTGATTCAAGCTGATAGAAGAGCAACTTTGACTGAAATAACCACTCGTTACAACCGAGGTATGCAGCAAAGCATTTGTGAAACCACAACACGCACAACCTTGAGGCGGATGGGCTACAACAGCAGAAGACCCCACTGGGTACCACTCATCTCCACTACAAATAGGAAAAAGAGGCTACAATTTGCACAAGCTCACCAAAATTGGACAGTTGAAGACTGGAAAAATGTTGCCTGGTCTGATGAGTCTCGATTTCTGTTGAGACATTCAGATGGTAGAGTCAGAATTTGGCGTAAACAGAATGAGAACATGGATCCATCATGCCTTGTTACCACTGTGCAGGCTGGTGGTGGTGGTTTAATGGTGTGGGGGATGTTTTCTTGGCACACTTTAGGCCCCTTAGTGCCAATTGGGCATCGTTTAAATGCCACGGCCTACCTGAGCATTGTTTCTGACCATGTCCATCCCTTTATGACCACCATGTACCCATCCTCTGATGGCTACTTTCAGCAGGATAATGCACTATGTCACAAAGCTCAAATCATTTCAAATTGGTTTCTTGAACATGACAATGAGTTCACTGTACTAAAATGGCCCCCACAGTCACCAGATCTCAACCCAATAGAGCATCTTTGGGATGTGGTGGAACGGGAGCTTCATGCCCTGGATGTGCATCCCACAAATCTCCATCAACTGCAAGATGCTATCCTATCAATATGGGCCAACATTTCTAAAGAACGCTTTCAGCACCTTGTTGAACCAATGCCACGTAGAATTAAGGCAGTTCTGAAGGCGAAAGGGGGTCAAACACAGTATTAGTATGGTGTTCCTAATAATCCTTTAGGTGAGTGTATATTCTTGTGATGCAAAGCTGAATTTTCAGCATCATTACTCTAGTCTTCAGTGTCATATGATCCTTCAGAGATCTTTCTAATATGCTAATTTGGTGATCAAGAAACATTTATTAGTATCAATGTTGAAATCAGTTGTGATGCTTAATATATTTGCAGAAACCATGATTCTTTGATGAATAGTTAGAGGAGCAATGATTAAAATGCAAAGGACCAGGAATAATTTGAAATACTTCTTCAATATTATATCACTTTTGATCAATTTACTCCATATAAATAAATGATAAATAAATGTATGAATTATATACAAATCTTACGGACCCTAGAGATTTGAACAGTACTGTACACTGAATGTTGATTGGATTGAAACACTGACAGGGTTTCTGCAGGTTTTATGAAGATAAATTTAAGACATTTTCAAGACCAATTAAAGAACATTTAAGGAATAAATTGAAGGGAACATAACATCAATATGTACTCTAAATGCAAATGTCTTGTATAAGTATTACAATGAGTTGTATTAGTGACAATCCAAAGTTTGAGAAATCATTTATTTTTTGTTTTATTGTTTTTCATAGCTTTAATTATTATTCTGGACTCTGCTTTAATGGTTAAATTAAAATTTACTGAATTTCTGTGGAACACAAATTAAGACATTTTTAATTAAATCAGAAATATTTGTCTCTCCATTGACAGTCTAAATCAACAACCACTTTGAAGGTTCAAAAAGTTCATAAAGATCTTCAAAACTTTTACTTCAAAAGTTCCATACAAATCAAGTGGTTTATTCCAAATAGACTCGATAACTTTATATGATGAATGAAAGATTTATTCATCCAAAATTTGACAAATTCTGTGACATTCTGCATTAGTAAATTCCATTTTTATAAATGGATTCTGTAATTCTGTCCACGTTTTCTGCATTGCAGAAATCATGGGGCCCTAATTTAATGCTATGATATTGAATTTAAGACTTTCTGATCCAATTTAAGGCCAATTGTGGAAGGTCAAATTAAGACTTTAAGACCCATGGAAACCCTGCACTGAGGTTGGAATCTGGCGATGTAATAAATAAGAAAATTAGAAACCCATGCCCAATCAGAGGCTTTCTAAACAATAGTGTGTGCAAAAAACTGGTGCTTATAGCCATGATACGTGACAGACACAAAAAGAAAGAGAAAAAAAAAAAAGATGTAAAAAATATTTTCAACTTTAATCATTGAAATCATTTCAAGACTTCAATTACATACACAACAAATGTACATACTCACTGTGTAGCTCCACTCATTTTTCCCTATATATAGTCAGTAGGTATTTGTCCAGTCTATAATCAGTTTTCTTTTAAAGCCTGTATGGTGAGAATGCAGTTCTTTCATTCTACTGATGAAAGAAAACACAGATCTATTAATATATATTATTTGGCATAGTAATAACTTTTATAACACATACATACGTGTTCTCCACTCCACTTTTTTCTACCCAGAATTAATCTAAAAAGCCCTTAAAGTCTTCATCCATGTCACTGGACTGAAAGAGCTCCCACAGGTCCGGGATAGAAGCTGGTGGGTTCTCACACGCCTGTACAGGTTTAACGGGTAAAAGAGAGCTCAATGATTCCTTCTCTTTACTAGATTCAATGTGCAAGGCTGGTACTTGCTTTCTTCTTCTGGGTCTGACGTTCCGAACCTTCCGTTGCAGGGAATTAGAGGGGCTGTCACGGTCCGGTTCGGGTTCTGTGCTGGCTAAAGGCAAAAGGGCTGAATTTTCAACTTGATTTTCAGGCATACTTTGCGTATAAATTTCACTGCAATTAGTCCTAAAGTATTCATTTCCAGTAATAGTTTCTCGGTTTCTTTCATTGTACCCTCGAGCTGAGTGCGTGTCAGGGTTTGTCCTGGTTTGTTGGTCTGTCCTGCATTCAAGTGCATTAGAGTAATAGTTCTGCTCTCTGCTGAGAAAAGATGCGCCTTCAGATTTCCGCACAGCAGATCGCGAGTGGAATTCCCACTCAAAGGATCCACGCTTGGACTGGGACTTCTCCGGAATGTCAGATTGGTCAAACAAGCTGTCCCTGTTGCTGCAAGGGAATTCACACTGGCCCCTGCTGCGTTTGCGAACCAGCAGAGGTTTCTTTATGGTCTGTTCTGAGAGAGAGTGCTTTGCTGTAGAATCCCAAAGCAAAGACCCCTCGCTATCCTGTTTCCAATCACCATTCACAGATCCCACATCTTCCTTTCCTGGCAACATGACTCCAGCACACAGAAGAGGGGTTGATGTACTGCATTTCACCCTATGGCAGAGAGACATGGACATGGTGCTATCATAAGGCCAATAAATAACAATAAGCAAATAAAATAGGGCTGGATGGTGACCGATTTCACAAATCAAATAATTTCCATTTCTCAAGCTCTTGACTGAATATCGTTTCATTTGAAGATGAAACAGCAGCCACCTTTTACAGTTTTTTACCTTTTACACATAAAATATATTTTTTCTTTTAAGTGAATTTTAAGTGTATTTGTTGTTGAAATATTAACATTTAAATGGTGGCTGTTCCATGACAGATTTATTCTAACATACATTAAATAATTAAAACATCACAAACTCTTCAGTCTCCTTAACTAGAAATAATAACTGTACAGCTTTCCTAAAGGTTATTGTAACGTTAAAATATTGTTTGAATGACATCTTTCCATGGATGAACCACTGATTCAGTGATTACATGAGACATGATACAATTCTTTCAACATATCTTCTGATGTTCATTTAATGCTATAACTATTAGTAAAGAGGGAGAGATGATTGGTTCACATCATCTCAGTTAATTTTGCGATAAAATGGACAGAATTTGAAAGCCGAGACTTTTTTGCATATCAAAAGTAACAAAGCACAATGCTTATTGCAATTTATTGGATGGGAGGTGGGCTAAATATGGAACAATTTTGTTGACATCAAAAAGCAACATAGGCTAAAAGGTTGATTTGGGAATGTAAGAATCAATATAATTTAAATCAAAATGAAAATCAATTAATCAATGTTTTCAACCTAGCCATAAAGAAATATATAATTTTAATGACATGTTTCTACCTTCTGCAGTGTGTGCTGATGTTCATGAGGTCGCATGTCAGTCCCGCAGTGACTCGATCCACGACTCTGTACACCTCACTCTTTGAGAAAGCCTGATGCTGCTCATTCTCCAAGTGCTGGTGGTCAGAAGGTCATAGTACAATAATCAACACTTGTGGAATGAGCTCTAAAATTGTGAGTAGCTTTATATTTTTTCCAACACGTACCGCCTTTAGGTTGTCGAATTTGACCTCACAGCACTCACAGTATCCTCCTTTCCTCTTTTCTCTGCCTTCATGACCTCTACGCCTCTCTTTCTTCCCTCGAGTCCCTCGTTCCCCTCCAGACCTAAAGCAAATCACAGATTCTCATTCACACAAACAAAAAAAAACTTGACAATAACATTATAGCATTTGAGTGATGCTCATTCTACCGTTGCTCTTTCTGTTTCTTCTTCGCATCATCTTTTCCATGTTCCTCCATCAGGAAGGGACTGCAGGGTGGAAGAGAGCGGAGGTTGCACACAGGCATGTTGGACAGGGGAAGGTAGATGGGACGATAATGCCTGCAAAAACCATCATAGATTGTTATGAAAATGGACCAATAACATGAAAGGTAAAACGCACGAAGATAAACTAAGAAAACACACCTGCTTGAGTCTTCCACTTTCACAAACGGTCGACGAATTCTTCCAGCTGGAAATAAAAAACAAAATAATTAATTAAAATGAATGTAACCATTGCTATAGTATATTCAATTGACATTTTTCAACTGGAAGATGCAAAAATGTTTGTACTTACCATTGTGTCTTTTCTCTGTGTGCTGAATGCTCGCCTAGAAGTGGAAAAATTGAATATACACAGAAATAATTTATATGCAGCCTTGGACAGAATCTGCAGCGCCACAGATTTCTCTTCAGAGAGCCACAATTACGTTCCACAACACATGATTTCACAACACAATCAGGACAGAAAATGTGAAAACTTTAGTTTTTTTTTTAGACTTTAGAAAACTAAATTCTGTATGGGCCTTGTAATATGTATTAAAGTGAAATTGTCTAGTGAAGGTTCAAATGTTTTAGCTTAGTCTTATAAACAAGGCAGTAAACTACCACAAACTTTGAGGGGGACAAGTCCCACTAGCAGTGTGAAGCGTTGCTTGTCGATTATCATGTCAACGATTCAATATCACGACGCGTTGCATCCTCAATTTTCAATATTACTGCACATGGCTACATTTTTGTCAATGAATACAAGCAGTCAGATATATGAACTCACTTTTTTAAAATCTGCTCCGAGAAAGTACACTTCCTGAATTAAACAACTTAAGTCTGAACACAGAGAACGACAGGACCATTTGGAACTAACAAACATCAGTTGAGGTCGACCGATTAATCGGTTTTGCCGATTAATCGGCACCGATAGTTGATTGGTGGAACAATCGGTTATCTGCAAAAATCCTCACAGATAGTTTTCCCGTGTTGCGTCCATTGCTGGAGCGGCTGAGACAGGTGCGCTGTTTTTACAGTACAAGAGCTCTGAGAAGGGTCTGTTGGCATGATATAGCACGAGAGCGGCCTCTAGAGGCGAAAAAAACTCACGTGTGTTGTTTACATTACCATGTGAGGCTGCGGGCTGAACGGAGAGTACATGCTGCACAGAGAGCACTGAAACGTCAGATGTTTAAAACACGCCAGCGAAACGGTATGAATACAGAAGACTACAGTACTTGTTGCCAAATAATTATAAAGTAATTAATTTCTTCACTAGATGCTGCATTAACATAGCCTGGCTCCGCCCTCCTACGTACTTCCGCTCAATTTTCATTTTCCTTCAGTACTACGTCTGGGACTGCTGCATATGCTTAGGTTTTCTCCCGAACAATTTTTTACCGGTCCAATCAGCGAACAGGAGTGGCTGAAAGCGATGACGTTGATGTCATGTGGTAGTATGAGATGTAGTTCAGTAATGGCGGCGGTGAAAGATGCGAGTGTGTGGCACCGCTGACGAATGTCCAGAAGTTAAAGCCGGAAGGAGCGAGCGTAATCGGTGTGCGTGATTGAGAATGAGACACACCGGTCTCGAGTCCACTCATGAGGGAGCACGGAGGCATATAAGGACGAGCGACACCGGTGAAGGATGAGAGAGGACCAGGCCTGGAATTTAAGTTGTGTTTTGTTTACGTTTTGTTATGCATGTGTGCGGCATTCGTTTGTGAGGGGCTGCCGCTTTTACTTTCATTATTATTTTATTAAAAAGTTGTTAAACGTTCACCGGCTCCCGCCTCCTACTTCCCTGAACAAACAAACTCCGTTACACGGAGCAAGAACAATCACTGCTGAGTTTTGTTGGTGGCCATGATGTTGTGGTCTTTTTCGGCTCGCTCCGTTAGTGGTGAAGGAGTTGGCTGAAGCCGTCCATCTCCCACCACCCGACTGATTTTGACAAACACCAAGGTCGTGAGATAATGTAATTGCTCTCCGAATCTACATCTCTATGTTTTCAAGAATATATCACATCAAAATTCACTGTTTTTATCCTTTTTAGACCCCTGCAGAGCACCATGCGGTTGCGTGAGCTGTCATTTGGATGCATTTCTAGACTTGTATTTCTTTAAATGCTGGCAAGTGTTTACAAGAGCAAAATATTTCATCACCGCTCAAAAAATAATAGAAGAAAAGCACGTAAACATTCGAATTGGGCTGTTATTCACAGCAGCATTTATTATTATCATACCAAGCATATGACATTTTATTTACAGCATATACAATCATGTTATGATTGCATGAGATATGCACCACGAGAGCAGCGCGTTCCGATCACAAAACTCTCCTCTCTGCCGTGAATAAATAACAATCCGAATGCACAAGGTTTTTATCACTGACACTGAGGTGGTGTGCACAGTTAATCAAAGGCGAACGGCGCGAGACATACGTCACGACCAAACGTTAGCGATTGGTTAGGCAGATCCAGAGTGACTCTTAGCAGATCCAATAGTTTTAAACTTAAACAGAGTTCCCGCCTTCAAGGAAGTAAACGCTTGTCAATGGAGAGTGGCCAGACTCTATGTACAAATTAAATGTACGAGAGTCTGGTAAGACCAGGCTAGCATTAACACAGCAGTGTGTGTGTTTGTCGATGAGGCTGAGAGGACGCTAATAGCAGTACCTCAAGCAGTTAAAACAATGTGATAAAAACACACGCAAGTCCGACCCAAACGTTGTATATAAAATTAGTGATGTGAGAAAGCAAACTGTATCATCATGCTGCCGACAGAAACATAAACAAAGCAGAAGCGCATTCGTTTTTTATTAGTTAATCGCCTTCTAAAAAAGCAGACTGTTTGGATTTGTATGAAATGGTAACAACAATAAGATTCCATTTGTAACATTGACTTAGGTTAATAAATGCTGTGGAAGTATTGTTCATCGTTAGTATGTTAATTTCAACATTAAATTGTTAGAATTTTTATCTGTTAACCTTGGTTAATGCACTATGAACTAACATGAATGATCAAGGTACAAATGTATTGCTCATATTAATACATGCTGTAAAAATATATGCATAATGCTTATAGTTCATGTAAGCTAACACTGTTACCTATGAAATGTACATGCATGTTTCTAGATTATAGGTAAAGAAACACATTTTACCTGTAATATTTTAATGTTTAAATTATTTTCTGAAGAATTTGTTATGTTAGAACTTCTCATTTTAATATTCATATTTATAATGTTTTTAATTTAGCACATTTTCAAAGTTCAGCACTGTTTTAATTGTTTTTTATCCAGTATCCATTTTAAAAACTATCGGTCGATTAATCAGTTATCGGCAAATGCGGTCCAACCTAGTTATCGGTAAAATCCACTATTGGTCGACCTCTAAACATCAGTACAAAAAGTAGTGTACTTAAGTTACAATAACACTCACACGCATGCAGCCTCGCACACACACGCGCGCACACACACACGCACGCACACACACACGCACGCACACACACGCACGCACACACACGCACGCACACACACGCTGTAAATGTTATAACAGTGGGTGCATTTTATATTACTCGCTTATCGTTATTATTACGCTAGCGTGAGAAGCATGCATGTGAACAATGATGTCAGAGAAACGTCAATAGGCTATAATCGATTGTGGTCTATTATTGCATCGATGCAGAATCGTCCACGGCCACATTGCAATGCATCGATTAATTTCAACATCCCTACGTCCCATCCAATTTAAAAAAAATTTCAATGGCTTCAATTTTACATTTTTCAATTTTAAACTTGTTAATTTGGTTCTTTATATAAAAAGAAGAATAGAAAAATAAAAATACAAAAATACTCACAGCTCCTTTAACCACTGGATTGGCTGCATTCACTGCAATGACTTTTGCTTTCTTCTTGTCAATGTATGAAATAACATCTGTTTGGACGTCAAGCATGAAACACCATGAAATACTGAAACCACACCTCACTTGTCTAACAACATAAGTATTTATAATAATGATGATGATGATAACGATAATACCGTCAACATGCAGGACTTTGACCCCCCATTCCACAGCATTGGCCAGGATCCCATTCACCTGAACACGTTCCTATAACAGAACAGAAAACCCTAAATCACTCATTCAGAGCACAGATAAACTACTCAGGACTGCTGCACAGAGTTCATTCACAAACAAACAAGGCTTGATAAAGATTGACTCACTTGTTCCTTAACAACTCTTTCCACAAGAGATTTGCCTCGACTTACAGCAGCCTGTGAAATTCCAGCACAACAAAACATGTCAGTGTTTCCCCCCCAAAAAAAACATACACTACCATTCAAAAGTTTAAGGTTGGTAAGATTTGTGATCTTTTTTAAAAATAATTTAATACTTTTATTCAGCAAGGATGCATTAAATTGACCAAAAGTGATAGTTAAGTCTTTTATATTGTTTCAAAAAAAATAAATACTGTTCAAAAAAGAATCGTGGTTTCCATGAACTCTACTCTGATAATATTTAAAGCATTGCAGAATATCACAAATCAAAATATAGCATATTAATAACATAATATATTCAAATAAACATCTAAACTCTTGTTTGAAACTTAAAGGAACACACCACTTTTTTTGAAAATAGGCTCATTTTCCAACTCTCCTAGAGTTAAACAGTTGAGTTTTACCGTTTTCGAAACCATTCAGCTGATCTCCGGGTCTGGCTGTAGAAGTTTTAGCATTGATCATTGAATCTGATTAGACCGTTAAGCCTTGTTTATACTTTCGCCTGGCTCCGCACCTCAAGCCTCCGCTGACTGTGCGCTCCTCCCCAAATGGACGAGGCGTTTATACTAGGGCTGAACGATTAATTGCATTTGCGATAATATCGCGATATGATAAAACACGATTTCCTAACCGCAAAGGCTGCGATTACAGTCTGGTTACGTGACACGCGAGAGTAAAGTCTGCAGAAGAAGCAACTTGGCACGCTACACATATCATATGCCTGGCCTAAAAGGGAAAAACAACAACAAAAAACAGTTTGTGTTTGATCTATCTAATATTGTGTTGTTCATACTATAGGCTACTATCATCTCTCCAATGATTCTGGATCGATTCTGAGCTTACATTTTAACTGCAGGTGCGCGGTGGCGCTGCGTGTGTTTTAGAAACACCCGTATTCTGATTCCTCACTCACTCACGAAAGGTTGACGGCGCGAATTGCAATGGCATTCGCAGGCTTCTTTGCACAGGATATGCGCTGTGAGAAACTTTTCTTGATGTCACGCTTACAGTGTGTGTTCTCGCCCGCCGGTATTTTCCTTACAAATGCTCAACGAAGGCTTCATTCATGTCGTTAGGAATGCAGTGTGCTTGTATATTACAAATAAACTCACTGACAGAAGGCTTTCCATTTCAAATGCTCACGCGGCGCTTTTTGAAGTGCTCGCGAGCACGCGTGTGTGCGTCTCAAAAGCTTTTATGACGCAAAATTAATGTAAACACCATTAGTAATGTCTTAATGAATTAAACAGACAGGGCAAAAACATCTTATATTTCAAAAGAGATCTGTGCATGAATGCAGGTCTCCCGCTGTCTATGATGATGTCATTAATAATCAAACAACAGTAAAGCTGAGAAAGAGAAAAATCACTCACAGTTCAGACACTCTTTGTTCATTGCTTGTAATATGTTTTTTTGTTCCTCTTTATGATTTACTAGCTTATGTTTTGCAGCTATATTAGTTTATATATTTAAAATTATTAATGCAATTGTTTTAATTAAAATGTTATAATGTGTAGTTATTTTAAAAAGCTTATAATTACATATATCATAAAAAACATTTTAAGTTTTTAATAAATTAATAATATTAATAATTAATAAGGAAAAAGTTCAAGAATTGTTTTGGAATCGGATCGTAACTCCCAGAATCGGATCGTGAGGTACCAATTAAAGATTTCCACCATTACTATACAATGATGTATTGTTGAATAATACAGAAGATAAAGAGTTTAAAAAAATAAATTGCATATTAAATCGCAATATTGGTAAAAAAACAAACAAACACCCAATTAGATTTTTTTCCAAAATTGTTCAGCCCTAGTTTATACTCAACGTGCTCTTAGTTTTACTATTCTTTGAAAAGACAGAGGGCGACTCGGAGTAATTGTTCTATAAACCATCAGGAAAAAGCATCGAGAAGAAGTTGGCTAATGTACACCTTTTACTGTCAATGATGTACACAGGTGATGATATTTATTTTAGTACACTTCACCAAAATCCACACTGCAAAAGAATTGCGTAAAACTCAGTAAACCTTGGTATTACTTGTGACATGAGAACAAAATATATGAACACATGTATACAACTAAATTAACGATTTCTTAAATATTTCCTAATTGCACTAAACATTTTAATTTAGTTTCGTGAATTTGTTTTTAATTAAATATGGATCTTTATTTAAAAAGGGCTTATTTCTGCTTTTGTAGGCTCATTTTGTAAAATATAAGCACCCAAGTTGTATGTGCAAACTGGGTGCCGGTGTGATGAGACATCATGCTCGGCTAGATTCACCTGGAACTCATTCATCCTCGGATGCGGAGTCGCGCGCGCTGTTACAAAAAATGCGCTGCACACTGCCAGGCAAAATGGGGTCTTGTGCATCCAACGCGCACACTCCGCGTTGACTTCATTTTTGCCGCGCGCACCCTCGCGCAACACGTCGAGTAAACAAGTCTTTAGCATCTCGCTAAAAAAAATGACCAAAAAGTTTATATTTTTCCTATTTAAAACTTTTTAAGACTCTTCTGTAGTTACATCGTGTACTTAGACCGACGGAAAATTAAAAGTTGCGATTTTCTAGGCCGATATGGCTAAGAACTATACTCTCATTCCTGCGTAATAAACAAGGAGCTTTGCAGCCGTACCATGGGTGCAGCGGTGCAATGATATTACGCACAGCGCCTGAAAATAGGCTAACTTCTGTCAACATAACCAACGTGACAACCTGGGGTCCGTTCTTCATACCTCGCTTAATACATCTGAGATGATTTGACAGATCCTAGATCTTCTAATCATGATAACTGATCTCTGGCTAATTTTGTTCTTCAAACCAATTTGCGGATTGGATTAAAATATATGGATTAAGATCTAAGATTACTGCGTGTTCCTGCGTTTCCAACATAAACGTTATAATAGATAAATGATAAATGTTTTAAAAAAAAAATATGATTCCCAATTATTTACATTCATGATTTTATAGTATTAGTACAACCTTTACATTTTTAGTTCAATTAGCAATTCATGTAATTAAGTGACAGTATTAATTAAAGTTTCTTAATGGTCAAGCTCAAGTTATCTGTTGCGCTGCATCAAGCCACTCCCATAATATCTGTAATCACTCAAATTAATGCATGGCTCAGAGTAACTGTACAGCATGTGTGTAAAACTCCAATAAAATTATAAAGTAATTATTCCATCACAAATAAATCTCTCAATCAACACGTGGCTGTTTCTATAGTATTATACACATTTTACACAACATTATAATATTATTTTCAAATACATTTTTATATTATTATTATTTAAAATTAGTATTTCCCCATGTTCAGTAATGAACTCTTGTAATAAAGTAGCAGTTGCTGGGACAGATATTAAGTATCACCTCAAGATGCAATCTATTCCTGTTTACATGAAATAGGCTGTTCACAAGCAGTTAAGCTCACTGACCTGTTGCTATGACAGCAAGTCCAGGATGAGCGTCG